>JAIFZK010000014.1:14607500-14790000 GCA_027481765.1 Tenualosa thibaudeaui
CGGTGAGGGTGGCAGCTTTATTTTACACACTGTGGCACGTCCAGTGAGAGTAACTACACTGACTTTTAAACACAGACGTCCTTTATGAAAACTGTAAAGTCACTAAGAAGGATGGCTCTGTTTGTGCTGCCCTGGCACATCAGCTTCCCAGTAAGGTTAAACATATTTCAATCAGCAGACCTTCAGGGTACAAAGCGCAGCAGGGGATGCTAAGGTTATATTGTGACCCAGGTAGCTGCTGCTTCTGCTACTGGTACTGCTGCTGTGTGCCCGTGTGCCCGTGTATGGCACAGATCTTGTCCTGAGCTGCACTTCCTTAATCACACTTGAATAGCCGCATGGACTTTAGCAGCCTGCCACCCTGGGCACATGCAATGCCAAATGCATTACTCTGAATAATGTTCAGCTACATAAAGCATGTCAACAATTTCCAAGAATAAATCTATATGTTACACACTCCCACACGCACCAAAGCAGTTGGGGGTGTATTATGCAAAGCATGCTGCTGTATATGAGCCACGTGCCTGTACGTGCTGGAGGCACATTGCTTAAAAGGCTTTCTGTTGTGTGAATGGACTAGTTTCTACCTCCTGCTCCCGCTGAAAGCACCTCGCTGTATTTTTAACATGCACTGTATTATTCACATTGGCAGGATTTATGATTGGCCAGCCAGCCCCTCACATCCCCTACTGCAAGCGCTGCACATTATAAACACAGTCATTATAAACCACTCATGTAGGCTCTTTAATAGAATCAGACTAATATTTCTGGGGTGGGGGGTAGGGGTTGGGGGTGGGGTGTGTGTATGTGTGTGTGTGTGTGTGTGTGTGTGTGTGTGGAGGGAGGGGGGGACGGGGGGGGTTGGGGGGTGCAGCCGCAGAAGCAGCGGCTGACGTTAAGGGGAGCTTAAGGCTCAGGAAAAATAGAAAAAAAACGAAGAAACGTGCAGCACATGTAAAGGTGAGATGTGAATGAGTACTGGTGTGTATAAAAGATGGATGACATGAGAAGCAGCGTGTTTGGAGGGTGGGGGAGGAGAAGAGCCAGTGAAAAGGGACACACTTTGAAAGAGAGAGAGAGAGAGAGAGAGAGAGAAGTGAAGAATATTGTGTGTCGAGCGACTGAATAGCCTTTTAATTAAGCCTGGCTGTTGTGGATATTGGCATGTCCATAAGAAAGGCCAAGCTGAAAACCTGCAGCCCTTTTAAGGGCACATTATGTGCAATGACGAGGCAGTGAGAAGGTCCCGCTCTGTTGTTGATGGGCATGGCGTGTCATTTGTCATGCTCGTGAAGAGAGCCCACGTCTTGACCCTCACACTGGTCAATGAGGAGTGTGACCACATAACCCAATCCAAAATCGATAACATTTAGAACCACCGTAAATCAAGACCTCTATGTGGATACACTGCATATATTATGTTATTTCAGCTATCATGTAGATAACATCAGCTGCTACAAGGCCTGATGGAACCACCACAAAGCAAGACAGAAGAAAACAAAAGAGATCCTCACATAGCTGAGACTTCACACTGGGGAGATATGAGGAGATAGAAAACGATGCTAGTGGGTTAATGGTAGGTCATTATCCTTGCCCAGTTGCATATGGGGGTCAAGGGTGTCTGTGTAACCCTTATGTAGCCAGAGGGGATAAAAAAAGAGATAGGGAGAAAGGGGGAGGGAGAGAGAGGGGTGAGAGCGTGAGAGAGAGATGGAGAAAGAGATACTCCTCTTCTGTCTCCAGTCCTTTTAACAGCAAAGCCATCCAGCCATGTGACATCGGCTCTGACTGCCGCTGCAGGTCATGGTGGCGGCGGCACGTTAAGTGACCAATCACGTTGCGTTGCCCCGTGGCATCATGGGCCGGTCAGATGGCGAGGGTCCTGAGCATGGGTGACACGTTTCTGAAAGATTTCCTGACAACACAGCGTGCCCTTTAGATGCCCACGTCCGCAAGGAGAAAGAGCGGACTGACTTTTTTTTTTTTTTTTTTTAAAGAACGCAAACAAACAAGAAAGGCTTTCAAGCAAAACATTCTTGACGGACAAATTGTTTGCTTAAATCACATTCATTGTTTCAAGGCCTTTCTATTTTTTCCCGGAAAGGTTGACTGTGATCCGCTGCCATGTTCTTCTATTCCCTGCGGCAGGGTCATTTATAAAAAGGTCACTTGCACCTCAGGAAATCAATCAGGACATTTTTTTCACTTCATTTTCCAGCACCTCTAACATTTATGGCCATGAATACAGTGCAAACAAAGAAATGGAGTCAGAAACAACAAGATGCCTGTAAAAACATTTGTCTTCGATCACAGAAGAAACACATCATCCCAAAAATGAAAATAGCCTCCAATTTAGAGAGATGGGATATGCTGTAGAATCATAGACTTTATATAAAAATTTAAATTGAATACAATTTACATTACAACAAATTTACAATCTAAGAGTTGAAATATGAACACTGGATGTGTAAAAACAAATAAGCAATAAGAAGAAGAAGAAGAAGAAGAAGAAGGAAGGAAAATAATAATAACTCTGCACCCCTTCTATTCCTGCCTTTAAATGTAGATTAAATACTCATCTACATTTATTCACTGTGTTTCCTAGTTCCCTTATATGACATTTCTTGGGTCCTTTGTGTGTATGTTCTGTTGGTTCTGTTCGGTTTAACATTAGTTTATATTTCAAAGTAGACTTTTTTTCTCTGTCTCTTACTCAAAATTTTTGGCATTCCGTCTCTCTCTCTCTATCCCTCTCTCAGGTGAGGAGGCTCTGACGATGTACATGGCGAAGAACAAGCTGGACAGGAAGATGGTGAACGGCACGCAGAGCGTGGAGGCACTGCACCAGCTGGCCTCCTCCTACTTCATCGACCGCGACGGCACCATGAGGAAGCTCCACGAGATTCAGATCTCCACCAACGCCATCAAGGTACAGGCTCCTTCTACTTTTCTTAACATCTCTTCTCTTCCACCCTCTCACCCTCCCCCTTGTTGTTGGCCGTCATTCCCAGCAGTATCAGGAAGCTCCACAAGATCCTGATCTCAGCCAAAGCAATCAAGGCACCTCTCCCTCACTTCATCTACACCCTACTGCTCTCTGTTACTGGCGTTATTGGAGGCAAAGGCAAGGAAATTCAGATCCCAGAGAGCGAGATAACTTTCTCCTCAGCTATTATCAACCATCTGCTGCTCTCTTCTGCATTTCTTCTTTGGCCTTTTGAGTGAAAACAAGTAACATACAATGGACATACCCGCACAAACACAAACACACATGCACACACACACACACTCTGCCATTAATGCAGACCTCATCTTTGTCCTCCAACACTCTTCCCTCTGCCCTTCTCTTCACATCTCTTCATGTCTTCCCTCTCTCTCTCTTCCCACCTTCAACACTTCCTCCTCTTTGCTTTCCTGACACTGTCAGCATGGTTTACAGTGGGGGTTAGACCTCATCCTCCACCTTTCCCCACCCCAGACCTCTGTTCCTCACACCCTTCTCCTCCTCCTCCTCTCTCCTCCTCCTCCTCCTCTCTCCCCAACTCTCCAATATATACATACCCTCTGCCTCTCCTTCCACCTCCACCTCCACCTGCCCCTGTCCTCCGCAGCCCCTACCCCCAACCTCTACCCTCACGGGCTCCATCTGCGTGGCTTTTTGTGGGCGTAAGTGACAGGTGGGTGAAGGGCCGCTGGCAGACAGGGCCGGTGGTAGCAGGAAGTCAAGCATGACAAAATGAAGTAGAATTGACACTAGGTGCTGACTCAGAGGTTGGGGAAGCGGGAGGCAGGAGGCAGGAGGCGCAAGGCGAGGGGGAAGGAGGGGGGTTGTGTGGGGATGAGAGTGGGTTGGGGGGACAGGGGGCGGGGGTGTAAGGGAGGTAGTTCGCTCACACAGCACATTGGAGTGGGTTAAGTATAGCCACATTGTCTGGAGTTATGGAGCAGCAGTCTGACAGAGCTTGGCGCCCGTGAGAGAGATGGCTGCAGCAGGAAAACACACACACGCATACACACAAACACACACACACACACATAAAGAGAGAGAAAGAGAGAGAGAGAGTGAGAGAGAGAGACCATTAAACACCCACAGTCACACATACACACATACACACACACACACAAACACACACACACATACACACAGACACACACACACAGGCATACATGCACACACACACAATGGAGGGATTGTTAGTCCAGAGTTTAGATATTTTATGGGTAGAAACTTGTAGGAACAGCACTTTTTTCTCTCTCTTTTTTTCTAATTCACTATTATAACTTGGCAAGAACACAGCAGGGTCTCAAGCACAGAAAAACAGATCAGTCAATCAAACACATAACAATAACAATAACAATAACAATAACAATAACAATATTACATTGGTGGATCAACACAAAACATGGCTTCCGTATATAACTGATTTCTTTCACAGCAGTTTCTTTGAAACTTGAGCGACACCTTTTCTGTCATTTCATTTCATGTCAACAAATTTCGTGCACAACAAATTTTGTCTCCTTTGGGGTCAACCATTCAATTGCAGAATGATTATTGAGCTCAGTGTGATGTTACTGTAATAAGCTGCGGTTGAATCATTATTATTAGCTGATAAAAGAATGGTTTTATTGTCAGATCCACAAATTGCTAAACCAATTGTTGCTTGATTGTACCTGACTTTGAATCAATGAAATTAGAAAATGCAGGTATGCCTACCGATCCTCCTGCCTGTCATATTCTCATTGGGTGTCTGCTGATGGGCGTAGCCAGTTCACAATGCTTCTAGCTTTCAAATTAAGGCCCTTAGTGCTCATATAATTCATGCATGTGTGTCCATGTGTGTGTATGTGTGTGTGTGTGTGTGTGTGTGTGTGTGTTTGCACAAGCCTCTATCGACGCCTGTGTGTTTGTGTGTCCTAGAGCTGCAGACTTCAAAGATAATGCCCACTTTATGCCAGGAATTGTTTCCCCCCTCTGCAACTGATTAATAATTTACCGCGTTTCACACAGGCATAATGCCCTGCATATCTTATGGCCTGGCTCTCTCAACAAGAGAGAGACAACAGCTCCCTTTTTCTGAGTGGCGAGGCACATCAGTATCTCACCCTGTCTCATCTGTTTGGATTCATATAATGAAGAGGCACAGTCAAATTCAGCATGTCTCTGTAATTGGAACTTAAAGAGGGAAAGAACAATATGCTCTTGAGAACTGCGATAAGAGACTCATGGAGACGTATTTCTCCATTTTTTTTTTTTTTTTTTGTAGTGACAGGCTTCGAAGAGACACTCTAAAGGGGAGTTGCAGAGTGGAAAAAGAAGGGGAGGCTTAAGAGAGGAGCAAGCACTCGGCCAGATTAGGGGCAGATTGGGGCCGGATTGGGACCAGATGTAGCAGCTCTGTGCCAGGTCCGGGCCATGTAGCGTTTTTCTGCTATTTGGGATAATTAGCCTGGGTGGGATGTGGAGCCATTTGCATCAATTCCCTAGGAAGCAAAGTGGTAAACAAGCTCAAACAGACAAATAAATTCAAACACACAAATGCTATGTAGGGCAGCCGCCTTCATCCTCACCAGAGAAACTGGAAAAATAAATAAATAAATAAATAAACTGAAAGTGAGCTAATTGTGACGCTCATAGGTTTTGTCAGAAATGCTATAATCCAAACACCCCAAATGCCTCCCAACACCCCAAAATACACCTCTCTTTCCCTTTAGGAAAAAAAAAAACAAAAACAACTATATAGCAGTTCAATGCCAGTGCATTCACCCTGTAGTCACAGTCAGATGGTGATGTCTGTGTAACGCATTCTAGAAGCCTCCACAGACTGCCTGGATCTATAGACACAGGGAACACAGCCTCTGCACTTCCAATATTGATTTAATATGGATGTGAGCCCGACTTCAGCGAGAGGGGCTGTCTTCAGAGCAAAACACGGGGCACAGAGACATCAATACGAGCCGAATGAAGAAATTATGGCACGTCCTGTCAGCAAATACTGCCGAAACATCCGCAATCTAATATTGGCAGAGAAAATTCACTTCCTTTTTTTTCATGCGAGCTTAAAGCGGGATCCAGAGCTGAATGAAACTAAAGGTAAATATAAGAAAGTGCAGAGCAAATATGCTGTCACACACACACACACACACACAGCTATTCTGTCCACTTCACACAGTCTGAAACAGCAGGGCTGGAAATAGACCTTAATCTCTGGCGACGGAACTCTATCCTGATACTCTCTTCATCTCCCCTGCTGGGGAAATAGATGTGCCCTAGACCCCTCTATTCCCATCACTAGTCACAGACAGACAGATGAACACAAAGAGAGAGAGAAAGAGAGAGAGAGAGAGAGAGACAGAGAGAGAGAGGAGAGAAAGGGAGAGAAAGAGAGAGAGATACATCAGTGGATAGGAGTGTGTGTGTGTATGTAAGTGTAAATGTGTGCGTTTGTGTGCCTGTGTGTGTGCCTGTGCCTGTGTGTGTGTGTGTGTGTGTGTGTGTATTGAAGGGAGAAGTGTAGAGTGGGGTTCAGGTCTGGGTGCATGGCACAGTTGTCTCTCTCCCTGTGCTGGCTTTATTTGTCAAGTCTTCCTCCTTTCCCCCAAATCTCCTGCAGCTTTGCCACTCCCTAAGAGGGCTTTTCACAGCCTCGCGGTGTTCATCAGGATGAAGATGTCTCTCTCCACGGCCAAGCCCAAAGCCAGCTGCCATTCGTTACACACACACACACAGTCACATACACGAAAAAGACGCCATGAGAGATTATCTGTCTGTCTGATCTGATGAGTTGTCCCTCCCCGTGAAATCTGATGCCATTACTATCACAAATGCACACACACACGCACATGCACATGCACATGCACATGCACACGCACACGCACACACACACACACACACACACACACGCTCACACACGGACACACACACACTACACACTCTCTCTCACACACACACACACATACACACGGACACACACACTACACACTCTCTCACACACACAAGCACACACACACATACAGAGTCGTCATTCTTGCCCCTGTACCCCCAGACGGTATTCAGGAGGAAAGGAAATCTGTCAGCCTTCGGGTGTTAGAGCAGAGGGAGTGGGGAGAAAAACCAACAGTGTGACTAGAGAACTGAAAACACAACACACAGCTCTGTGAGTGTTCATACAGTCCTCCAGTCTCCAAGCTATAGCAGAAAAAGACAGAGAGACAGAGAGAAAGAGAGCGAGGGAGAGAAAGAGAGGGGGGGTGGTAAGAGAGGAGAGAAATAGAGTGAAATAGAGAAAGCGAGAGAAACACAGTGAAATAAGTCGTATTTGAATTTGAGAAGGGGTGAGAGAGAGAGCGAGAGAGAGAAAGAGCAGGGGATAAAAGGGGAGGAGAGATGGATAGACGAAGGGAAGGGAGAGAGAGTGGCAGAGTCATAAACTGAGAGAGTGAAAAAGACAGAGAGCAAGGGGGACTGTGAGAGCAAGATAGTGGGATAAATAGCAATGAGGGGGGAGAGAGAGAGAGAGAGTGAGAGAGGAGAAGTTGGGCTGGGCTAGGAGTTATCAGCACAGGCTCTGCAGTGGGCCAGTTTGTGATTTAAGAGCTCACAGCCATAATGGAGCTCATTAGCAGAAAGCGGCATGGCTTAAATGGAGTCTAACCAAGGGGAGAAATCACACCAGCAGATGCCACACACATTCACATGGTCGTCCACACACGCACTCACAAGCACTCACACGCACTCACACACACACACATGCACACACACACACACACACACACACACACACACACACACACACAAACACTGGGTCATATACACCCGTGCGCATAGTAACTCGCACATACACACTTGGTCACACATAAGCACACACACACACACACACACACACACACACACACACACACACACACATGCATGCTCATGCATAAACAGATGCATACTCAACACACTGTCATACACACTCATATAGACATCATTAGATGGCAGCGTGACCTTGGGAGTAAAAGTGAGAAATGGAGAGGAGAGGGAGAGGGTGTGTGTTTCATTTAGGCCTTTGTCAGTGTGTCATACACCAGGGAGCAGTTTGTTTTTTGAGGGGTGTAAAAAACGATTGCATTAATCAGGCCTAAGGCAGGGCAGCCAGTTGACCTAGTGAATTTTATGCACACATTACAGTAGTGTGTGTGTGATTGTGTGTTTGTGGGCCATTCACATATGCCATTCAGTACCCCCACCCGCTATCTCAAACTCAGAGTCAGCTCTGCATGATTGCTTAGCTGCAGTGTTGCCAAAGCATAATAAAGAAAGAAACAATATGTTGAGAAACAAAGAATAAACAATAATGTGTTACATTCCTCTCTCTCTCTCTCTTTCCATCTCTGTATCCCTGTCTATCTCTCTCTCTCTCCTTGACTTTCTATATGCCTGTCTGACTTCCCTGCTGTCTCTACCTCTCTTTCTGTTTTCCCTGTCTGTCTGTCTGTCTGTCGTTTGTTCCATCCTCCATTGTTGGAATGCAATAACTGTAGTTTATTGTGAGAGTCTCATTCCCACTTGCTAACATGGCCACAGATTATATGCGCACACCCCAGACAAAAGAAGCTGATGGACACATGCTAGGAACGTCTCGTCTCGTGCTGGGATCACTCCGTCGTTCCCTGCCGGGAGGGATCGGCGCAGATATGTATGCCTTTTTATAGCCGTGCGTTGCCAGGCACTTTTCACTGCCAGGTGGGAATCATTTAGGAATGAAAATAAGATACCCAGCAGAGCGTTCTAATAGGGGAAAAGAGAGTGGGGAAAAAGCAATTTTACAACTGGATGTTTTTTTTTGTTTTTTCCCTGCGTGACAAAGGCTGGAGCGATGGCGTCGGCAAAAGTGCCTGTGCACTGGGTCTCCAAGGTCATCTCCCCGAAGAATCACTTTCATCTGATGTGCGCCACAGACTCAATATGCAAATTCATGATGATGCAGCAACCCTTTATTTCCAAGAGATCTATTTGAAATCCACTCGAAAGGCCACGATCCGATTTCTCATTTAGAACGCCAGCCAAGGGCCACTCTATGGGAGCCATAGGCAGAGGAATTAAAAGCCATGCCTTCTGACCCAGATGCAATATTCTAAATGCTAGCAGCAGAGAGGGCAGGATTATATCTGCCAAAAGCATTGACATTCAGATAGTATTATGATTTTGCTTGTGGTTATGGTTGGTGAACTCTGTGTCTGTCACACACACGTAGTCTCATGAACACACACAAACTCTCTCTCTCTCTCTCTCTCTCTCTCTCTCTCTTTATCTCACACACACACACAAACGCACCACCACCACCACCAACACCAACACCACCACCACCAACTACAAGAACAACAACAATACCAACAAACATAGCCAGCAAGAATAGCAATGCCAGCACATGCACAAAAATAGTCATATTCCCATACTATGTCAGCACACAGAAAATCTCACCCACCCACCTACATACAAGCACACACATTATCACTTAGAATTATGCATAGAGAACACGTTTCTCCACATGTGCTGTAGTTTGCTATAACAGGACTGAGACCTGCCATTCTTTCATCTGATAAGTGCCTTGTTCAGGCTATTGTGAGTGTGAGGCTTTAGGAGGTACCAGCAACACCCCCACCTCCCCTTTCCAAGACACACACACGCGCACGCACACACACACACACACACACACACACACACACACACACACACACACACACACACACACTCACACATACACATATACACTCACCGCACCCACAACGCACCCAAAGGCCTAAAATAGAACTTCATTAGTGACGTGACAGGTGATGGGCACATTAAAGAAATGGGTACAGTGGCAGGCAGCCCCACGACGATCCCAGTTCCTCCTCTTCCTCCTCTTCCTCATCTTCATCCTCCTCTTTAACACCCATGTTCCTTTAGCGCCACAGTGCTGTCTCTACTCAGATCTCAGCAGCCTGTCTCCAGTCTGCCTGTCTACTAGCCGAATGTCCTGCAAAACTACATAACAAACATGGAAGGATAGACCAAGAGATAAGAGAGAGAAAGAGAGAGAGAGAGCCTGAAGGTGTGATAGAGGTGGAAAGTAAGCATTTAATAAGTAGCCAAGGAGAAGAGAGGGATGTATAAGCCTACTAAAAAAAGAGGAGATAGAGAGATGGAAAAAGATAGATGGATACAATGTATAGGACAGATGAATAGAATCTGTGTATGAAAGAAAGGATAGAGGAAGTCTGAGGGTGGAGGGGTACAGAGTTCCTTTTTACCTGGGCCTAGTGTGTCTAATGGACTCAGAACTCAGCGCACAGTGGATGCAAAACCACAAAAAAATATCTGTTTTTAACTAATACATAGATACATATGTATGGGGTCTAAGTGAAAACTAATAAATGTACTGTGTCTGTTGTAAATGTTTCTCAGCGTTTGATTGGAAATGCTATGGGATGTGACCTCAGCCTGATGGCCATGTTATGATGACTGTCCTTAATGTAGGGTTTAGACTGGACAGACTCATAATCTACACAAATCCTTTAAGTCCCCCTTGACCAATTCGCTTCAGTTCACTATTATTCTTGGCTGTACTTTTCATGCACAGGCCAGGGTATCACGTGTGTGTATGTGTGTGTGTGTGTGTACTACTGAAAGCTGGAGAAAGTTTCATGGCTAAGAAAGAGTCAAATGCTTTAATAATATACAACAATCTATATTTAGTCCCTCTTGACTAATTTGCATTCTTTAATTTAACTTAATATTTGTGTGTGTGTGTGTGTGTGTGTGTGTGTGTGTGTGTGTGTGCTTGTGTTTTTGTGTGAGTGTGTGTGCACGTGCGCATGCATGAATGTGTGTGTATGCGCTAGAACTGATTGAAATGGATAAAAATGGACATGTGCCTAATCTAGTTCCTTCTTTGTTGATGTTCCGAGAAAGATGTGCAATTCATTTTGAGCTCTGTGAGAGTCTGATCGACAATGATTGTTTGTGCGCAGTTGACAAAGGATTACATGTTCTATGCTGCAGAGAGGCTATAATTTTGTCTTAAATTCTAATCTGCCAGCATTGCCCTAGAGTGACACAATGACAGCACTCAAACTCTGACCTTACGCTGACTGGGAGATTGCTTAACCTTCCTGTTGTGTCAAATTTGGCCGAAATCACATTTTTTTTTCCCCTCTCAAAAATGTGCTTAATCTAACTGGATGGCCTTGGGGCTCCATGACTATCAGGCTATCTGAACACATAACAAACATTTTGGATGTTTATTTAACTGTAGTCTTCTGGTCAAAAATGACCTCACTATAAGAAAAATATGGGTGAAACCACAGTAAATGGACAAAAATTCAGGCACTGAATTATTTATGTTATTGATAATATTTGAATTATTTCAAGTTAAAATTGCTTCAGTCATTTTTGACCTGAATAACAAAGCTGTAACCATGAAACAGGAGGGTTAAAACCAAAATGATGCATCGATGACTCACATAGTGGACTAACTAGATTTGTCAAGTCGATCTAACATGGTTAAAAAGGAAAATAACATTTTGAGATTTGTACCTCAGCATGTATGCAGGACCATTGCTTTCTTGACCACTCTTCTAAATTACACAGGTTCCTTGTTTTAAAATAAATAAATAAATAGATAGATAAGAAGCAGTACTCATATTTAATCATTGCAATTATCTCCTCCACCATGGCTAGACTGTTATCAGGTAGCAGAGAGAATAAATGGGAAAGGCTGCATGGAATAAAAGAAAAAGAAAAAAGGCAGAAAGTAGCCAGGATGCTATTTTAAAACTTCTAGTGGAATTTTTGAAAGAACGGGCTATTTGTTCCTCATTCTCCTCTCTCTGCTGCCTGCTCCAAGCTGTTGCTTCCCTTGAAGACAGGAATGTGTCTTCCAGTGATCTCTGTGCAATAGAGTGCTGCTGGTTCCTCTAGGACCTTTGCTCTAGACTGGGAGATAAAACAGACATGTTCTTATGAACTGTGTAGGAGAACGCTCCAGGCCGCAGGCTCTAGCTCTCTGCTAGATTGATGATTCACCTCATGTTTAGACACAGATCATGAACACCTAGGTGACATATATGAGAACAGGATGTACTTATGTGTATTTGTGTGTGTGTGTGTGTGTCTGTGTGTGTATCTGTGTGTCTGTGTGTGTGTCTGTTAACATAGTAAGCATCTGCTCCTTCGGTAAAGATTCTGAAAGCTACCACCTGCTGGTAGCTATCATGAAGAGAGTTGTCAACCACTAGTGTCATTACTAGAGTACTTTTACGGTTTAGAACACATGTGAGTGTGTCTGTGGAAGAAGAAAATTTGACTGTAATGGAATAGAATAGAATAGAAATATACAGTTGAACAGTTCACACTTCTGATGAAATGACTTCAATATATCGTAGTATAACATGCTGATTATTCATTTAAATGTTAGTTGAATGAAGAATCAAAATATTCACCTGATATTATCTAATAGCTGATGTTTACTGTAATTTAAAATGAGAGTTAAAACCACAATCTAAATGTTCTCCTAAAGTTGTGGTTATGTTGCAGGTGACTGAGACTCGCACTGGGCCGCTGGGCTGTAACACCTACGACAACCTGGACTCCGTCAGCTCCATCCTCCTTCAGAGCCCTGAGAACAAACTCCACCTGCAAGGTGAGCACCCAAAATTCCCCACTGCCAGAAGTGGAAAAATCCAGCTTCACAGAGCGAGAGTCTGGCTGCGTATATGTGTTCTTTATATTGGTTCTACCTGTACACAGGTGTGTCCACTAATTAGCTAGCTCCCTAGCAGCCTTGAGCTCAAGATGAGAGAATGTCGTAAAATGTTTTATAAATGCCACCCAATGGGAGGAATGAGAAATGTAGCAAAACATTTCCAAACATTGCTGAACTCAGCCCGACTGTTCTTATTAGACTTAGCTGGTGTAAGTGAATGACTGGTTGGAACAGATGTGTGGTGCCACTTTTACTCTCCTCTTCCATTTAATATGCAGTGGAACTGAAGAAAAGAATTGGTGAGAAGAATTTTTTTCCTGTCCAAACCTCTTTCAGCAGCCTGTAATCATTTAAACCTGTAATCAGTTGTCAGCGTGCTTCATTTTGGCCCTGGTATCTTTCACTTGATGTGTTTTGTTGCTTTGTTCACATTGTGCCGACCTGCAGGAATTAGCCTATCCTCCAAAATAATCGGGTTTTTGTGATAAATTACTCCCTCTGTCACCTTTAAGGTCTCAAATATGCTCACTCCACATGCACTGGAGTGTTAACAGCAGATTGAAGCATATTTTACCCTGGACAAGGGGGGCAGTGCAAAAGCAAGCCAGCCAGAAATATGCTTTGCTGAACAAGTGTAATTGTGCTGCTTTTTCAAACCTGTCAGCAAAAGAAAAGCACAAATGGCATCTACCTTTTTTTCTTTTTCTTTTCCTTTTCTTTTCCACCTTTCTCTCTCGCTTTCTGTCTCTCTCATGTGAGTGCATTGCTTAGTGCCTCACCTGAGACCAGCAATCCCAAGTTTTCTCGTGCGAGTGAGTAAAGGCCGGTGTGCGAGGGCGGAAATTTCTTACCGTGCTTGTTCCTTTGTTCTCGACTTTTGAAGCTCTCACTCTCACATCTCTCGCTCCTTTCACTTGCTTCTACTCTGAGGAGAGGACATTGTTTTCTCCCAGTATGGATCTGGATAATTACTTTGTCTGTCAGATGTGCTTCTCAGCCGCCTGCATCAGAAAGGGTATCTGTGTGGCTATAGTGAAACCCTAAAGATATTTAAAGTTTTTTGTTAGATGTTGCTGGACTGGCTGGTCTGCGCTTGGGAAATGAGATGTTGTCACGGTGATGACGAGTGGCGGCCAGACAGGGGGTCTCATCCCTGTGCTTACAACTCTTTGATGGAGGAAAAGGCAGACAGATTTCCGTTTGCTAATACACTCCTGACAATTGAACAGACTGGATTTTCAGCCACCGCATTCATATTGGATAAAAAGTAGCCTCTCTCAACGCCTTTTGAAAGCACCATTTCTGCTTCATACAGACAGCCAATACATTTTCTCCCTCACCCCGCAATTTATGCGCACATGCACACACACACACACACACACCCGCACAAAGTGTCAACTAAAAGCCCAGTTTTAAAATGCAGTCAAGCTTCGCCATGAAAAGTGTCATTCATTAGAAATGATTCCTTCATAAGCCCTTCAGTGCAGGCACTGCCTCTGGAAAATAATATTCTTTTAGTTTCTAACAGTCTACTCTGTCTAATTATGGTTTGCAGATTTATGCCTAAATGAACCTGCAGTGAAACCATAGACTTTGATGAACCTGATTTGAGTTTTTAATGATTTTATGGAGGCTAGTGATAGTGTTGCTCAACATCAAGAACCCTTCCGTGGTAGAACGCTTCCCTGCAAGTTGGATGCTTCAGAGGCTAGGCTAGTCACCCCCAGGGCATTTAAATTCCACATTCACAGAGAATTGAGGACATTTCTTGAACATCGAGGATCCATTGATCCATTGCAAATTCTAATAAAGGAGGACTCAGTAGTTGGTACAGATTTTTGAAGCATCCCTTGAAACATTGGAACAGTGCTTGGAGAGGTTCAATGATGGAACATGTTTGAATGAGAAGCTTTTAAGAATCCTTCCTGCAGTCTATTTTTGGAGTTTGTTCCCCCTGACCCATGCCTGGCTCCCCTTGCCTTGGAGAAGGCAGAGGATGCATTGTCCCTTGACTGATTCGCCTTTCAGAACATGACATTCAATATATGCATGGCTTCCAGCCATTATGCGCTTTCTTGCCATCCAAAAAATATACACACACACTCTCACACAGAGACGCTGAGGAGAATTTTGTTAATCACTTCTACCCTTTTTAAAAGAAGAGAAAGAGACAAGAAAAGAGGGGAACAAATAGATAAGTTTTTTTTCCATTTCAAATGTACTTCCCCTCGCTAATCAAGTCACTTTGGCAGTGTTCTGGAGTGTTTTGTCATTCCAATAAAGTTTATTGGGTTGAAAAGGGGGAGGAGAAGAAAGGAGAGAGGGAGAAAGGTACAAGAGGACAGGAAGTGACAGAAAGACAGATAGAGTTAGAGTGATGAAGAGAGACAGAGAACAATCAGGATGGCATTTTCAGTTTGAGCCAAGCTGCTGTGTGTGTGTGTGTGTGTGTGTGTGTGTGTATTTATGTGTATATTTATGTATGTCTGTGGACATGTGTGTGTGTGTGCGTGAGTGCACGTGCATGTGCATGTCAGTTTGACTGACGGCACCAGTCATGTCTTGTAGGCAGTAGACGTATAAGCTGTCTGCCAGGCAGGAATACACAGAGGTGGCCAACCAGTGACTGGCACAGACAGCCCCCTTAATAGACAGGAGCGAGTTGTCCATGCCCCCCTGCCCCCATGCAACCACCCCCCCCCCATACACACACACACACACACACACACACCATCCACCCCTTCCCACTCACCTGCCACCCTTGTTGATTTGCCCGGCCCCTGTCCACAATCATTAGTCAGCTGACTTTCCAGCCTGTGCTTAACAGTGAATTAGGAAAAAGGTCACTTTGAACGGAGGCGTTCCCATTAATAAAATGACGATCTCTCGTACTCTCTGCATTTTCATGGCATACAGGGTCAGGCAATTATGCTGACAAATCCTAGAGGCATGCAGAGCAGAGCGGACATACCATTGTCAAATAAACATAAATAAATAAGTACAAACAGTCGGAACAACAACAACAAAGAGAGCTGAAGGTTAAATAGAGTCAGCAATATTTGGAGTCGTTGGTTTCTGCAAACGTCTGTAAAAAATAGATTCTAGTAGTACTCATACTTTCCTGTGACTGACGGTATGACATGCTGCCAGTGTATTCTTTAGAATAAGTAATAGACTAAAGAGTATGTCGGTCATGCCCTGCCTGACTGATATGACTTCATCTGTTCCAATGAATGGGGGGCTGAGATCAGCCGCTCCTGATGAAGTGCATTTGATGTGGTAACACATCAGGACTGTTTCCTGATGCATGAAAGGACTCACGGGGTTCAAGGAGGTACATCACATACACACACCACACACACATACACACACACACACACACACACACACACACACACACACACACACACACAACACATACATACAAACACATACACACACACTCACACACACTCTATACACTATACCCTCCCATTTTTTTACACACTTGCTCCATTTTTAAAGAACGTTTTCCCAAAGCATAGTCATAAATCTTCCAAGCGATAGAGCACTTCAAAACTTGCCCAGATCCCCACAGAAGGTCACCGCTTTAATCAGAGCGTGTGTGTGTGTGTGTGTGTGATGTGTGTGGTGTGTGTGCGTGTGTGTGGTGTAAGTGTCTGTGTGTGCGTGTGTGTGTGTGGACCTCCCTGGCCCAGTAAGGAGATTTTAAATAGCCCGCTTTCATGCCTCCAAAAGCCTCCCACTTCTCCACGTAACGCCTGAACTGTTCCTTTTGTGGCTAGTGATCTGAGATGATTTGATCGACAGAGAGAGAGAGCAACTCAGTGGAAATATGTTCAACAGCAGGCGGAGGACAAAGGCCTCAATAAAGACCTCAATGAACTTCCCCTTCCCACAAACATAAAAGATAAGTTTGTGCAGTTCATTGTGTTCCATGCCTTTAGATAAACCTTCAATGAAATGTGTATTATTTGCTATAAGCAATGTACATAAGCTCATTGCAAACAAATTAGGGCAAACTAAAATTAGGATGAACTAAAACAGAACTGTCCATGTCTATGTGAAACCAGATATTGTATTTACCATTGTCATCTGGTTTCTGGTCATATTTAACCTTTCCTCACATTAAGTAGCTCTTGCAGACATGAGTTTCTGTTGCATTTGTAGTCATCTTACCCCAGCACATTGCTCATTATTATTCATTCATATTTAAAGTATTTCTTCATTATGTTTCATTGTGTACATTAGTGGAGGCCCCAGGTAGCCTGGTGTAATTGAATTGGACAATTTAGTTGTCAGCTTTTCTATGATAAGAGCCTGGTTGAAAATGTCACTATGTACCATATTCCACTATTTGCAACAAACTGGAGAGTTAAGTTATATTGTTGTACTTTTTTTTATTCATTGCATTACTATTTCAAATGCACTGACTGGGTCACATAGGCTGCAGGTGACATTGGTTGTGTGTCTTCTGTAACTGGGTCCTGCTGTTTACCCATCTCACCTCTGTTTGGACTGGCCGGCACTTTTAAATGCTAATAGACCTGTCAACAAACAAAGCAGCGAGAGCTAACATTTAAATGGGCATTGATCCCTGGTCCAATGGAAAAATGGGTCACCTCCGTAACACAGATCTGAGGATAAACGCAGTGGTTGGCTGTGTCGCCAACAACTTTTCATGTTTACTTGTAATGTAATATTCAAAAGACAAGGGAAATACTAGAAAAGCAGTTTACAGACAATCAATTTGATGTCAATAACTTGTATTGCATCATTAGATTTCTGGTATTTTGTGTGAATGCATCTCTGCTCTGTGCTGCTCTGTACTGTGCTACTCTGTGCCTCAGAGTCTGACCTCTATTGACAGAAAAGCATCTGCCTTGACAAAGACAGAAAAAAAATGGAAAATCTTAACACTCCTAGGAGCTCTCCATGCCATACAAGCCAGAGCCTGGCATCCCAGACAAGACAGAGAGCAATAACAGCTGTGTGTGTTCCGTTTCTGAGCCAGGGCACCCAACACCCCCTCTGTATGGCCCTTCGGTTCAAGGGCATGCTGCCGGGGTCAGATTGGGTGCGCTGGCGAGATCATTACGGCCCCAGAGGAGAGGCCCCCTGTGTCGGCCTGCGTCACACTGTGCCGGACCACGCTGAGCCGAACCACCACCCAGACAGAGCTGCCTCTGAATCCCAATATTGAGTTATCTCTCTGAGGGAGGTGTGTGTGTATGTGTCTCTCTCTCTCTCTCTCTCTCTGTTTCTCTCTCTCTCTCTCTCTCTCTCTCTCTCTGTGTGTGTGTGTGTGTGCGTGCGTGCATGAGAGTGTGGGAGTATGTGAGTGTGTATAAGATAGGTGTGTGTAGTGGGGGGTACAGACTGGTCAATGCTGTGGAAGAGTCAGGTCAAACACAGTGGGGAGCTGGAGGAAGCAAGGGGTAGATTGGCAGGGGGTGTAGAGGAACGAGGGCGTCCAGAGGTTGGCTGGGTTGGGATGGGGGGTATTCTGTGTTTAATGGTGGTACATGGATGAGGAGAGTAGGGCTATGGGCATAGTTAACAAATCAGGGATTTGAATTGCAGTCTTGTACAGTGGTGCATTGGTTAGTTTTTAGAGTGGGAGGGGAGTCATTGGGGACATGGCAGAAATGTAAATTTCAGCAGAACCTCTTGGGGGAGGGGTTGGAGGTGGTGGATGAAACAAAAACCCTTGATGGTGGAGGCATCTTAGAAACTTCACAGTGAATAGACGCGTGTGGTGCGGGGTGTCTTTTTAAGTTTTATTCCAACAAGTCTGCTCTAAAAGCGCGCGCTCTCTCTCTCTCTTTCTCTCTCTCTCTCTCTCTCTGTGTCTCTCTCCCCTCTGCTTGCTTTGGTTATTCATCGGTGAAGGACTCTCAGCGGCACCGGCTGTGTCAGACCTGCAGGGCATGATGTGCATGTTGCATATAGAGCAATTCTATTGACTTTGAACATTTTAAGCTCCATTCATAATGCATGCTGATAGATTCCCGACCTCTGTCAGCATCTGCACTTATTTCTCTGCGGAGTCGAATATAAATACCCATTGTGTCTCTTGGACCAATTACAGCACACTTAATGACATGAAACATGAGATCACCAAACAGGAGAGGAATTCAGGACGAATACTGACACGATCCTGTTCTCAATCAGCGCCTAATGGCAAGGAAAAGTGGCATATTGCCAGAGGAGTGTGCTTCTCCAGGCCTCTGAATAAAATATTTTACCCACCTTTCATCAATATTTAGCAACTTGCATAATAATGTGTTCATTTGCCGAAAGAGGATGGAGACACAGCTTGCTCATTTTAATTTTACATTTCACTCAATATCAAGCTGGGAAAAATAAGCAGAATGAGAGAATGAGAGAGAGAGAGAGGGAGAGTGAGAGGGTGTTAAGGTGTTAGTGTTAAGGACATCTTAGTTGCCTTTTTGTGCAGTCTTGTCAGGACTAGTGAAGGTCTAGGCCTGTCACTTTGTCACTCTGCCAGGTTACTGCTAAACCGATGTGCTGGCATATCTTGACGTGTGTTGCTGACATTTCAATCAAAATGCTTTGTGTGACACAATCACATGTGGCAGACAGACATCATTTGCATTATTAAAAAAAGACGAGGAGGGCTGGAAAAGTTCTCCCGAGAAGCAATATGTCAGGCTCTGGGAAGTCTATTGGCTCCATTTAATCAATTGCAGGAGTGATAATTATACCCTCCATTCATGATGGACAAAAAAAGTCATTTTCACCCAGGGGAAGGGTCTCACGGTGAAAACTGTCTTACATTCATTGTAATCCAGCTTGATAATATTTTTAAATAACAGAGCCATAAAATCATGTTCATTAGGCCAACATTTGGTTTTTGATTGAGTCTGAGTGTCACACAATGTTCCAGGAAAGGAAAGTGGATATTCTTGCTAAACGCTGTTCTACAGAATATTTCACGGCTGTGCTAATCAAGCCAAGTCAAGACTAAACCCTCTCGGTGCGACATTGAAATGTTTTAACCACCTTCCAGGAGCTTGGCAGAGTTGAGCACAAAAAGACAAATATTCACATTTGAAGTTGACAGGATTAGGTTGTTTAAAAAAAAGAAAAGACAAAGATAATGTCTTTTAATGGGAAAGTGAGACTGCATACGAGTCAGTATTTTAGCTGTCTGACATTTAGCAATGGCTTTTTTTTCTCTCCAGCAGACAGGAGAGGCTAGTCTTTATGATCTGATGGCTGAAAAGCACTGATAGCATAGAGGGATAATTCCACAGCCACCCAGCATGGTCCAACATCCTCTGTGCCTCCCTTAGATCAAAATAGGGATGTGCAATCAGACAGAGGAAAAGGCTCCTATCAAAGCTCTGCGGCAACCATAGAGCATAGTAGTGCCTTCTAACACCAGCCAAACACACACATAAACACACACACACACATAAATGACAATAGAGAAGATGGCTCGTGTTTATTTGCCTTGTGATAGTGTGCCGCAGAGAGGGAAACAAAAAACATGTACACAACCTCAGAGTGATTCACTTAAGCTTCAAGCCTGATGGAAGCCCATCTCCAGAATAACAGGCTAGTTGCATTTGTTCAGCTATTTATATTCAGTCTATTATTTGTGTGTACTGCTCACCAAGGTCTGTGCAGTGCGTTTTTTTGTCATGATCACCAAGGAAACCAACACAATAAACAGGGTTGAAATGGACCCATTAAAATCCCTGAGTCCACAGCGCACAAATAGTTGATCTTTCCATCAAAAGGGAAAAAATGAAAAAAAAAAACATTGATAGACATTGTGCTTCTCCTCCCACGGACACATAAGCATACCACATAGAATGTAGGAGGAGGTCAAAGCTGTCTGAAAACACCAACATCAAAAGGTGATTGCAAAGCTCCTGCTCAGTCTCAGACTGTGTACTCCAATCTATTTTCACTGACATTATGTAATTGCACAAAATAGCACTTTACAAAGCAGGAATGCATAAACAAACTCATAGATGTTTATCTCTTCATGAATGCAAACTAGAATTAAAGTATTCCATATTAAATTGGTGCTCTGGTGAGCGAATACAATTTTGTGCTACAAATTTTTAGATAGCTTTTCATACTGTATTTTAAAATTGGTCACCTGCAAACTAATGAGTGCAAGTGACTTTCCCCTCATTCGATTTTCTTCTTCTCCCTTGTCTTGTTGCCTTTGTCCGGAGGGTAAATAACCTTGGGAAATTGGCTTGTCTTGAGATGCATATTCAATGTCTCTCGAGGGAACCGTAAATACCAACACATCAAGGAGGGGAATTAATTGAAGGTGGGGATTAACAAGTTGTAGTTAAACGGGCTCAGTCATTTGTCTCCTAATTCCAACGATAAGTCCTAGTCTACCTGTAAAATGGAGATGAGGTGGGCCCGACTAAGAGATTTATACTACCTCACCCATCTTTTTTTTTTTTTCCCCTCAGACACAATTACCCACTATATAACTGCCATAAATTAGCTGGAAAACAAAAGCAAAGTAATTTTCTATTCTCTCTCTCTCTCTCTTGCTCTCTTTTTTTTCCTTTTCTTCCGCTCCCTCCTCCTCTCTCATTCTTTTTTGGTCTAGCAGGAGCTGGGAGCCCATCGTGGAAGATTTATGAATATGTTAGAATAGCCTGAGCCAACAGTTTTCAAAGTGGTGAAGGGAAAATAAATTAAATGGCCCCACAGGCAATTCATCTGCGGCTTGATGGATTACATGCTCATCACCACATTCCTGATTCTTCAGCCATTCCCGTTGCACCTGCGAAATGTTTGGTAAACAAAAGAAATGAATATGCGAGCACCAGTTGCCACCATATTGTCACAGTCGACTGTGGCCAGATATTTAGATGGAACACGTGTGTGATAAATTAGCCCCTGTGTAACCGGAGAGGGAGGAGTGTTTTTCATCAACCAAAAACCGCCCACCATTGATAAACACACACACACACACACACACACACACACACACACACACACACTTGGACAGACAGATGAACAAACACACACACACACACACACACACACACACACACACACACACACACACACACACACACACACACACACACACACACACACACACACACACACACACGCATACACACAAACATACACAAACGCTCACACACACTCACACACACCCACAGACACACACACGCACACACACATACCGATAGACAACTCAGACAGAAAGCTATTAACCATACAGTATGCCCGCCACTGGTCCGATCATGAATTAGATAAAAAGTCACACAGCGGCGCCGATCGAATCCAATACAGACAGTATGAGGGATGCTTTAATCAGCCTTTATGTCGTGCGGTCTGTGTTATTGAGGACATAACCATGCCGCCAAGTGAATCCTCTCCTGCAGGATCTCTCTCCCTCCAGATTCGTGTGTCCAATAATGGTGGATCATTTCTCAGATTGACGACGGCATCCTCCTGCTTCTCCTCCGACACAGACTTGGCTCAACCTCTTGGCCGATGAAATCCCTCGCCGCTGACCTGTGAGGTCACCTCTGAATCGGAGGTGGTCAATCAAGGCTGCGTTTCCCGCCCCTGACAACCCAGACCCATAAATCAGAGCTCTTTGTCCTCCAAAGCCGCTTGCTGTCAGAGGCCATATGGTCTCCAAACACAGACTTGCTCGCACGTTCTTTTCCTTTATTGATCCACTTTTGCCTTTCTCATGTGAGGCCTTGTGTTGCTGACAGCTTTATAATACAACCCTATCGAGTTTGCACGTGTGTCTCGGGAGCCCACGAGACCTCCGTTACCACCATTGGAGTAAGCATTAGGAAAAAAAAGGTTTGTATTGATTAGAATCTGAATGTATTTTTGCTTTGTGTTGACCTTATCTGGGATGATTCGATGTTTGGCCTGCAGTCAGTCAGTGGAAAAATTCATTCATTCATTCATTCATTCAGTGGAAAAATTTACAGCGACTAGATCATGGTGAAGAAATCCCTTGTGCCCATTACAAGTATTTCAAAAGCATATATGCTGAAAAAAACATATTCTGAAAACTGCGATTTACATGTTTGTAATGTTACCTGCATAGCTTGGGAGATTAAATGTGCTGCACATGGTGTCTTGTTTTAACAGTCCTCAAACACAAATAAGATAAATGAAACGATTGCATGACGTCATTTTACAGGCAAGCTGCACAGTGTATTATATAAAACACATGGCTTGAGTGATAAATCTCTGTAGACTCATTTCCTGGTGGTGGTTTTCGGTAATCAATGATCCTAACACGTTAATCTGTGTCTAACTTATCTTACATATCTAGCAGAACTGACTGACTTGCAGGGTATAAAAAGTTTACTTGACATCAAGTGGGAACAGGTACAGATTCAAGAGTAAAGTGTTTAAAATGAACAAAAAGGCCTTACCTAAGACCTTGTTTGCAAATAGTTATGATGTTATTTTCATGGCAGCAAGTTCTAAACAAGAGGTCGATTTAGTAAATAAAGGGCAATAAGAACTGTGCCTTTTAAATAAAAGAACACAGCTCTATTGGTTTTTACACCTTACTGTAGCCATTTTGGCTTCAATACCATGCATTCATGTCATCATATAAGGCACCTTTTCCTTTGCCAGAGATCGAATTAAAATAATCAGTTGATTTTAAAGGTAGGGTTTAAGATGTTCTCCTGAAGTAATTTTTTTGCTGAATTACTTTTACTACTTGAAACTATGTCTGAACTTGAAATCTTTAGACTTTTTTGAATTACTTGAAGTCTTCATACCTCCATCATAGTCAATTAATGAAATGTGCTGGAACCAAAAATGTTGCCTGTCACCTGTTGAATGGACAGGACTGTGGAAAAAAAGTCCATCCCATCATTCAATTGTTACACATTGTACAATATCAATAGATCTATCAAACTCTGAGCAATGGAATTTGACAAGCAATGTGTCCCTTAAAACCATTGCTCAATCAGGTGTGGGTGGTCTGAAAGACAAGGACAGTGCCTTTTTGATTGTATATTTTCTCTCCATTCTCCATTTAAGCGTGTGCTAACATATCCCCCTGTCATGGACATGTTTGTCAATGCTTTATAGATCTAATGTAGTATATCTCAATGGCGTGCTACTGAAATACAAGATGTTTCATGGAACAAAAATAAACACAATGTAATGCTCAACAGGAACCAAATTAAAGACGAAGAACCCTCTAAACAATACTCTCTCAAGGCAATGCCAATTAATTGCATGAAAACAGAATCACATTTCTGCTCTTTCAGATTTGTCTGAAAGGAGAAAAAAAAATGACTGTGACTTCATTAAAAGGTTGGGACAAGAGGTCTTAATGTTTTATCCCTTTCCCACTCACCCTCACCCCATTCCCCCGAGTTACTGAAGTGGAACAGTAGCCTTGTGTAACCCGCCGTGTCTTTGAAGTACTTTATTGCACCACTGCATTAAGTAATGATTATTTTTGGAATTTGTGGCCATACAATGGTCAATTAATCACTGATGAAACTGATGCTTGCAAGGGTGGAGCGTGCTTTGCTTTGCTTTGCTTTGCTTTGCTCGCTGGCTCACGGCTCTGCCAAAAGACCCAGAGGGAAGGAGCGGGATTTGGGTCCTGGGCCAAAGTTTGTCTGAGGAGCCAGGAGATTTTAGCACTGATTCTTTTTCAAGAATCTGTGAAGTTAGAGACCATAATAAATTAGAAATACAAACAGAATTTCCATTAACACTTTATTTGAGGGTGTCTACGTAAGGATGGCATAAGCCCATTGTAAACATGACATGACACATATGATGAACCTTCATGATATGAACGGGCTCATGTTACTCTAATGTATTCAAATTCAAATAAAGTGTTACTGAGTTTTCTTTTTTGTTTGTTTGTCTGTTTGTTTGCTGTGGCTAAATGTGGCCCAATGTCTCCCCTAACCCTAAGCCTTAAATCCTCCTGAATCATCAAATTATGAGGCAGTCATGGCCAGTCTTGGAGGGCTCAGGGCTCAGAGCTTAGGGGACACAATGGTATTCAGTCACATTTGCACCTAGATTTCAAGACAAGTTTGAGAACATCATATGTACTTGAATATACTATAGACAATTGTGAAAGCATTTGCCACAGTTTTTAGAGGGGCATTGAGACTCCCAAGCAGTTTTGAAGCATTTAGTATAGTGCCTTAGCAGACACTGGGGTGGGATTTGTTACAAATCTGAAGTAAAATGATTTGCAAAGTTGTTATTTTCCAGCATTTGTGCAAACAAAACGATGCATGGCTGGGCATGGGATTGGGGTAGCCGCCATGTAGCCTGATGCTGTCAACTCAAGTTCAAGTCAAGGATGAGCTAAGCAGGTTTACAGTCACGTGCGGCGTCCCCTGACAGCATGCATACCAATGAATTTTTGATTTGAGGAAGCGTGGAAGAGGTCACTGCAGGTTTGAGAAACTCTACCTGTCTTCTCTCAGCACAGGTGTGTGTGTGTGTGTGCGTGTGTGTGTGTGTGCACGCGTATGAGACAGAAGCAGCCGGATGGTGATGTTTATTATGGGGTGAGATTAACGTCACGCACAACAATTTATTTCTTCAAGCCCAGGCAGAAGGAGAATTTTTTGCACTGACAGAGCGTGAAGTTAAGCGTTATCAGAATGTAGTTTGTGTGTGTGTATGTGTGTGTGTGTGTGTCTGTGTGCGCACGTGTGTCTGTGTAGCTGTGTGCATGTGTTACTGAGTGTGTGTGTGTGTGTGTGCATGTGTATGTGTGTGCTTTCCCCTCCTTGTATTTGCAACTCTTTAGATGAGGCCCATTAAGTTTCTTGATGCTGCCCCATTCTTCACTCTCATCAGATGGTTCTACATGTTGGCAGTTGCAGACTTTCAAAGCACACTGCGTAGCCAGCAGCATATGTTGGTTGTTCTAGCTGTATTTTGCTGTGTTTTGTAAGTATTTGTGATCTAGTGTTTTTCTATTGCTGTATTTACATACCGTACACAGTGCAGGGGAGCACAGTGTTGTGATTTCTGTCTGCTTGTTTGCCCATCATGCCCTTGCCAGTGACAGCTGGGTGTGCTGCGACTGTGAGTATCAGTGTGTTTGTGTGTGTGTGTGTCAGTGTGTGTCAGTGTGTTTGTGTGTCAGTGTGTGTGTGCGGGCGGGTTTGTTGCGCGTGTCCTCAACTTGACTCCCTTGTCTCCCACCACAGCAGTCTGACAGCATTTTGACAAGGCATTGTTTCCCTTTAAAGTAGCCAGCGAGAGAGGTGCCATGTGGGTGGGTAAAGATGTATGGACAAAAGACTTGGGATTAGGGAGAGAATGGAGAGGGAGAGATGAGAAAAAGAAAGGGAGAGGATAGAGGGCTGCAGATGGATAGACAAAGAGAGAAAAGCAGAAAGATGAAGATGGAGAGATGATGAGGGAGTGAATAGAGAGGGAGGTGCGTGTGTGTGTATGTGTGTGTGTGAGTGTGTGTGTGTGTGTGTTGCTCTGATTATACTTACAAGTGACAGTGGCAGAGCCTCCCTCTCTCTCTATCTTTCTCTTCCTCTCCCTCTTGTTCTCTCTCTTTCTCTCTCTGTGCAATCTCTGATGTAATATAGAGGGGCTAGTGGGGCGAGGCGAGGCGAGAGCGAGATGCAGCGTGTTATTGTGAACTTGGGCCGCTGGCACCACTTCTGTCGTTGAGCTGCAGCGATCCGTGAACTCACCATCTGGATTCGCCCACAAATCACATTAAAGTTTCAGGCCCAGGAATACATCAAGCTAAATGAATATTGGCTCCAGGGGGTGGGTGTGTATGTGTGTGTGTGTGTATGTGTGTGTGTGTGGGGCACAGTCTAAAGGGGAAAAAAGACCCTTCACCATCCAAGTCTTTTGTGGTCAGTCAGAAATGATCCATCCATCCAACCCCACCGCCCAACCCACACACACACTGACACAAACACACACACACACACACACACACACACACACACACTATCCGCCTGCTTACCGTGTGGTAACTCTGGCCGGTTGTGATGACAGACTGGCCGGCAAGCAAGCACTCCTGTGCACGCTCAGTAAGGAGAGCGTGCTGCTGATTCTCCCTGGGGCGTTTCAGCTCAAATGCCGAAAATGAATGGAAATAAAAAGCAATGCCAGACCTGATCAAGGCATCCTGGTGGGCAAATCTGCATCATCAACACAACACATTCATAGTCCGAGAGAGAGAGAGAGAAAGAGAGAGAGAGCTTTTACTTTCACACGAGTGAGTGACGGAGAATGATCCCGTCCTGTGAAAATGCCACCCAGCTGCTAAAACGTTTAGGAAATTATTCTCGTCTGTCAATTTCCAGCAAATGATGGGTGTAAAGAAAAACTGTAGTGATGAATTATGGAAGCTGTGAAAGAGGAAGATGTTTGAAAAGGGACCGATCAAAGTGACTCATCATGCAGTCAGTTCATCCTGATGGCACTTGACAAGTTTAAAAGAATATTCCAACTAAATAGCCGATTATTATTATTACATTTAATGCAATGGCATTATTATTTTTAATGCAATGTCATTATTAATTTCAATGTAATGACATTAAAATGTTGTATTTAGTTTAAGTATTTAGTTCAACTTCCAAAGCTAGTATTCAAAGAGGTTAAAGCAGATCTACACCTTTCAAAAGATGACAGTACAGGATGAGGTAGTCATTTCAGTGATTTGTGAAGGACCGTGCACTATCCCCAAATAAAGAAATCACATACTGGCAACTACTTGCCATTTCTACCTTTCAGATGCAAATCAAGCAGTTTATTTTTGATCTATTTTGGGCCTTGGGAAGATTTGAAGGCTTTTGAGGCCCTCTTGCTCTGGTGTAAATGTGGTGAATATGATTGTGTGATTGTGATGTGTGCAAGTTAAATGGGACAGTGGAGGACTGCTTTATCAGTGGCCAGAGTCTATTCCACATATGCTCTCTTCCCTTTGGAGACCAACAGGCTTTTATGTAGTGTACTACACACACACACACACACACACACACACACACACACACACACACACACACACACACTGAATGCACGACACACAAATGGGAAATGTATACACGCATAAACTGACAAACGTGCAGATACACACAAATACATACACACACACACACACACACACACACACACTCACACACACACACAAAATACACACACACTGGCAGGCATGGTAAATAAGCCGAAACAGATCAAGACAGAATACATCAATCACTGGCCTATTTTATCCTATTATGTAAAGCCCTCCCACCCAAGAAGGGCAGCTCAAAGTCAGCCTTCAAAAACAAACTTTTCTACCTTGCTACAAACCACACTAAATGACTCATCCATGAGTGTGTTTTCCTCTCAGACTTGCCGGCCTTGTGCAGCTTTTTGTCGATGGTCTACTCCCAGGTAGTACTGTCTGAATGAACACATTAGACAGATGGACCTCATGTTATATTAGCTGTACTAATGATAATGTACTTCATGTGTGTTGTTATAAGAATTGTGTGGTTAGGAGTAACTGGGGTTACAGAAATGATGAATGAAAAGAATTCCCTATTGTACACACACCTCATATTCTAGACCAATTGGGTGTCCTGGTTCAACTATATCCTTTTTGCATTAGGTCAATAGGGATGTTTATAGAAGTTTATAGATGTTTATAGAAGTTGTATGTGCTTGAAGTTAGAATTGGGGTTATTGCGTAATACTATGATTTAATTTAAAATGTGTATATATGTGTGTGTATATATATATATATATATATATAATATATATATATATATATATATATATATATATATACACATTTAAATTTTTTTTTTTTTTTTTTTTTTTTGAGGAGTACCCCTGATTCGCAATTACTTCCATAAGAGTAGATCTTTGTCAGGTCTACAGATGATTACTCAAACATCTAAATACTGTCCCCTTTCTGTTGTGCTTTAGGCCTCCAGGTGATTTTCCCAGAGTACCTGCAGGAGAAGTTTGTCCAGTCTGCCCTGAGTTACATCATGTGCAATGGGGAGGGCGAGTACATGTGCCGCAACAGCCAGTGCATCTGCAAGTGTGCTGAAGAGTTCCCCCAGTGCAACTGCCCCGTCACTGACCTGCAGATTATGGGGAACACACTGCAAGGCATGGTGGAGACCTGGGCTGCCTCCTACAAGGACTTTGAGAACTCAGGTAGGAAAACACACACCCACAGAAACAGAAACACACACACACACTCAGAGAGAGAGAGAAACACACACAAACACACATATACACACACAGAAACACAGACAAAAGCATACTCATACTTTTTCTGATTCTATCTCTGTCACTCTCTCTTATTCATACATGCTCTCTCTTCAGGTCTCTCTTTCTCTCTAGTACACACACACACACACACACACACACACATAAGCATGACATCACTGATCTCACTCCTAGCCGAGCTGGAGCTAATGATTAGCATAATTCCCATCTCAGCCCACCTCTTTGGCATAATTTCCTCTGAAGGGCTTGTATCCTTGATGATATTATGGCGGTTTTCATATTGCTCATGAGAAAATGATGGGAGCAGCAGAAAAAAAGAGAGAGAGAGAAAAAATAAGAAATAATAACAAGCGAAAATGCTCACTTTTCTTCGACATTAAAGGCGGGTAGCAGGCTGCTTATCTGCCTTCGACTGGCACAGGCCACAGCCCTAAACAGCGTAAGCTCTAAATTTAATTAATCAGCTGGTTTTTATTCCAAGTCTGTTGTCATTTTACGTGAGTCACCTTCTGGAGAATACGCCACATAAAGCTAGCGTGTTAGCTCCTCACAGGCAATCTGCAATAAAGTGCCGTATGAATAATTCAACGCCTACTCGAACAGCCTTCTGTTTGAGGAGACGGTTCTCCTCTCAGTTAATCGCAACAGTCGATTCCCCCCCTTTGCTCCATCTCCATCTCTCACCAGCACTCTCTCTCTCTTTGTGTTCCAGCTTTCAGTCTCTCTCTCTATCTCTCTTCACATCTCTCTCTCTCTCTCTGTCTCTCTCTCTCTATGTTTCTCTCTCGTTCTCACTGTATCTGCCTCTATTCTCTTAGCCTGAGTTGGTAAAGCATGCCATGGGCCGAGGAGTGTAAGGCTCTGGCTTGTCAGTGGGAGCGCCACCCACACAGAGCAATTTAACCTCCCCTCACATGAGGTGAACGGGGGAGCTGTAAATCCAAAGGCAGTCTCCGACCATATGGCGTTAACCTGCTACATCCCATACTTGCTTTTAGAGGTGTGTGTCCTTGATTGCTGCTGAGTCAGAATGAGTTTATGAGTAAGCCTGAGAGTCACACATGTACACACGCACACACTGGCATTCATTCTCTCTCTCTCTCCCTCATTCTTCAATTTTCCAATGTGCTCTCATTTCAAACAATTGGATGATGTTTTTTTTTGAGATCTGAGATCTGTGATAGTGTGACACCAGGACACCAACAACTGCAACTGTATGGTTAACTATGTCCTTGACATATCCGTTTGGTGTTCTGTGTACTGTTAAGGGGTCTTTCTCACATGATCTGTCAATACTTGTCAGCCCACACTTTGAGTTATATATTATTAACACGCCACAAAAATGTCCATATAAAACCTGACAGCCTCCTATGCATTTATAGAGGACAGTCTGGGTTGGACCTAGAGGCCTGAAGGTCACATCATTCTTTCCAGGAAAGGGTTTTATAAAACACGCCATCCAACATCCAATAAAGTCTTAATGCAGTAAACACAGACCACATGTAATTACACGCTCTGGAGAAGCAAAAATGTGTAAATTTAAAACAGAATTAGCATTTTGTAGCAAGTGTAATCTGCTGGCTAAAGTGGCTTTCTGTACAAATGAGATAAATTAGCAGTGACTTAATCAGATTTGGATTTCGGTAATTAAGGCTTTCCTACCAAAAAAAAAAAAAAGGAAAAACTTGCATTGTTTGCCCACCATACAGCTAATGGCGAGGGCAGTTATCCACATAATCAAAATAAACGTTTTGTGTTTTGTGCTGGTTTGCCTCAATATGCAGTCACTGATTAAACCCAGGCACTATTAGTTCTGCTTTGTCCACACACTGCTCCCTGTCCACACACACGTACATCAGTACTATTCCTCAGTAAATGGGGGGAGCCATAAACGGTGATGCTTTGTGACTCCTTACCCGCATTCTCCAAATGAGTTGAAAACGTGCCTGATGAGATGATGTCTGTCCTCTCCTGAAGAAAGTCCGTCCTCTCCTTCAGCTTTTGGACGGCTTCCTCAGTTTTAATGTAAATGCACACTTGTACTTACTTGTCCACTTGTCTTTTGTGCTTTAAAACCCTAATTTCTACACATGTGTAATCAGTGTTGGGTTAGTTACATTTGATTACTTTTGGATTACTTTTCTACATTTTGAATACATTTTCTCAACTGTCCACCATTTTCAGTTTTTCAAACCTGGCAGGGTTAATCTTATAGCATTACACTGCCTTCTGTCAAAATCCTTTTAAACTCCCTCAACACAGCCACAACACCTCAACACAGCTTTACTGTAAGATCATGCTGATCTTTCAATAGCTATGCCTGCTAAATCAAATATTTGACATTCAACATTTGGTGAACATTACGGAATAAGCACTTGTCTATGTGTATTGTGCATATTATATATTATATATAGCTAATTTTTATTTTCTGTAAAGGGCTAAGCCTACATCATAGTGTTTATCTGACATTGCAGGCCTCTTGGCAGCAACTCAGACTGCTTGTAGGCTGTAGATAGAGCAGCATATGGGTGCCGTTGCCAATTCAAACATGATAGGACCATGATACCAATTGGACATTTCAGAATAGTGTCAGACTTTCAGCTAAACAAAACTAATTATTGAACATATAGGAAATGTTTCTGAAGAAGATATTCAGAGGTAACTGAAATTATAATCCTGAATAATTCTGTGTAATACTAATTACACATTTTTTTCCCCAAAGTAATGTAACTTATTACTGTTACTTTTATTTTATAATTAAATTATGTAATTTTGTTACATGTAACTTGTTACTCCCCAACATTGCTATAACATCTAACATCATGATTTTATTTAATCATTTAGCATTGCCATACCCTTTTTTATAGTTTCCTTATTACTCTGCTGACCTTCTGCTTTTCCTCATGCAGTGCATTTCATTGAGACGTTGACCTTGTGCTGAAGTACGCATGACTAATACACTAAATCTGATGTAACTGTGCTCTCCAGATGAGGGTCTGTCTGTCCTCTCCTTCAGCTCTAAAAATGCAGTTCAAAATGCAGATATTGTACTGTAATACTGACCACCTCCACGTGTTCTCAAAATGAGTTTAAGGGATCTTCTTTGTACGGCGTAGGATTTGAATGGCAAAATCAACATCATGTTTCCAGTGAAACTTATTGCCACATGTCCGTATCATATACTGAGCATTATGACTGAATCTTACTGCATAGTTTCTGCCACATGGTAGTCTGCTTCCTGCACAAACAAATCAATGCCCTAAATTTTGCCTAGAGATTATGTCCTGGCCTTGGGCTGTCAAGCATTGCTGAGGTAACACACAGAGTTGTTAATGTGGATATCCAATTATCTTTCTTGTGTTTTCCAGATGAGTTCAAGTCCTTCCTGAAGAGGCTGCCGTCCACCCATTTCCTGCCGGTCAGCAGCGTCCATCTGCTGTGGGGGAACGACTGGGACCTGCAGGCGCGCTACCGGCTGCTACAGAGCTCGCTGGAGGCCCAGCGACAGAAGATCCAGCGCACCGCACGCAAGCTCTTTGGCCTTAGTATCCGCTGCCACCACAACCCCAACCACCAGATGCCTAGAGAGAGGTGGGTCTCAATGTATGGACCCCCCTTTTATACTCTTTCTTTGTTTAATGTTTTGTGTGTGTGTGCATGCGTACTGTGTGTGTGTGTGTGCGTGTGTGTATGTATGTGCATGTGTGTGTGTTTGAGAGAGATTTGATAAGACAAACTATCCTTTAAAACGAGTGCATGAATGAGCCAAATGGTCTTTAAGCATAACTTTGAAATGTTCAAGTGAAACAAATGAATCAAGTTCAAGACTGCAGGGTGTTCCAAAATGTTGGAGCACAGAAACTAAAAGCTCACCAAGCTCAGTGCGCATATGTGGAACCTGCAGCAGCAGCCTGCTATTCCGAGTTTGGTAGGGGTTGTAATACCTCTACCAGGGAGGGAGGAAATGGGAGGAAATATACACAGGAATCTTTCCAGTTAGGGCCTTGTAAATAAACAGAAAGAAATGCATATCCCTTCTTTGAGTTAGGAAAGGCCATCCTTTTTCATGTAAAATGCAATGATGAGTGCTGTAGGCATCCTCTGTGATAAACCTAAGTGTTAAGTGATAGACAGTATCAAGGGCTTTGAGAGTGGTGGCAGAGGCATGCCTGTAAATCATGTCTCCATAATCCAGGGAAGAAAGACAATCTTTCAACAATCTTTTTCCTACCGAAAACTAGGAAATGGCATCTATTTCTGTACAAAAATGTCAATTTCAATCGTCAATTTCTCAAATGTCAATTTCTCACAAGTCAATTAGTCAAAATGGTTTTTGAAAGTAAATTTATCATCCAGCCAGATCCCCAAGTATTTGTAATATGATACTGTCAATGATAGACCCTTTTAGAGAGCGAGTTAGAAAGAAAGTATGTATGTGCATGTTTGTGTATTCATTTTTGCTTGTGTGTGTGTGTCTTGATGTTTTGTTGCATTTGTGTGTTCATCGTTTCACCTGACACGCTTGATCTTTCCCTACACCTTTCAGAACGTTAACCTGGGACAAAATGGCAGCGTTCAATCTCAGTATGTAAATGTTAATGCTCACTGGAAAATCAAGATTGTCATGACCTTTCTTTTTATGGTAGCAGAACTGAAAAAAATTATAAGACCCCACATATGTGGGAAAAAATACTAAGAAACTAAGAAAAGGTTACTCATGCAAGGAACGCAAATAAACACTGATTTAACGAGGCAGATGCAAGCTATGTACACACGCAAACATAACGATGGAAGTGTGCACCCCTGTAAAGGATTTGTTCTAAAATATGTGTTTGGGAGAGAGGGACTGTCAACTGTCACTAATGTAGAAGTGAGACGCCTACGCTCCAATGCAGGCTTTGACTAGGCTTGTTCTGAAGCGTTATCAAAGCGCTGCAGAGCACACTCGGGGCTCGGTGGGGCAAACATCAAGGCCGTTTGATGGCTGAGAGAGAGAGAGAGAGAGAGAGAGAGAGAGTGCAAAGGAGAGAGGAGTGAGCAGATAGACTGAGTGAGAGAGAGAGAGAGAGAGAGAGAGAGACAGCAGTGAGTGGAGAACGTCAGTGATGAGGGAGAGAGAGAGTTGGTGTAGAACAGGATGTGTCAGAGCCAGGTAAATAGAAGCTTTCACTGGAAACCCAGAACTGCTGGCGACGAGGACTCAGGAATCTCTTCTATCAGAGAAAGGAACTCTTTTGAAAAACCCACTAACAGGAGACAGACATGCTTCCATATATGGACTCCCAAAACACTGCAGAATGGGAGAGTCCAAGTTTGCCTAGTTTTTTTGACGTTTCTCATTACTTTAAAGATGGAGGATGCATACTTAAATTACTTTTATGACCAATAAGAGAAGGTTGGAAGTATGTGTGCATATATGATTGAGTACATGATGTGATTTGATGGATGAATGGGGAGTCCATATTAGATTGGAACAAACAAACAAAACACAAGTAAACAGGAAGTTATTGTGCTTTCCATGCAACATTGCAGTGCTATCTGCAGAGCTAATGCATGAACGAATGCGTGGTTGAGGTCATTTCGATGCTACAATTTATATGTAAAGAATTTCTGCCAAATTTGTGCATTGGACCACAGGCTGCAGAATCTCCCAATTCTAGTCCATTTTAGGACATACTAGCCGAAGCTAAAGGAAGCATTCTGTTCATTGGTCTGAAAGCCTTGCAACCAAAACAAAACGAGAAAAGAATGATTTCACTGGTTCCAGTGGATGTCTAGTGGATGTCTTCTAGATGTGGGAAGACGTGCAGAAGAAATTGGGACAAAAGCAGCACAGGCCACTGACTCACTGTGTCCAACAAGAGAATCTGCCAAGGCCGCTCATGCAGTCCAGACACTTTCAGCCCACCAGTCACTCAATCAGTCAGTATGTGTATGTGTGTATGTGTGTATATGTGTGTGTGTGTTAGCATTTGTGTGTGTATGAGTATCTGTGTATTTGTATGTGTGTATGTGTGTGTGGCCAGCCTCCTACAAATGCTACCTGTATCTTAGCATCCCTCTCTCTCAGCCTCCAAACAAGCCTAATGTGCCATCCACAGCAACTGTGACATTTCTCTTACTTCTAACTTCCTTTCCATACTTTAAAACATGGCTGGCTGCTTCGCTCGACATCATTAGTGCCGATCTGCTGAAGGTTGGTGCTTACAGAGACACTGTGCCGAGCTCATCATCAGTAAGCTTGCTGGTGGTGGCACAGAGGGAGGGGGGGAGGGAGTTGGAGGAGACATGTCTCTCGTCCTGTTTAATCACACAGTGCCCTGCAATAAAACCAGTTAGCAAAGCGTGGGGGTCTGCCTACCTTCCTGCCTGTCTGCCTGCCTGCGCATATGAAAGTGTGCTGTTATTGCACTGGCTCAGAGTGGGCACTAATTCTGGTCATTTGTCATCAGCTGTAGCTGATAAACAGTGGGTGGAAATGATGGTGCTGGAAGTGGTGGAGTGGAGAAGTGTGTGTCTGTGTGTGTGTGTGTGTGTGTGTGTGTGTGTGTGTGTGTAGGGGGGCGGTGGTTAATATGCAGTGGCTTTTGAAATAAATGCTGGCTTTTGTTCCACCTCATCCCACCTGCATCACCTGGCTTCACCCACACAGAAATATGTCATGCCATGATGTCAGCCTGTGGTTGCCTCAAGATATGCAGCTCCCAATAAGACATTTTTCTTTTTTTTTTTTCTTTTCTTTTCTCAGACAATGTGCTAAAAGTAGATGAACCCTGAACAAAGACAATAGCAAAAAAAAAAAATCAAAGAATGTAAAAAGTAGAAAACTTGTGTTGGTTTGCTGTAATGAGATGTGTACAGCAGCTATACACATCTAGTGCAGTGAACACTTAAAGGACCTCCAAGTTCTACAAAGACCTCTATTCTTTGATTAAAGTTAAATAAATAAATCACATGCAGTCATTTCAAGAGAGGTAGAGGTATGCCCTTAGCCATGACGTTACCTTGAAGCTGGAGTATTTCATGTTCACTGATAGAAGACTGTATTCTTTAGCAAGTCAGGGGAGCTGAACTGATCAAAATTGCAAAGGCTTTTGGAACATATTTCCAGTGCATTTGATTGGATTTCTGGGACGAATAACCAAACATGCCATTAGAGGCATGGAACAAAATTCAATGAGAGAAACTGTATGTAGCACGTTAAATGAATCTACATCCTCTTCTCATCCTCCCATCTTCCTCCTCCCTTCCTCTCTCCTTCATTTCTCTCACTGTATGAAGCAGCCTGATCTCTCTCTCTCTCCCTCTCTCTTTCTCCTGCTCTCCCTCTCTGCATAGATGTATGTCATCAACGCTAAGCACAAGGGTTGTCTGTTTCCCCATTACAAACATGGGGATGTGCTCTGATTCGTGAAAACAAACATTCATTTGAGCTATTTCCATTCCAGTCCCCAATGGTGAGAGGAAGCCAGCCACTTGTTTTCTGCAAAATAAATCATGACGGAAAAGCAAAACAACAGGCAGCTCTCTCAAACGCCGTACTGCGCCAAAGTGCTTATTTGATAAAACATATCTGGGCCTTGCAATTCAAATAGTATGTAAGTGCTGCATATTTCAAATGAATACATTGGGACAGAATTAAATTACAGAAGTGCTTTGTCTTCCGAATACAACAGATTAAAATGGAGTCAGACAGATTCTGTGTTTCAGCCAAGTGCTGCCTCGGTAAATATGAGAAAAATACAATTTGTATTTTGATTTCATATATATTGACTTTATAACCCATAATGGTTTATTTAATTTATTGAATTGTACATGATGACCAGAAAAAAACAAAACAATGGTTCTGAATATTAGAAATGTAAGATGAGTCTGATGGTTTTGGGTGTAGTTACATTTGTGCAAATGCTTTAGCTTTTCCGGTTTGAAGTGATATGATTAAAGTGGCATATCTGTCGGTGTGGCAGGCGACGGTGGTCATGATGTTGAGATCTGGCTGAAGGGCTCCCAGATCCGATTCCAAACGTGTCTTTGCTTTGTCATTCATCGCCCTTGGCATGATGTCTCAGTCACTACAGAAGCAATCACACTCTAAAATAAATAAATAAATAAATACAGGAAGCCCAAAGTGCAGAAGGACTCTGTCTCTATTTCTCTCTAATGAAAAGTTGGATACACAGAGGCAGGTGGGAGGCTGTTAAATCAAATTCTCATCCAACTCAGTTGTGTGAGCTGTAATGCTTTACTTTGGGAGATGCTTTCAGTGTTTCAATGTGTTTATCCATGTTATTTCAGATAATAACTCATTCCACTCCCTTTATCCGCTGGCTTTTATCAGTTTACGGCTGAAGATCTCCAGACCAAATAGCCTGTAATGAAAACTTACATTTTCCAACTTTCATCAGATTGAGGTCTCAGGAGACATTGAGAACTTGTATGCTTTTGTTAAGACATAAGGACGATGTGAAGGGGAAAAAAAAAAGAAGTGGAAAATCTTGTGCTGTGGGCTTCTCCTATTCCACAAAGTGCATTTTGAGGACATTATTATTGGTTTTGCAAGCATTGACCTCAGTAAAGAGAAATGGGTCATGGAAGCCAGACATCATCTAAAAGCTGTCCCAGTTCAGAAGGGTCTGGTGGAAACTGTAACATGATTGACGCGTGGAAACAGCATTATGAAAGTGACGTCATCTTCCTCTCTAATGTAGCGTAGCCCAGAAAAATATGGAAATATGGCAAGCTAATCTGAACTCCCTTCCCCTCTGTGTGTGTGTATGTGTGAGTGTGTGTGTGTGTGTGTGTATGAAAGAGAGAGGGACAGAGAGAGAAAAAGAGAAAGCGAGAGCGTGGTTCAATAACGTTTATCTCTGTTATCTGTGTCACACACATATATAAGTGAAAGAATTTAATGGTGAGTGAGATGATGCATGCTTTTACTAGAAGTCGTCAATCCCCTTGAGTCCACATGTTAAATTTGTAAAATGCATCCATTTTGTGGCATTAAAAATACAAGCTTTGGAATGAGTTGAATTTAACTATTTTGTATTGATGGAGTGGTTCACATGACATTATTCAAAGTTTAAATATTGCATATAGACATGTTAACTATACATGAACAGATTCCAAGTTTGATTGAACTCACCAGTTCACTCAGTAAAAGTGCTTTAAGGTGGCAGAGACAGTCAGAACCTTTTCTTGATGGCAAATTAGTCTTTCTTTTAAATTTCATAATCCCCTAAGCATGAATGGCATCTCCCTCATAGAGTTAGTTGGGCTAAGACAGTTTGCAGTGAATGTCTCTGTCTCTCATATATATATGTGTGTGTGTGTGTGTCCTGTAGCTGTCCACTCTCCCAGTGATTGCTCATTTGGGAAATGGCTTGGGGGGCTCCTGATCTGTCCAGCTAGCAGGGGTGGGGGGGGTTCATCAGTCACGGCTCCTCCAGGTTCATTAGCATGTCATCATAACCTTGAGCCTACGCACACACACACACTCTCCATAGACACACACACACACGCACACACACACACACTCCTCTCTATCCCCTGCCTGCTCCAGTGTAGTCAGACGGGCAGAGCTTCCCCCATTCTCCTCTACCGCAGAACTTCCCCAACTATCAGCATGACGAGACAGGCAGCCTGGGAAGAGAGGGAGGAAGACAAGATTTGCATGGGAAAATAGAGACCCAGTCTGATTGTCTGTCTGTCTTTGTCTGTCTGTTTGACAAAATATATCACCCGTTTTATAGATATTGGGGTAAGAAATGGTGGCGGGGGCCTTGGCAGTTGGATGATCCACTCTGACTCAGAGTGAGTCAGGGGGCTTTACTGACTGGTGATTATTAATGGAGCATTTTACCCTTATGGTGCACTTACGTTTACTCCATTCTTTCTCCCTCTCTCACTGCCTCTCTCTCTCTCTCTTACTTTCTCTCTTCCTCTCCTCTCCCATTGCCCATTCTCTTTTCATTTCCTTTTTTATTCTCTCTCTCTCTCTCTCTCTGTCTGTCTCTCTTTCATGTCTTTGTCTCTTTTCCCTGGCTGTCTCTTTTTGGGTGCAGATCTGTGTTGCAGTGGCTGAACCGGGTGCAGTCCTACTTGTACTGTAACGAGAATGGTTTCTGGGGGACGTTCCTGGAGAGCCAGCGGACGTGTGTGTGCCACACAGGCGTGACGTTGTGCCAGCGGCCCATCCCCTGTATCATCGGTGGCAACAACAGCTGCGCCATGTGCAGCCTGGCCAACATCTCCCAGTGCGGCTCCTGCAACAAGGGCTACAAGCTCTACCGCGGCCGTTGCGAGCCTCAGAATGTCGACTCGGAGCGCAGCGAGCAGTTCATCAGCTTCGAGACGGATCTGGACTTCCAGGACCTGGAGCTGAAGTACCTGCTGCAGAAGATGGACTCGCGCCTCTACATCCACACCACCTTCATCAGCAACGAGATCCGCCTGGAGACCTTCTTCGACCCACGGTGGCGCAAACGCATGTCCCTCACGCTCAAGAGCAACAAGAACCGCATGGACTACCTCCACATGATCATTGGACTCTCCATGAAGATCTGTCAGATGCGCAACAGCAGCATCGACCCCATGTTCTTTGTTTACATTAACCCATTCAGCGGCAGCCACTCGGAGGGCTGGAGCATGCCCTTTGGTGAGCACGGTTACCCGCGCTGGGAGAAGGTGCGGCTGGGCAACTCACAGTGCTTCAACTGGACCCTACTCCTAGGCAATCGCTGGAAGACCTTCTTCGAGACGGTGCACATCTACCTGCGCAGCCGTGCCAAGGGGCCAACCGTGCTCCGCAACGACACGGGCCAGGGCCCCGTGGACTTGTCCGACCCCAACAAGCGGCAGATCTACATCAAGATCTCCGACATCCAGGTGTTCGGCTACAGCCTGCGCTTCAACGCGGACCTCCTGCGCAGCGCTGTGCAGCAGGTCAACCAGTCATACACACAGGGCACGCAGTTCTACTCCTCATCCTCCATCATGCTGCTGTTGCTGGACATTCGGGAGCGCATAAACCGCCTGGCCCCTCCGGTGGCACCCGGGAAACCCCAGTTGGATCTCTTTTCCTGTATGCTCAAACATCGGCTCAAGCTCAACAACAGTGAGATGATCCGCGTCAACCATGCCTTGGACATGTACAACACTGAAATACTCAAGCAGTCAGACCACCTGACTACTAAACTTTGTTGAGGGGGATGGGGGAAGATCTGAATTTAAGAACACAGTATTAACATAGACAAAACTATTTGGGGAGAATATAAAGAGAATTTTTTTTTTCTCCTTTGGGTTTTGGTTTGGAACTTTTTTGTTCAGCTTTTTGATGTACTATTAACAACTTTGTAAGTGTAATTGTTAAACAGAAACTAAGAAACAGAGATGAAGCCTTTTAGTTCACTAAAGAAGATGACGAAGGAAAAAAACGAAAAAAAAACATGACTGTACCATATTTGTCCAAGCATGTCTGTCATTTCCTAAAGGAGTATTACATGAAAAAAAAAATATATTAAAGTCGACATCCAGTGACAAAGAGGCCTTCACTTTACTCTGAGGGAGCAAAGGTACATCTGAAACTGCCATTCTTTTCTGAGTAACTCAGTTTTAAAAGGAGTATGTAATCAAATCAAACCCAAGGGCAGAGCAGAGATATCACTTGTTTGGTTTGAGCTTGAGGCTAGCACAGAGCTAGAAGGACATTTTAGGGCAAGTAGTGCATCTCAGAGGTTGACAGGTTAGTCAGGAACGAATCCTCAGTTGCATTGTCTTTTCACATTGCAAAATGCCCCATCCCTCTCGAAGCATTGCTGGATTTTTTTTTCTGAGTACAGCAATTCCCAGAGGGCAGATGAGTCATTTAGCCCCAGTCGATAGTCAACTGTTTATATATGTGTATATCTGTTTTTCTCTTTTTTTTCCTCCTCTCGCCTAACGCTTCTTGCTGTCTGTTAACTGGATGTGTCATTTGAGAGTGAGTTCTGGCAGCGTAAGCAGAGAGCATGTCTGTCTGTCTGATTCTCCCCCTCTGACCTTTGAACTTTAGCCAGTGTGTTCATTTTTTGAGGTGGTGGATTGTCACTGGTGCCTGGGTGCAATGTTGTGGTTAAAGATGAACAATCAAATGCTATTTCGTACAGCTTTGCAAAAATGTACACCTTTGTGACTGCTAATGTTTCAAGCTTGCTGGGTACCAATAGCAAATCTGAATATCCATCGTTCACTAGCATCTGCAAGATTAAAAAAAATAATAATAAAAAAAAATAAAAAAATACATAAGCCATACATTTCCTAGAGGTATATAAATTTAAAAAAAGAAAAGAGAGAGAAATTCAAAGCTTGTACTCATTTTTCGCTGTGGAAAAAGCCCTATACATGTTTTGTATCACTTTTTTTTCCTTTTAGTTTGTCTGTCTGTTGGGTGGGTGGGTGGGAGGGAGGGTGAGGGTGATCTTTTCTAATATAGGAGATATCCTTAATGAATGAGAAGGTACACTGGAGTCATGGTATTCCTGGAGTTGAAACACGGCATTGTAAAGCCACCGACTAGAGTAAGACCACTGAAAACAACAGTATTAAAGCTTTATGTTCTTTGATTGATTTTAATCTCTAAATCTCCTGTGTACTACACTCCCTTTTGCCTATGGATTTTATCCACTTCTCTGTTTGTTACACCCTGACAAATGCAGGCTAAAGACATTTTAAAGAATGATGAATTTCCTTTGTGAGGAGGTAGATCTCTAGAAATCAAGAAAACAGACAAACACAACCTGCATTATTATTATTATTATTATTATTATTATTATTATTATTATTATTATTATTATTATTATTACCCTGTCATATTAAGTGCCTGGTACCTATCCCTTTAACAGTTCTAGCAGAGGTCAGAGTCATGTACTAACACTAATTCTTCACCTTGTCATTAGGAAATCCCGTGGGTTGTTTTTGAAGTACCCTAAAAATGTTGTCAGACTGAGGTTTTATTTATTTATTTTCAGTTAAAATCTAGTCAAGATCGGAAAAGCTATGTTCATCCCTGCTGTAGTGCATGTGTACAAATAATTCCCATTACAAGAGTCCAACTTTGTTTCAGTGACAGACAACAGGTAAAGCATAATATATTTGATGTGTAAATACTATTGTGTCATGGTATACTTAACTGAAGATAACACGCTTTGGACCGATGTACATTTACCAGAAGGGGGAGATGACAGGCTCAACATTAAAACACAACTTGGTGTACCTTGTAGCACAAGTGACAGATTCATTGTTGATCTCCAGTGCAGAAATATACTACCTGAAATAAAAAGAAAACATCACCAGCTTGTAAATGTAATTGGATCAAATAAATAACAAATACATTTTTTAAAAGAATATACAAAAACACACATGCAAACACACACACTCACTCTCTCTCTCTTACACACACACACACACACACACACAAGTATTCCCCCTAGGCCTAAATGACAAAAAGCACACACATCCCAACCCACATAAACTGCTCACACACCATGTCATGATGTACAGTAAAACCCTGCCACATACACCCCCACCCCACCCACACACACACTAAACTGGATTGCTCAAGCAACTCACAGTTCCTTGTCTATGTAATTTTTGCTGTTCTGTTTAAATAATTATATCAGCTTTCTTCAAATGAATGTTTCATATAATAATCTATTTCTCATTAAAATGCTATATTTAATAAGAAGAGCAAGGCTGGTCTGTACCACTTTTGGCAAGGGCAAATGGAGACGGTGGGAACAAAGAACACTGTTCACTGCACTGGTGCAATGAACCTGAAACATGATACTGAGACTGCCATACCTGGTCATAAGGAAGAATTACTGTTCCTTTACTAAGGTGTAGTATAAACAAATGAGCATCGATTCTGACAGGTAAAGGAGAAGTCTGGTGTGATATAGGCTTGGGGAGTATTGAAACATGATAATGAGTCCGGACTTTTGTCGAATAGCCATAAAAAAGACTTCTTTAAATAGACAGAACCTTGACTTTTCCAGTAGGGCAACTCGATTGCTAGGATACGGATACACTGGCAAAATATGTCTCCAGTAGATTCTTTTTTTACCTTTAGTTGAATTGGGCTACTTCAACATACTGAAGATTCTGACTAAGTCTACCTGATGCCATGGCCTTCCTGATCTGGACTGTTGGTGAGAGTTGCCTACACTGATGAAACACGACCTAGTAGCCTAGCCTATGCCAAACAGCTTGGATAACAGCTCTGTTGCTAGCTGACAACTTGAAAGTTAGACAGCTTTCAGCCGGCCTGAAAAATCTTTGAAACTGATGAAGAATGTAGCAACAATATAGCAATATAGCAACATCAAGTCACCCTACCGGAAAATCTAAGTACTTCCTGTTTAAACAGTCTTTTAATAAACTGTACATTACAAAGTTCTCAGTGCCTCGTTTTACATGTCAGGGCCCTCAGATATCTACCAATGAAGTGTGGAGCTACTTTGAGCATTGTTAATGGTGTAAAAGTACTAAAATAGCAATTTATTTGCATGGGCAATGCTATGCCCTGAGTGCTAGCATTCTATACCTGTTTGGAGCATCAGTTAAAATGCTATATTTCAAAATGCTGGGGGTGAACGGAGATGTCAATACACCCCAAGTCCATTTTAAATCTGACTTATCCTTTAATCATAGCCTAGATCACTCAGTGCAGATACTCACTGAATTATATTCTGTGGAGGAATTAGGAATTTTACATAAAACCCATGCATCCTATTATTTATTTATTTTGTAAATCTTCTTGTAAGGATTAGCCTATAGTTTCATATGACAGAAAGGTATTAAGAATGATGATGTACATGTCATTTGGTGTTTTATTACATTATTATTATGACCTTAAATTGTATTCAGAGAACTGACACTGTTTTAAAGTTCTTTACAGAGCCATAGCCCTGTATGCATTTGGGTAAGTATGTGTTGGCCATGAGTATAACATACCTTACTGATACTATAAGAAAGAGTTCCTTATAGGGATAGTGTGTCATTCACTTATCTTTATCAGCAAATAAGGCCTGACTGGACAAACGGGACCCTGATACTTGCTCAAAATTGAGAAATGAGAGACTTTGCACAATAAGTATTTCAGATTATTCTGCTTCCGTTGAAAAAAAAAAAAAAAAAAAAAAAAAAATATATATATATATATATATATATATATAATATATATATATAGCTCTAAAAGCAAATAGAACCTGAAAGCTGCACAGAAACTAACCACCTAGTTCAAGACAACCTTCTCTGGTAATGTATTACTTTAGTTGCTAGTTGCAAGTGGCGGATTTTTACTTCCATTGCTTTGCATGGTATGAAATTCATGAATCAAGGAAAAAAAGTGTTCTCATTGGCACTATTTATTTATTTATTTACAACTGCCATTATACACATTAACAAGGAACCTTCTGCAGCAACATTCTGAAGAGCTCAATAATGATGATCTGTGCATCAGCCTTTACAGTATGTTATTGATACACTGTTAACTTTTATCAGTGCTCTTATGATGCGTTTCCATCTGGTTAAGAATTGCCAAGAAACCCATGGTACAAGAAATGCTAGGCAGTGTATGAGTTCATACAGACTAAAAACCTCTTGGATCCCATCTTATGGTTCCCTGCTATGAATCATTAGAACACCCCACAGCGCAGCAGCATAAACAAACTGCATGAGGAAGTCTGTGTAAACAGAGTGGTTGTTTTTATCTTTTTTATTTCTTTTTAAGTGAAACATTCTTTTAATCTATCAGAGCCAGGCTATTAGGCAATTGCAGTGTAAATCATGACTGCCTCAAATGATACTGTATGCCTCTGATGAGCCTTTCTTCTTCAAACATCTGAGTGTGTGTGTGTGTGTGTGTGTGTGTGTGGTAATCAGCATCAAATATGCCCACTGAACCAGCAAACCTAAACATCAAAACTAAAACCTGCAATAGATTAATGATTGCAACACTTCAAACAGATGACCTGTCAGATTGACACCCAACATTCACTCTATTAAATATTTCTGGTATCTTCTCTGATAAATTTCAGAAATACAAAGTCATTTTTTTGTTAACAGTAACACACTTTTTGTTGTCGCGAACTACTCTTTATAATATGCATAACCTCATCACTACCTAATCACTTGCAGCTCTCAATTCTCAGTTAATCACTGACTTATTCTTCAGTCCAGTGCATATTTCACAACGTTAATTTAAGAAGTACTAACAAACTTTAGTAACCTGTAACAGAAGTTAATGTAATTGCAATGATAATACAGTGCATGAATCAAAATTAGATGGTCCATGATGCAGGAATTTGAAGTTAATTTAGCAGCTTTGTAGTCACTGGTCAGTACTAGTCAGATGGTTACATGTTTCCTTACAGGATGAATAAAGGCACTCTATCTCTTTGTTGCGGTTCTCTTGGCGTTAAACCACGTTGGAAAAAACAAAAACATCAATGAAAAATGACACTGGAATCAACTTATGTATGAGCTTATTGAAATTGTGTTTCTTACCTTGTCAGTCAACATTTTTAGATATTAATATTTGGTTTGTACACAAATCCAAATGTATTGGCAAAAGTTGAAGTTGTGGCATTTTGGTATCACCCACCCACCCACACACACACACACACACACACACACACACACACACACACACACACACCATTAACACAAAATCCTCTCAGCAAGAACAGAACACTGATGAGAAAACTCTTCTAACAGGCCAGCCTCAAACCATCAGGATTCCCAAGACAGTGTTAACACAGGGGTCTATGCCTCCTTTGCTAAGGTAGGTGATGATCTAGCAAGAGCTGTCAAACTGACAAGCTGTCATAGGCATGGGCGTATCACTTTTACTCAGATTAGCATATGATGATTGACATACAATGTAAAGTGTCATTAGCGAACTAATTCTAATTTTTGATCTCTTACATGTAAGGATTTTGAATTTTCATCTGATATGGAAATTGTATCAGATGGCCCATTGCAAATAAACAAACAGACAGACACTTACATAACACAACAGAATTGGCTAAAATCCCATAAGCCAGACATAAGAGCAGACAGACACACTAAACCTAACACGATTAACAAAAATAAACCCTGGCAGGAGAGAATTTATATTTTGGCTAAACAGAAATATTTGACTGAATTAGCAAACAGTATCAGTAAAAATGGTTGGGTTTTAACTAGTACATTCAGAGTAAACAGTAATATAACAAGATGGGCATGCAAGTGTGCAACTTGAATTGGATACAGTTCAATAATAACAAGAACACTTACAAGAACTGGTCTGATGACAGAGGTTACATAAACACTTCAAATATATTTAAATGGAGTTCTTTTAAAATAGCCTTAGCCTTGTTTTTGTAGAAAGGTTAGACAGGGACAGCAGCAGTTGCTTTTTATGTCAAATGGTAAATACATCTACTGAATGTATCAGGATAATACATGATAATGGGCACTGGGGCTTTGTGTGCTTTCATGCTTTTAAATGTTTGTTTTCATGTATTTAGAAATACTGTAAAGAATAGATTAGATTTACACTGCTATACCTGAACCCTTTCTCTCCTCCATTTTAAAATTGTTACATAGGAGGTTCTTCAAACTAAGTCAGGTTAGTTGACTAAATGTAATAACACAAACAGCTTTTACCATAAATAGTATTATGCATGTGTATTTAAGTACTAAAGGACATTTCACTGAAATGTATTAATTATAAACACATGGTTTATTTCTTTTTTTTCCCATGTACAGGATAGATGAAAACACTAGACATCCATTCAATGCAACAATCGTAATATTAATATTGATATTGATATTGCACAAGAAACTATGAAACAACTCCTCCCCCATTGTATACCCTCTCAACCCACACAAGCTGTCTTCATCAACAAATGAGCAAGAACAGAGTGTACATACAATATGTGCATATAATATTATTAAGGGCACACATAGTATAGGGTTAAAGGAGTTATACAATAATAGAGTTTTACTCACAATATATCCCAACTTGAATCAAAAGCACTGTTCTCACTGTTGTTCTATATGGCTACAGTAATGGTTCTCTGGTCTTCCACATTTTCCACACGTCTGCACAAAGACAAATGTCATCTTTTCTGCAATATCCTTGACATACGTAAGAGGCTTTGTATGAAATTGCAATGAACCGCTGTCAGGCTCTGCCAAGGCCATCACAGAAGTGAATGAAAAAGAGATAGTGGCAGACAACCTCATAGGGTTTCCACATGAATAACTAATTTTTCAAGTTAATTTGGCACAGAGTTCAAAGAGTGTAATAATTATGGGACTTTATGCTAGCACTAGCACACATTACTACAATATTATTGTCTTAACCAGTTTCAACACTACCAATGTATGTAGTGCAAACTTGCATCAGACAAACACTCACATACAAGCACACACACACGCACACACACACACACACACACACACACACACACACACACACACGCACATACACACACAAAGACACTTAGTTGCCCTGGAGAAAGATTCATTTGGCTGCCCCTGTCAGGTTCAAAAAAGCTAATATTGGCATGCTGGTATGTAGTATGCTTGGTTGCAGGAGGGTGTCTAACTTGGTATTTCTGTAACCTTTTCATTTAGAAAATGGTGTAGGTGAGCAGATAAAAATCTCCATTTGCTGGACTCATCAGTGGCGTTACTCAAGGATCACTGCATATTTCCTTATCTCCTTTTAACATTCACTATAGACAGACTGACAGCCATAATGCAAACTAAATCCAAATGCTTCCCCCAACCTTAATTCCTGAACCCTCAAAGACTTAAATGGCATGAGTCATGAAGTCATGAAATCATGAAATCTATGATTTGTCAAAGCTATGTCAAATATCACTGAATACTGAACAACATAACATGTTCGAATGGGAGCAAATGAGCATGGGTATATATATACAGTCTGCGTAAGTGGGAGTGTCACATAACGTCACAATGTAAACTTTTTAATGATCTTCTGTATCAGCGTGTGAGGGCTCGACTCTGGTTTGCATATTAGGGGATCCTCCCCACCTCGCCCTTGAATAGAACACGGAACATAACAAACGTTTGTGCCCCTTGCTCCGCATTTACCCTCTCTGGCTTAGGGCTTAGGGCTTATTGGGAACATTAGGATTTGGCCATTCTGTACTGCTAGGTCTGGGAAGCCTACAGCCAAACAGCTGATGCATGCGGCTGCATTAAGACACAATGGAGACGCTCATCCCTGTATTATGAAGATGGTCTTATCAATCTGGAGAGAACCCGTGAAATGCTGGCAAGATGAATCCCTTCACCAGGCAGACAATTTTTCTGAGGCCAACAATTTCCTTTTTAAGCCGCGCTGTGCTGAAATACTGCAGGAAGGCACTAATCCGCCAGGGTGAAGGACTCAAGCACTTGCTCTTAACATAGAGAAGGCACTAATCCGCCAGGCTTAAGATTATTATCACTTCTCAACAATCTGCAGTAATGGGCTGAGCATTAACATCACATTACAAACCTTCGATTTCACTTTAGTTTGTAGACCTGACCACACAATGAGGATCAAAGAACATAGGTTCCAACTCTAACATCCTTTGTGTATCTTTTTCTTCACTATATCTATCTATCTATCTATCTATCTATCTATCTATCTATCTATCTATCTATCTATCTATCTATCTATCTATCTAACCCTTTATATTAGCACACACAGATCCACCATTAACAAGCTGCTTATTAACATGCAAATTAATAACATACTACCCATTTGTTAGTCACTACAAATCACTTATTAATACCTTATTCTGCATGACTTTATTCTACCCATAATATAACATTAACTCAGAATTTTTGCAATATTAACTCCTAATTACTGTTTTTTTCGCAGATAGTAAGTTAGTTGTTGTATATAAATTATGATTTTAATATGTTTTGGTAAGTGTGGTAGTACAACAGGAGCAGTTATTCTCCTTCAGTAATACTGAGAAAAGATGGTCTATTCATAGGAACATAACCCAAAGCTACAAGTTCTAATCTTGTCTAAATAAGTCCTAATTACATTTGTTTGATTGAAAATAATTGTTCCTGAGAATACCTGTTCCTGTTGTACTAGCACCTTATAAGCCCCTTACCCAGCAAAGCATATTAATATCATAATTCATATCCAACAACTAACTTACTTACTATGAATAAGCTGTAATTAGGAAGTAATACTGGCACATTTCTTAGTTAATGGTCTACTATGGGTAGAATAAGGTCATGCAGAATATGGTAAGTGATCAGTGATGTGTAATCACTAACAAATGACTAGTAAGTTATTAATGTACATGTTAATAAGCAGCTTGTTCATGGCAGATCTCTGTGTTTGTGTATATGTAGTCTATGACCTTTTTTGTTGTTGCCCACTCTACTACAGCAAAAGTGAAGAGGCCATTTGGGGCTTCTGAAGGAGAGGGCCCTCAGATGTTTAATGACACGTTTTGTTTGAATGCACTTTCCACACCATTCCCTCCTCTCTGCAGCAAGAAAAGAAATCAAGAGGTGCTGATTAGAAGGCTTTTTTTTCTTTCCTCCTGATTTTCATTGCACCACAAACCTAAGTGAATCGATATCCTGAGCTGATTCGCCAGCGCCCACACCCCATGGCCGTCTTCATAAAACGCACACCCAAAGGCTTTAAATAAAGCCATATATTTAGCACCAAGGTCAGAGAGGTGCCTGCCACGGAGTGGAAGTAGATGGGCTGCTCTCTTTCAGACAGTACAAGAACACTTAACTTGAGGGCTGTGTTCACAAAGCCTCAGCACATGTACTTAGGACTCCTGAAAAACCCATCACCATGAGCATATAAATGTTATAGGTGAACATGTCCTTCATGACTACTGACAGACATGTACAGTATGCGTACATAAACTCTCAGACAAGGCTGTTTAGCAGCTGGAACCAAGGAAACAGTACAAACTTGCTGCTGCAATAGCAGTGGTAGTGGTAGTGGTAGTTTTTTGTGATGTCAGTTCACTGTGTATGAAATGAGAAATCCAGTGTAAAATGGAATGGTATGACGCATTCTAATGTTTGTTGGGGAGCAAAACTATATGCGAGTCTGATGCAGTTTAAACTAAAAATAGTGATTCCTTTTTACCTAGTGCCTAAGCACTGCAAACCTTTTGGAAGCATTGATTAAAAGCAGGCTAGTTTAAAATACATCAGATTAGCAATAGTTTTGCTCTCCAACAAACACTCAAACTTTCAAACACTCAAACGTTATCATGTTGCAATATTCCTCAAGTTCATTTCACACAAGATTTCTCCTTTAAATGCATGGCTTGCATGGCAAGTAGACAAAGATGTGAATACGATGTATATGATATATATTATTATTACTGCATTATTAATGACATCTTCTTTTGATTGGTGTTTGATAAAGCAGAATTACAATGTCCACAAGCAACAACATGCCTTCATGACTGTTTATGTGACTGTTTATGTATTCTCTCAGCTATCTTGAAAAGTTTATAGGTGTCATCTGGCTGTATTGCCACTGAGCTCTGGCAAATAAGTGTTCACTTGCATTCTGTGCTCCTTGTCCTTCTGCTGCAGCCATCACATGGGTGCTGATTAATGCGATGGTTTACCTGTGCTAATGAGGCAAGTGACTCCTTGTGCATCATCATGGACGTCACACTGCCACATCCAACCCACTGCATCAACCATGCAACACTGATCCCTCGATCAGGCAGCTCTGGCCCATTTCTGGTTCACATCTGGCTGACTTCTGGGACACAGAGCAGACCTCTCTGCCTGGGGGCAATAACACCTGTCCGATAAATCACACTACTTTGAGTTTAATGTTTCGTGCATTCATCGCCATGGCAGCAGAAGTAATTGGCAGACGGGCATTCAAGCCATTACAGGAGGTAATCGACATTTTCAAATCGTATGAGTGTCAAGCCTGAGCTAACAGATAAACGATAAATGTCACTGCCATGTGTCAGGAAAAAAAAGATAATGTAGCAAAGAGAAGGGTATCATGATCAAAAGTGTGGGAAAAATGCAAACCACCCCTGTGAGACTAAAAACATGATAGAAGAAAACTGAATCACCTTTATTACTTTTAATAACACTAATATAGTTATAATACTTAATATCATTCAGAAGTTTCATGCTTTTATTGCAGATACACTTTTTGTGTTAAACAGAAAGTAAACACTTAAGAACAGAACAGACAAGTGTTACATTTCAAATGAATTATCAGTATCTCTGAAATACTACTGAAGGAATATCATGTGTCTTACTATGGAAAACAAACACATCACACACAGTCAGTATGTCAGTTAGTGTTAAACTATTTCTTATTATAATGATAGTTGACTAATGCCATGTTCAGATACACATACTGAAATACCCTGCTAACAAATGAATAAAATAAGCAGAGAAAGAAAGAAAGAAAGAAAGAACTTTTTAATTAAATCTCTGTCATGAATACCTGGCATGTAGGTCTCACACAAATTGAACTGAATTCCAGCAGAAATATTTTATCCCTTCAGTCAATACAACCACCAAGCTAAGAATCTCAGTCAGTTGCTCTTGCATGTCCATAGATAAAAGGTTTCTTCTTCTTCACCTTCTTCTTATTCTCCTTCTTTTTCTTTACAAGTGTCCACACATTGTTCCACCTGCATTTCCTTTCATTAACTGCCTCACTCCTTAATTAAGTGCCTTGAGATATCCATTTAAAACAGAGATTCTGCAGTTTATTTTAGCTGAATTTGTATGTGGTGCATCTGCACTAGAATGTTGCAATTTTCATTTGAAATGAAAAAAAAAAAATATATATATTTTGTTTTGTTTTGTATACACATGCATTTAATTGCCTGACCAGGTTCTGTCAACTGAATATAACCTTAGAAGCTTCCACAATTAGTGCTTAGAGAATATAATTTCACACAGTAATTACTGGGTGTACTTCACATGGAAACACTCTTTTATTTTTCTGGAATTTTTAATTGATCTCAGGCTTGTGTCTGGTAATTCCAGTAAACATATGGTCATGTGTAAAATTACTTTACAGTTCATAAGTAGCAGAAATAAAAGAAGTCATAGTCTCATTTTGTTTCTGTACATATAGATGTAACCCATAAAGATATATTGTATGCACAGAGAATCGTCACTCTCCGTACCTTCAGCCTCCACACTCAAACTCATCTATTATAATCCCGGTATAATTGTTGCCAGGCATTCTCATGTATCTTTAAGGACTGAAAGATAAACCACTGGGTCATCTAGACACTGAGTTTGTGATTAATACATCCACAGATCTGCTGAGACTGTTTGTGAAAATAACATCATCATTTGCTCACTGACACTGGAGTCATTAAATGATATAAATCTTCATAAATAACTCAGGTGTGTGTATGTGTGTGTGTGCTTGTGTGTGTGTTTCTGTGTGTATGTGTGTGTGCGTGTGTGTGAGACAGAGAGAGAGAGAATAAAAATGTTGTCACAAGGGGAATCAATCTTGAAAATTTTGTCATATTCTGTTTGCTTTCGCAGAACTTAAATTTATCAGGAATTTGTCATTGAAGGCTTTATGGAGCACTGAGGGATTGTATAAAGAACATAAAGCCAAAACAAATTCATAAATCAAAGTTTGTCCTAACTATAAGTCTAGCAGGTATCTTCTTTAATGTAACACTGACAGATGATCTCTATAGAAAGAAATAAACAGTACAATATAAATTCAATTCAGTTATATTCAGTTATATTTATACAGCGCCTTTTACAAGAGTATTGTCTCGTGGTGCTTCACAGAAAGAGCACCCAAGAGCAACAGGGACAAGGAAAAACAGTTATATTTATACAGCGCCTTTTACAAGAGTATTGTGTCATGGTGCTTCACAGAAAGAGCACCCAAGAGCAACAGGGACAACGAAAAACTCCCTTATGTTTAATTAGTCTAGGAAGAAACCTTGGGCAGATCCACGACTCAAGGGGCTAACCCAACTGCCAGGGGTCATTCAGGAAAATTACAATCAGTAGTAACCATGATAGAGTACAAGTTGTCTATGGTTTTAGCTAAGGTTCATAATAGTTCCAGAGTATTATCCCACTTTACATTACATGGTAGTCAGTCCATAGGTGGTTATCAGGAATAATGGCTGGACAATGTAGCAGCAACCAGCCATAGTGTCAAACTCAAAGGAGTGAGATGGGTCATGGGGGTAACAATAAGGGTCCATTTGACAGTGCCATTGTGAGAGGGGGTCAGTCACAAAGCACATAGATCTATGTTCTAAAGTACGTAGAAATACCACACCCCAAGAGCCAACCCATACCTACCTCAACCTTTTCACTCTCGACTTAGCCCTTAAGTCTATGGACCAGCAAGCATGAACTTTGAAGTTTACTCGTCTAAAATAGAACTTCAATGAGAATGTATTGTAGTGTAGGGCAATTTGATTCTGTACCTCAGGGGAAAATACAGTTTACCCTTATATTGTAGGGTATTAAAATGTCAGCACTTCCATATGAAGGCTGTGGTCCTAATTTTGTATGTTGTGCAATGTGGATAATTTAATACAAGGCATGCATGGATATAAGGAGGGTCATTGCAATACTGCAGTATCTCTCCACACAATCTCAGTGACATTTTCTGCTAATGAAAGCCTCACCATATGTGTGAAACTTTATGTGTGTGGAGAAAAGGCCCTTCAAAACACTACAAATTTTCAGCCAATTGTTCTTGATTGCCTCCCTGTGCTGAGTCAATACACAAATAATGGCATCTCCTCATATTCTCACCGTCTGGTTCCCAAAGCACCAAGGGCCAGAGCTACAGCTCCTCACTCCTAACTGCATCCACCCTCATATAAAGAAGCATTAAATCCACATTCTTTAAAACATCCAACTTCTATGGAATTGCAATGATTTCTAAAGTAGGCATTTCCAGTCCTGGAGTATGGCTAGGGATCACCATTGTGAAAGCCTTTCACACTGACCACATTCCAATGTTACTATGGCGCAAATTCATACAAAATTTAGAGTGGGTGTGTCTTTGTGTTGCTTGGCAACAATTTGGCTAGAAGCACTTCTGAAGCACCTCTACATGAGGTTGTTTCTTTAGTCATTTAGTCATCATGATGAATGCTATTGCTAGTAAGGAGTTTTAATATACATTCAGCTCCGACCTAAATTGTGCTTCTTCTGAAATATAATGCATTCAGCTTGATTTTTACTCAGATGTGACATCATTTACTCAGATGAGACAATTGGAATACACACAAAATCCACCACTTCAATAGTGGGGCACTGAAACGAAACATTTCCAAACCTCCTCCCTCCGACTTCATACCATTATAACCACATGTTTAAAAACAACCATCGCCTCCCATGGGGATGCACTGAAACGAGATGTTTGAGAGGCTCCTCTGGCTCTGGGTGCCCTCAGCCACGGCTGTCCTTTTGTCCTGTTCTGTATCACCTGGTGACATCAGAGTGGTCCGAGCGAGGCCCGTCCTGTCCTGTCCCATCCCGTTCTGTCCTCTGGCAGCGGCTAATTGGAGCGAGGAGGACTGACCCAGTATAATAGGATTACAGAGAAATCACTTCAGCAGGAAACTACTACCACCACCCCTTAATCCTCACCTTACTCCTCCTCTCCTCCACCACCTCTTCCTCCTCCTCCTCTGGTCTGCTGTTCTACACCTGGAATGCCTGCTGCTTTCAGATGCTGTGTTTGCATGGGTGTAGTTTTATGAACATGCCATCAGGATGCTTGTTTAAAATACACATTGTTGCAACAACAAAAATAGCCACGGTTAACAGGAAGGGAATGTCGAAGGATCTATTCACATAAAATGAAACATGCAGGCGTGATTGAGGACTGTGATTTCAGCAGGGAATAAAGAATAGCTGAAGTAAGCATTCACTCAGAAATATAATTCTGTGGGCGTGGATGCAATACACAGCTACATGTGCTTTAAACTCTAAGTTTATTTATATATTTACATATATTTTCATATACTTATTTCATATACTCTGCACTTACAGTCATATAAAGTGTAGGCTTTTGTCATTCAATTACTTTACTATGACTTTGCGCTATTGCAAGCTTGCCAACAAACTTTGCACATACATACAATATGAGTTTACACTTCCAATACACAATGTTACACATTCGTTCAGTCCTTCAGCTCACCATGCAAAGAAGCTTAAAACATTTCAGAAGTGCAGAATCATGATTTCTCTTCACTTTAGTAGCACCTGACCTGCTAAGTTGGATTAATACAAAATATTATGACATGTACTTAGTATTATCATGCAGAGCAATATTCTGAGCTATTTTTAGAAATGACCAACATTGTCTCCACCTAAAATGAACTGTGAGCAGCAGACTATGAACAAGGGATTTGAGGCCTAATCTTTCCAGGTTGTGCCAAGCATGAGAGGGGAGATTTGTCCCTGTGCAAGATCCCCCTCTAAGTTTTAAATATTTAGCAGGGCCACCTGCCATCCCACAATTCCCTATTACCTTTTTTATTACCATTGCTCTGTGGGCAGTTTTCACTGTGAAGTGCGGAGGCATGTGTTACTTTCAGTCTGACATATTCTCTGTTTTATTTAGAGTTGAGTTGAATATAGAAATATGCTGAGTCAGACAAGGTCATCTGAGTCATCTTGGTGCTTAGTTTCAGTGTGTGTCTGTTGGAAACTGTGCCCTGGGGGATTGGATAACTGGCCGTGACACACCTCACAAGTGACAGATCACCCAAAGAGACGAGAGTGAGGAGTTAAATAGGCCTAAGAGCAGCTTTTCTTGCAGCTTCCTAAGAGCAGAGGGGTTGAACCTTCCTGTCAGATGGAAATACTGAAAAAGATTTAACTACTATAAGTAGCTTTTTTTTAAAAGAAGACAAAATATTCTAAATTAAATATATGCTAATTCTGAACAGCTGTTTGCACTAGGCTACCATCAAACTGAGACACAGGTTGAGGGACAAAAAAAAAAAAAAAAAAAAAAACTTGACTAACAAGAGTTCATGTAATGGTTTGTTCTGTTGACACTAGGACAATACAGTAAGCAGTTTAATCAGATGCCCAAAGCACCGAGAGCATGGTGTGTCTGAGGAGTTTGTTTTGTTTTGTCTTCCTACATGTTATAAGCTGGTTGCGAAAATGGTCAGTTGTCAGATCAGAAAGTCTTATTTTTTAGATGCAGGGCTAAGGTGATTGCGACCGCACCGAAATTGGCACCGGATGCCATTCATTCTGGGAAGTGTTGCTGTAATGTCTCCCCCAGGAGGAGTCTATGCCCTGCTTATTGGTGAAATGCATTCATTAACACCTGTAAAATCTCAGCTAGACAACGAGCCCAAAAATGTCACTTCACCGTGGTGAAGCAACAACATAAATCAACCTGCTGAGAAGTAATGGTTTGCTGTTGAACTCCTACAAGTGCAGCTGTATCAGCTCAGATGTGTTTTTCCCTCCTTTCTTTCTATCTTTCTTTCTTTTTTATTTAGTTTCTTTGTTAGTTTGCAAAAAAATACATGCCATCATACAGTATATCACTTTGAATGGATTTTATGTTATCAAATACATAATGTTGCAATCGTGAGTAGGATAGTATCCATTTGAAAAACAAACTATTTACTCTCCTGTCTAAAGCTAGGATGCTTGACGATTTTGCCACAAGCACTTTCAATGCAATCAAATATTTCAGGATAATTGCAGAACAATTAGCAATCAGAGGCGAGTAGAGAGACGGGCGTTGGGCAGGGAGGGAGAGTCAGGCTGATGCAATGCCTGTCATCCTCTCTGGAGTCTGGGCCAGATCCACCCTCAACTGCCTGGAGGGAAGCAAAAAATATTTGCTGCCCCATTTTCAGCGCTGTGATTGACAGGATGGAACATATTTACATATTGATGGCCGTAATGTAACCTTCTCCTGCTTGCATGCAGAAATAATAATAATACAAAATCTCACACACACATACGGATACACACACAACACGGATCAGGGTACACTAACAATGTGCCCTTTGCCAAATGCTGTAACCAGAAATAGAAGCGCAGAGGGGGCGTACCGTATTAATATCAGATTCTGTGCGAACGCTAACCAACCTGCCTGGCTTTCTTGTCTGATCCAGCTTGGCAAAGGCGAGATTGATGGCTTGGACTTGAGTTCTTCGTTCCAGCGAGCCTCCCTATTCCCCTCTGACAGCATTCTATAAACTGCTTCCTCTGGAAAGGCTGGTGGCTCCCAACCCATCTGTCTCTGTCAGGGGACACATATGCGTGCATGCACACACACACACACACACACATACGCACACACACACACACACACATGCACAGATGCATGCACACACACATGCACACAGCCTTATACACACACATGAACACACAAACACACAAACCTCTTTAGTGCCGTGGAATGTGGGATGGCTTGCACCTTCCGTAACAAAAGTGTCGTTTATAGCCTCCCCTGGGACACTGACGGGGTGTCAGTGCAGACATGGCTCCCCTTCCTGATTATTGTTCCATGTTCAGGCCAGGAAATTAACTTAATGCACCGCTCCCTGTATACGACATGAGTCAGGGTGGGCCAGGTCAATAGTATCGCAGAAAAAGAGACGAGGTACTACCGTAAGCTTGGTGGCATAGAGGGTCAGTGAACTAGTTTTCCTGCGCGGGAGCAAGTGCTTTATTTGGGATACAGCTCTCTGGGGTTTCCTGGGAGCATCTCTGGAGCCAAGTACCCAATTAACCCCCTTCGCCCTTGCATATCCGCCAAAATGATGACACTCCCAGATGATAATACAAAATTAATTAAATAACATAATATTAGGTTCACATCGTTGGCCAGGTGTGAGCCACGCTTGACACTGAGGTATAGATATATTGCTTCACCATAAAAAATAAGAACAATGCACTTTCAGTGAATTTAATAGTGTGTGAAGAAGACTGTTAAAGCAGCAGGCACAGTGTGACACTGTTTAGTGATGCTTGTGCGAGGCTATTTAAACATTCTGGGGTGATTTGGAGACAGAGTTTCGGTATTACTTTACCCAAACAAAGCCATACAAAAGGAATCGGCTCCAGCATATTATTTCATTGGAACTTCAAAGGAAGCTCATCCATCACTGGAACTTGTCATGGCATTGCTGTCAGAGTCACAGATAGATAACTGAGTTTACTTGCTCACTATCATTTCTTAATAATCAGCAGCAGCTCCAGAATTTTTGCTCTTTTTACCTTCTAGTCTCTCCTTTTCTTTATCCCTCCTTCTCTCTCTCTCTAATCTCTTTGAGATGAACCCTTTCTTCCCTTCTCACTTTTCCTCTCTAACACTCTTCCCCCCTTCTTTCTTTGTCTCAGCATTTCACTTTCTGTTTTGATCAGAATCTTAACAGCTGCATATGTCTGTAAGAGCAAATCACCCAAGAGGCCTTCATGAAAGTCTTCCGGAAAGACGACAAAGACAAAGAGGAAGAGGAATGCCTATGCTGACTGTCAATGTGCTCAGAGTAATCTTAAGAAAAAAAAAGAAAATAAAAAAATGTCATTCTCAATCAACAGGGTGTGAGCACCCCTGGGTACCAGGCTAAATCACTTTCAGAATCAGAATCAGAATCAGTTTTATTAGCCAAGTATACTTACATACATAAGGAGTTTGACTTTGGTAGTTGTTAATTCTATATACATTCAACAAATAGACATGTAGCAGTATACATTCAGTGGCCAAATAGTAATAGAGCCACATACTGTATACAAGACAACAATATACATCTAGGCACATATCAACATAATGTAAAAGGCAAAGTACGCATGGAGTGGGATGTAAAGTGTAAAAAGTAATACTGCAAATATAGTGTGTAAGATGCATGTTGGAATGATAAAGTATGTAATGTGTAGGAGAAATGGATGAATGGCCAAAGTGGGTAGGACCCAACATATCCACAGTTCAGGAGAGTGATGGCAGTGGGAAAGAAGCTGTTCTTGTGTATGGTTGTTTTGAGCGCAGGGATCTGTAGCGCCTGCCAGAGGGGAGGAGAGTATGCAGGATGTGTGGGGTTTTTAATGATGTTCTCTGTCTGCTTCCTGATCCTATTGGAGTACAAATCCTGGAGGGAGGGCAGGGGCACACCAATGATTTTTTTCAGATGTCTGAATTGTGCATTTGTCCTGTTTTGTGGCTGCTCCAAAACCAAATGGTGATGGATGTGCAGAGGATGGATTCAGTGGCAGCAGTGTGGAATATGACCAACAGTAGGCCATGCCTCTACAGTTGCCATAGGACGTACATCCTCTGCCGAGCTTTTTTAAGGATGGTGTTGATGTTGGACTCCCACATCAGAGAAATTCTGGGAAATGATGGATCCCAGAAACTTGAAGGAGTCCACATTTGACACTGATCCGTTGGATGTTGTGAAGGGGGGCAGCACTGTGGGGTGCTTTCTTCACTGGTTAACTTAGTTGTGGCAGCTTTGGTACCTGTTTAGATTTAGGGTGTCTTTGTCACGACTTACCATACACACAAAGCAGGCACATGTTTGATTCCCAGTTGTATAAGTTGTATAAGCAATCTGTCATCAATACAGTCCACAGTGTCATTCAAAAACAACAACTATCACTGACTATGAAGAGAGCTGTTATGACAAGTTTCAGTGGTCAGAAAGGTCCAATGGTCTCACAGGACAAATGGAGGAAGAACGAAAAAAAGAAAAACGAAAAAGAAGAATAATGCATCATTCCATTTTTTTCTCCTTCCTCAGGGACAGAATGTAGTTCTAAGGGTGGTGATGTTTCCATGTTTCTTTTCAGCGGTAGCTGATTACTTACGAATTTCTGCCCAGCTGTTCTGCCTTGCATTGGCAGGCCCTGAGTTCTTCCCTGTGGGGTTGAGCCCGCAGTAGGGGATAAGGAAAGGACAATTACCCCATGTAGAGTGGCCAGCAGGTTAGGGGCCAGCCGAGGTCTGCTTTTGGGCCTGGGCCACCTGCTGTCAAAGCTCCTTCACAAGGACAGCTCCTGAGTGCCGATGGGAGCAGTCTCCGGTCCAAAATTTGACTACCCTCCTCCTCCTCCTCCACATTAAGCCTCGTCTCTTCCTTTTCTTGCCTGTGTACTGGAATGGATGAGGTAAATGTGCAAAAACGACCCCTCAGCACCACCACCACCACCACCGCATCCATTCCCCCACCCCCACTCCTCTCCATCTCCTCAGCTGTCCTCTTTTCCTCCTCTCCTTTCTTTCCCTTTCTTCGCTTTCCCTCCATCTCCTCTCTTCTCCATCAGTTCCTCTTTTCTCTGTATTTCTCTCCGCCTCTTCTCCCCCACCTCTCCTGTCTACCTCTCTCCCCTCTCCACCCCACCCCTCTCTCTTCCATCTGGCCATGAGAGGCTCTGTCAGGCCGTCACACTGTACCAAGTAATGAAGGATGTCATCAAGGTTACAGCCACTGGAGCTGAGCCTGAGCGAGAGACAGAGCCCTCATCCACCTAAACACACATACACACACACACACACACACACAATCCCAAAACACATGAGGAGAAGAGGAGGAAGAATAAAGAAAGAGAAACAGAGAGAGAGAGAGAGAAAGAGAAACAAGGAGAGAGAGAGGAAAAGAGAGCTTTCCTCTCAGTATCCTCTCCACTGCAATAACCCAAGTTGCCCTCCTTCCAGATGGCTCCAATTACTCCATCCCAGTGACAAGCGAATTACGCTTAAAGTGGCCTTCGCCAGCCCAGCTTGTGACAATTAGGAATTATATGGGAGAAAGAGCATGGGCATGTCTGGAACAGGTTTTAAGGACTTAAGGAAAGGGGAACACAGCTTTGATGCTTCCCATGTTTTCACCCTGCTTAACCCATCCTTTACACACACAAACTCCACCACATACGCACACACACACACACACACACACACACACACACACACACACACTCACATACAGTGTCCTCTCTTGTGGTGTGTGCCTTCAGCTTGTCATCGTATTTTCTATCTTGTGCGTGGCCAAGCTGAACGCACAACTGCATATCCCTCTACAGGGAGAGCGGCGCGCTTGTCTTACCTCAGCGGATGATGGGAAACCAGACACTGATTCCTGTAAGTCATCGCACCCAAGGTGTAAAAAGAATCACATCTGACTGGTCAATGTCACAGTGTCGCACTGAGTGGGCCTTCATTTGGAACCGTCACTCAAACCAAGGAAACTGTACACTCTGAGGCTACAGCTCATCAATACACTTTAAGGCTGCATCTCGTCTCTGCATAGAACACTTGTAGTATAGAATAGAATAGAATAGAATAGAATAGAATAGAATAGAATAGAAACATGTTCACATTATAGATACAGAAATTGTTTTAATTAATCTGTCTACTTGGACACAGGAATACATCACAAGTTATTATGGCTATTTCTTCATGTCAATCAAATCCACAAAGTACTGCACATTTTATTCCACTGTAACTTTGTAATTCTTCACAATTTTTGAAGAAAGGGGATTTGGCAAAAGAAGCAGAAAAGGTCAATCTGATTTAATACATAATTAAAACACAATGCTTAAGCGTCATTTATTGAATAGATCTCAACAGTTAAAACTAGCCGGCCATATTTCAGCAAGTAAAGAAGTGGACTTGATGGCATAATGAAATCTAATGACCCCTCTCACTCAAGCAGAGAATGAGGATCTCATCTTTAATATGCTTCTGGACAACTCTGTTGCTGGGGGTCAATCTCAAAGGGCAAACCTCCTAATTAGTTCTTGTACAAAAGCGAACTACCTCATCACAGGGGAGCATCACTTTAATTACAACCTCTCCCTAAATCCAAGCAAAAAATATCTCATAGAAGCTCCATCCCACTGTTGTCAAATTATCTATATACCGCCCTGTGACCAATGCAAAACACAAAAGTTGAGATGGGCTGTAAGTCCCCAAACGCACTTAGCTGCACGCTTTTCAGTGATTTGTTAGTTATACAAATGACTTAAGTCTGTCACTTACACGCCACAAGTTGTGCATTCTGGATGGACTTAAGTCATTTGCATGATGTGCGCAGGCTGAAAAGTAAAGAGCTAAGCTCTTTTTTGGACTTAAGCACATGGGAGGATTTTGCCCTAATTACATAGCTGTTATTGTAAACAATCTGCATTACTGTAATTGCAAATGTTCACTTAAAAAATAAAATAAAACCAAAGTCAATAACATTAAAGCTCTCCTCATCTTGCACTTTCAGATAGTTTAACAATTACATGAGTGGACTGTTTACTGCTTATATCCCATGGCCTGGTCTGGGCTGCTGGACTGAGACAAGATTACGATGCACATACCCATGCTATCGTGCGTGCATGTGTCTGTGTCTTTGTGTGTGTGTGTGTGTCTGTGTGTGTGTGTGTGTGTGTGTATTCTGGATCTCAGTTACATTAATTTCCAATCTGTCCATGATGATGTATGGGCCTACTGGGCGTCTGTGGCATGGAGGGCATCCTGACCTTGCAGGGTCCAGCAAGGGGGCGAGCTCTTCCCTGTCTGTTGGAGTCGGGACTCCGAAGGTCCAGCACCAATTAAGGGCAGTACATCAGTTTGACGAAGCACAAGGTGACTAATCTATTCTCTTGTTTGTACCCCCCAAAAAAACACCACACTCAGCATTACAGGCTGTGTATTGAGACTGCCTATTGAGGACAGTGCCAGCCACAGAGTGTTCTGAGAATCACCTTTTTAACTTCACTTTCAGGGTGCTTGTTTCACAGCCACCACGTGTGGAGAATATAAAGAGCTGTTGTTATTATTATAATTTTTTTTTAATTTATTTTTACTTTTGAATAGTTAACTTACTATCTGCAGCTGGTACAGAGAAATACAAAGTTTTTTTTTTTCCTTACTTAAAATGCATGAACAAGTTAATGTTAAGATTGCATTCAGTGTGCATTGCACATTGATTAAAAACATCCTTGAGTCTTCTGTTCATTCAGTGTAATGTAATGAATATGTAATGTTCTTAAATTAAACAGTTTGAGTAAAGAAGCATCCAGAGGCATCGTTTTTTTTACAGAAAGAACAAATGATTTGAACCATTTATCTCTGTTGCACACATCTAAGGCAACCTTGACAGCCTTTTAAATTATCCAAGCTAAAGCAAGCTTTGAGGGCAATTCAGAGACATACAAATCAGGGTAATGACCCTTGAAAGAGCCAAATGATTTGTAGGAGCCATTCTGTGCGCCTCTGAATAGGCCACCTGGTGGAGAATGGGAGTTTTGTTGCACCTCTTTTGGGTGTGTAGGGGAGGGGTTGGGTTGGGAGTGGGGGGTACCTTGGCACCGGCCCCGTGCTGTGGATTGCTGGGAAGCTGGCAGGCAGAAGGGTCCCCACAGAAAACGTCTCACCCTCCTCTCCTCTCCTCTCCTCCCCACTCCTTCACTCTTGTCCCACGACGGGCGGGTGGCCCTGGGAACCACACAAAAGTCCAGGCCTCCTAAAACAGAGCTGTGTGTCTGTGGTGCTTTTTTTTTCATCTTCCCACATAGACAGGCTGCCAGAGACGGTCACCAGTGCAGAGCCAGTAGCAGCCTGCATTCACATACACTCTCTGCAATGCACTGGGATGTGATTCAGAGCTATTAGCATAAAACTGATTTTTTGTTTCAAGTACATTGGCCTTTATTTCCCGGGTACAGCGGTTTGCACATTCAATCTTGTTGACAGATTGTGTTACGCATAACACCATATAATTGTCTTTCACTTGACATGATCAGAGGACTGAATGTGCTATCACTTTGTGTTGTATCACCAATGCCCGTGTCAGTGCAGATTTACATGAAAACACCTCACACATTTTCAGAATTTTTTGCTACCATTCTTTAATGTATGTCCACATGCATGCCTTATATTTATCTCCAAATCTCTTTGGGCATCTGCTATCGGCATTGTGCAGGCCATCTCTGGGCCAAGGCTACCTTCATGCAGCATTTAATGCTATTCAACTGACGGAAACCATAAATAATGCAGGATAGACTCAAGATTTGCAATGTCAGTTTGTATTAACCTGTCTAGGAAACCTCTGTTTGGTGTTTGGAAGTGAATTTATAAAGTAATGTCGCCTCACCCTCACAATGTCTTCTGATACATTTACAGACATTTGCATCAAATGTATTACCAGGAAACCATGCCGTTCCTGGACTTTAGAGGACAATGCCTCCATGCTTTAAGAAAATACTTCACCAGAAAGCTCAATGGAGATGTTTTATGAAGAAAGCAACCCAAAGAACAGGCCTGTAAATGCTTTTGCCGGCACTCTTAAGAGTGCACTAAAAAGCCCTCCTCCACAGCCGTCTGCATAGCCGCTACACATATATTTAGGCTGTATTTTGAGTAATAGGCACACAGACAACTCTGGCAAATGGAAATAAAAATCTGCTGGCGCAGAGAGCTGAGTCCGGGTGCATTGGCCCTTCCATTATAAAACAGGCTCCATTTTGTGTCACCACACTGTGTACTGCACCACACCACTCCAGTAATCATCACAACCACAGCCAGAGTTGAGGCGTACACATACACCCCCACACATGTGCACACACACACACACACACACACACACACACACAAATACACCCCCACACATGTGCACACACACACACACACACACACACACACAGACATGACCCAGCGCCACATTCTTCAGGGGAACAAATTCCCATAGAGGAGGGGTCCAAGGACAGGAGCAAATAGAAAAGTGGTGAAAGATATCCACCAGATACTGCACTTCCTATCTCACACCATCATATAGGGGAGCATGCATCATGCTTTTGTCCTTGAGGCTCGGTTCTGTCTTTCCTCCTTTCTTTCTTTCTTTCTTTCTTTCTTTGTGATAGCCTACCTGCCACAAGAAAAAATGTGGTTAAACTAATCCTAGGGTGAAAAGCTACACTTGAATTTTCTAAAGTCATCACACTGTATCTCAGCCTACAGATAGGCTGGCAACTTCACTGCTATCGGCATACACAGACACAGACACACACATACACACACACACACACATACACACACACACACACACACATACACACACACACACACACACACACACTTTATCCTTCTCCATATTTGTGTGGGTGTATGCTGAATACTCAGATGGAAGAAACACTGGTCAAAACAAAATGTATTAAAAATAGAAGGAATGTGTTATTATGACCTCCAGAGTTTTAAGTTGGAAGGTTGGAAAGTATTTCTAGTGAGATGGGATCTTTACTTTTTTTTGCTCTCTTTATTCTATCTGAAGAATGGAAACCACTAGAATAACAGAAATAGAAAAACATTCTGGTGTTATCCTCATCAGCAACAGTGAGATACAAAGGTCACAATGAATGAAATGTTAAGGGTGCCGTAAAGAAGCCTCCATAAATCCATCCACCACTTGGAATAGTTATAAGTTCAGGTAAGTCAACTCATAGCCCTGTTGTCAGAGGTCATTTACTGCTATTGGTAGGAAGAAAAATGAAAAAAAAAAAAATAGACATAAACATTGACTGAACAGCAAGATGGCAGTTAATACTTACTGATAAGGGCAAGGCAGTTTCATTTACTATTGCTCCATTCAGTTGGCATTAGCTGGTGGTTCATGATTCAGTCTACATTCTACCAAATGTTCGTAGTCTTCTTTTTACCAACAGCACTCAGTGACCTCATACAACAGGGCAAACGGGTTGATTTACATTATACTTTTCCTTTAATGATGAGGGAGAACTAATGAAATACAGAGGTGGCCATCCCTGATCCCAACCCTCATCTCAGTCCCACCACATTTCTTACCATTCACTAAATCAGCTCAGCTAACAAATTAGCATAATGCTTCAAATGGACAGATCAACTCAGCAACATTCCAGTGCATTAAGTGCACAGGCAGAAGGAATACATCGCTGGATTTTTATTTTCTGATGCCTGGATGTCTAGTACTAATGGTGAGCCTGCTGTCTGTTGTTAGAGAGTCACAGTTCTGCATTAAAATGTACAAAAACACTAACTGCTTCAGTAGGTTTCGCACAGTGTAAACACATTACTTACCACATCATATTCTCTGATCTATTCCTTAGTTTAGTAGGTTCAACATGTATCCTGCTTAGATTTTGAATCTACTTAAACCAGCACATTTCATCAGCATGAATAGATCCAGAAAGTGCCCAGAAAGTTTACATAACAATTGTGCCATGCAATTCAATGCCAGTGTAACATTATGCTAAGTAAGACCTTCATAAACAAATACAAAACATGAGGAATGGAATTGTTTCCAGTCGCTGAGCACTGCTGGGGGTAAAGCATCCCCCTGCCCGGATGTAGATGACAGCAGGATGCATCAGGCCCGGATCTGGCCCTGATCTGACAACTGACCCATTGAGAAGCGGGTTTCTATATTGGCATCTGTTCTCAATGAGTGCTAGTGACCTTGGTGGGCAGGGATCCTCATGTTGCCCATCTGGTGTGACAGTGCTGATGGCAGCAAAATCATTACTCACACACGCACACGCACACGCACACACACACACACACACACACACACACACACACACATACATGCACGAAGAAGGAGAGAGGCTGACACCCAAGAGCAACTGGATATGGAAGTTTGCTGCTCAGTGTTAGAGGCCTGGAAGGGATTGTGGCAACTAACTCCACACAGTACTAAAAGCACAAAGTCAGGGACAAAGACCAACATAAGAAAGTTTTATTAGTTAGCTGTTAAGATGGTTAGACTGTGTTAAGGATGTGTTACAGCTACCTCTGCCACACAGTTCAATTTAATGTATAGTGTAACAATGGTCAGCTGTCAGTAAATGGTTGAATATAATATAAATATTTTGCTACAGACCAGTAGTTAGTGTTCTAGTGTGTACTAAGTGTCCGGGCAGTGAGTCAATATGTTGTTATAGACCAATAATTAAAGTATTACTGTGTAGTAAATGGTGTAATTACCAAATCACCAAACCTTAGTTGTTATGGTGCTCTGGCAGCAGATGGAAGCATCCTGTAATCATATTTGCTTGGGGTCTCTGTTTGATGTCAAATGGCAGAAGTTACGAGCTACTCGTAAACGCAGAATGAGTCACGTTGTCGGTTTTCTACTTTTTCCTGTCGGTTATTTGAAATGCGCCAGCAATGGAAACGGGCCACCTGTCCCAGCTTTCGGCAAGCATAAACAAAGCAGTGACTCACCGCTGTCACAGAAATATGAAAATGAACAACCTAGCATATGCAGATCTCAGCTCATGACAGGAAATCTATGTCAAACAAATTACCTCTTCAAATGGACATACAGTGCAGCATAGCTGACTAACATGGAGTCTGTTTTATTGGACACTTTACTCACTATCTCCCTAAAACACGCGCAAACACAGAGAGAAAGAGAGGTATTGCATCTGAGAAAACGTGTCTTATTTATTATTGACTTTCAAGGCCACTCTTGTCTGCGGTTAAGGTGTTAGAAGCTTAGTCCCTGCGTGCCTCGCAGTGTAAATATGAGGGGAGAGTCATACGCCTGACAATCAGCATTTTAATTAATCAGTGTTGACTAGGGCCTCATGCATACAAACAGTAACTCAGTCCGTCACTCAGAGCAATTATTAGCTCCATGTCTGCAGGCTGCACTCTTATCTTTTTCCAATTTGCAGCGCAACAATGCGCTTGCAGGCCAACACTCACAGGTCTCCATCAGCCAGTTGTTTGGGTAGCTGCAGAGAACAAAGACTATTCAATCAAGAGTTGTGAGCTTTTTTCTGTTTGTTTTGCTGTTTCTTTTTTATTTTTGTTTGAGGAAAAATAAATGAAAGAATAATTAAAAGTAATCAAATAGTTAGGGCTAGTAATCTTTGTTGTGATAGCTTATCCAATCATTCTCTTATCCAAAGCTTGTGCTTTTTAATTATTTATGTTCATGAAAATGTATTGATGGACAAATATGTTTTGAAGCGCTAATTAGCCCAAAATACTGCATTGAAAGTGAAGACAGTAAAGTACTCACTCACAGTGCCACACTGAGCACAACACAGATTCACGACCGGCGTCCAACAAAGATCCCGTTTACTCAATCTGCATAGGTATTTCTGCTTGTTATGCCTGTGGAAACATTCTTGTGTGTCTGCTAATGAATTAGAGTCACTGAGCCGAACGGAGAAGGTTAAAAGTGTTGGATGTGGGACGGCTTCCACGGGTCGGGAGCCAAGTCCAGGCCGCTCTGAATCGGACCATATGGACAGCGGCAGGAAGCCTTACTTGGGTCCCGTTGCTTGGCACGGGGGATGGAGTGAGAGGAAAAGCACACCTGTCCATTTCCTGCCCGGCTCATTCCTGCAGGCCTCCACTTATGGGCTGATATGTGGGAAGAGTTTCAGCTCTACAATTACCAGCTCCTGGTTGTCAGTTAAAAGTGATGTGAATGAGATGGAGATGTCTGAATGAGGGCTGGGGAAGGATTTCCACCATGACAAACACCATTGTGCATGTTTAATGTCTGATGACATTAACAAATCTCATTGGCAAATCTCATTTTTTCACCTCTTTTACCTGTTTTGGTATTCTAGAAAAAAAAGCTAAAAGAGAAAAAACTGATGTCTTTCAGGCTTTCACAGTTTTATAATGATTCCTCTATTCTTCTCTCTTTTTTAAGTATATTGTTAGGGTGAGTTTCTTCTGAATGTCCTCTGGCTATTGTCATATCGGATGGCACTTTCTAATGCGCTCTCTTTTGCTCCCTCTCTTAGCACAAGGACAAGAAGGTGATGTTGAGATGGCTGATCCTTGATGTATGATCAGTTACCAGTTAAAGGACTGCATCACTTCATCACGTCTAGCCTTTAAAACTGCTAAAGAAGTGATTTCTGTTTCTGTTTTAAAGACAATACTGCTCTCTTACTGCAAGTGCACACATATTTTCCAGAAACCATTTTGTATTTGCAATCAGTGAAGGTCAAGATGGCTGTAGCATTGCAGTGCTTATGAAGTCTTTGTTGGATGGAATTGTGGTCTGAAGCTATTTTTTAGCAGGCTGTGAGCTTTTGTTAGGGAAGGAGGGCTATTTTCATATACATGTGAGTCTAGGACAGTGTTGAAATAAATACATATATCTGAATGAATAAATGCATGGGAGTCTGTCAAGGTCAGCAGATCTGTGATGTGTTCCGCATGGCAGCAGCTGTGCATTGTTGGGATGCCATTGATTTGTGTGACGTCACGTGTGCGGTAATGAATTCCATATAGGAAAATCCTGTAAGACAGTGTTTGCTGGCTGGTCAGAATACCTAACACTCCCATTTGTCATTCTAATTGTATTCCTTCCCTCTGAGCATCGATCTATTGCACCTGCACGGCAAAGCAATCTGCTGCTGGACTGAGCTGCCTCTCAGCTCTGGAAAGGCAGCAGTAAAAATCGTATAAATATGAAGCAAAAGCCATTTCATTTACACCCTCTGAAGAGCCCGCTTCTGCTAGGGAGATGTCTGTGGTGAAGGGAGAGACACGGAAAAACAACAACAACAACAACAACAACAACAACAACACAAAACAACAACAAAAACAACAAAATCCTTCTATCTAATTACATAAAGACATACCTAAGATAGCTTTAAATTGGACCTAAACAGGGCAAAACTAGGTTACATGATTATCTAAAATACTATACTATACTATGCTGTACCATACAATTATATTATATTATATTATATTATATTATATTATATTTACACTTATGCATTTACCCTAAGCGACTTACAAAAATAGGATAAACATTCAAGCTACACAAGCTCATGTAACAATTAAAAGCTAACTATGTATGTAGAATGCATGTTTCTAACATAGAATTTGCAGTATTTTGAGATGAAAGTGCAAGAGTATAATAAAATAAAAGTGCAGTTTGGAGAGAGAGTGGGAAGTGCATTGTAAGTCCATTCCTGGTTTTCAGCCAGGAGATATTCTTGAAAGAGCTGGGTTTTCAAGAATGTCTTGAAGGTGCAAAGGGTATCTCTTGATCTGCTAGCACTTGGAAGGTCATTGTACCAGCATTAAACAACAGATGAAAATGGTCTGGATTGAGCCAGTAGCCAGTGGAGTTCAATGAACAGAGGTGTGATGTGCTCTTTTTGGCTCTTTTAGCAGTGATAGGAGATGCCATGGTAGTGGGTGATTGGACCGAGTGAGGTGGTATACATGGCAAAGAGAAGGGACCCCAGCACAGAGCCTTGGGGCACCCCTGTGGTGAGGTGGTATAGCTTAGATGTTTGCCCAAGCCATGGCACATTGACTGCCCTGTTTGAAGATGGTTCATTCAATGGTTTTCGAAAGGAAAGGAAGAAGAGAGACAGGTGGGTAGTTCTCCTCTTTAGTGGGAGCGACGGAAGGTTTTTTGAGCAGCAATGTTACCTGGGCTTGTTTGAAGGTGGTGAGAAATGTATCCAAAGTTAGTGAAGCATTGACCACATGTGTGGTTGCTGCCAGTAAGAAATTTACACCTCATCCTCTGACAGAGAAGTGAATGAAGAAAAAAGGCAATTGATTTAGAAAGGCTCGGAGGAGGAACCTGCGAAGCAGGGTGAGGCAGGGTCTGTGTAGAAGTGTCAGAGAAGTGCCTTCTAATTGCTGCAACTTTGTTAGTAAAAAATGCAGCAAAACTGTCAGCTGTGAGGTTGTTTGCAGGAGGTGGAGGTGGTGGGTTTAGTAGAGATTTGAAGGTGGAAAAGTGTCAGGGTGTCAGTAACATTGTGAATCTTGTCATGGTAAAAAGCATGCAATTTTGTGTGCTATCCCAACAGCAATGATTTTGTGCAATAAGAAAGTATACGTGTAAGTGTTAATTGTTGTAATACAAAGAAAGCAATTTGCCAGGAACAGATGATCACAGTAGGGGGCTTCACACCCCTCAAAGTCACACTTTTCACCAGAGAAGAAGTTATATTTATATTTCAAAGGCTACAAAACCTTTCAAAAATGTTACTGCAAAACCATGTGTTTAGAATGAATACCTGGAGATGAAGCATTTACCTGAACTTCCAGTACCTCGTCATGAAATGCAGACAATTTAGAAATGCTGTGACGTACAGGGCGTAAATCACATTATGCTTACTTTTTATTGCTGTAATATCAAATCAAAGTAGCAGCAACCACTTTCGATAAGAACCAGAACAAAAATGGCATTCAAAAAACATTCCAAAAATGTGAAAACAACAGATCCAGAAACAGTGAACCAGACTGAGGGCAAATTTTAACAATGAAATATGTCAAAGAGATATTGTTGTATGTGTTGCATGCTGTTTTCAGTGGATAGCAAGCTTGACTCAGAGACTGCATTCACCCTTCAATGTGAATCTCTCTGTTTTAAGATTGTGCGACTTATAAAGAGATATGGACCATAATAGGATTTCCTCGGACTGAGCCGGAAGAATACATTGGGGCCTGCCCAAAAATAAAAACGTTAATCCACTTTCAGGCTTTAGATAATGTGGTGGCAAGGGTGCTCAATTTTCCTTGAGTGGTGTTAAGTCAGATGTGTTTGCTTAGGTTTGCAGTTTAAATGCAAACCTACAAAAGAGAGTTTTTTGTTGTTGTTTTTTTGTTTTTGCTTAATGAGGAAAATCAAAACGCACATAAACATTTAAATACACATTTGGTAAAATATAACAAAAATGGATTTCCTTTCATTGAAATATATACTGAAATTTGAAAAAAATACTAATCAAGGTGAAGAGGCAGACTCAGAATCAAAAATGTACTTGTATGATGCATTAAATGACATAGGTAATGATTTCACTGTCTAATTTACCCCAGTATTAAAATAACTATTGCCTGAAATATCTGACTGATCTAGTAATGTTTATTCTGGCACATGAAGAAGGGTAAACAAACTCAAAGGGTAAAAAATAACTTACTTGCAACGCTTAAGTGGATCAAATCCGTAATCCCATTCCGGCACCATTATGGCATAGAATTACACCTTTTAGATGACAGTTGATGTTGTTATCTACAGGTGTCCAATGCTGTAATGGTACACATTGCTCATATGCAGGAACACCTTTTTCAAGATCGCTATCAGAAATGAAATACCATTCTAAGTGCTCTTGGCTGTCCCTCATCATAAATAAGCCCCCAAGGACAAAGTACCTCATGGAAGTTTTGGAGAGAGTGATTATGGTCTTGTGTCTTTTGTTTAGCTCTGTCATGTACAACAAATAGACTCAATGAGCATTTGCTGCTGAAGTTTGAGTTTTGAGATGTACCTTTGCAAAATGAATTTTTAATTCATTATGCATTATCTTGTTCTATTCACTGAAAACTTTTTTGAGTCCTAACAATCTATTGTCTCTGTCTTAAACGATGACTACTCTATACAGTCATTGTTCCTAACAAATTATTTCTTAATTATTTCTTATTGTGTCTTCATAAAGAGACTGTATTATGATAGAAAAAAAACAATTTGCAGTACAATTTGATTGAATCAGAATTAACAAATGCCTGCATATAGTTCCTGTTGTCTTCTTTACTTTAAAGGTATTTTTCATTCCTGATGGAATTCACTGTTGCTGATGGTGCTTTTTTCTCATGGAAATGTTATTATGCATTTTCACAAACACTGTTTTATAAGCAATGTGATATCGAACAGGAAATCACATTGTCTGCACGTATAAAAACTATTTCAACAGTGGACCAGATGGGACGTGCATTTTTTTTTTTTTTTTAAAGCCAGTATGTCCACAGCACTTACTTCTCTTAAATTATATGCTAAACAGGGGGGAGTGACAAAGCAAGAGGTCCACATTGTCATCCTACTGTGAGGGATGGGAAGCTCCAACTGGACAGAAGCAAGGACACAGCAATCTGTTAGTCTGGCAAACAGCAAACTAACACAGAGGAAAAGAAAAAAAATGTGTAATATGACTGGACCTTTGCTAAGAACGGACAGGAAGTGCGTGTGTGTGTGTGTGTGTGTGTGCGTGTGTGTGTTTGTTCATTTGCTAAATGCTGAGACAGTGCCTGTGTCATTTTGACTAATCACACAGTATTGTCTGAAATGAAGCCATCTCTGATCACCTTCTGCTGCGAACGAGGCAAGCGCTACTCTTTTTCTTGCCCATGACTAATGTTGAAAAAAAGTTAAGAAACGAGAGAAAAGTGTGACAAAGTAGAACTGCAATGCAACTTTTTTTAACATCTGACCTTTGATTAAACTTCACTTTCAAATCAGTGCATCTAAGGTAGCAATGGTTAAGGAACAAAGCAAAACATTCTGAAGGACAAACAGTTATGTGGGTGTACATCCAGTCAGCTGTGCTAGTAGATAATTAGTGTTGCTGGCTAATCATAGCTCTGTGAAGTCAACTGCAGCTGACCTCACAAGGGTGCAGCACTTAATTGCTGTTTTATTGTTCAGCATAGACCCAATATAAGCACAGTCTTCACTTTAGCAAATGGACATAATATGACCATGAATCCCAAACAGTGCTGGCTGTGGATTGTGTGTGTGTGTGTGTGTGTGTGTGGTATACTGAAAAGAGCTAGCTGAGGATGAGAATGGAGCTCATAAGGCTGAAAAACAAGCATAATGATAATATCACAAACATTCTGGGGTCTTAACTTAAAAGTGTGATTGGTCCCAAAAGACAAGGCCATATCCCTGTTTTATTTTTTGTCTTCTCTCCTTTTTCATCAGTAAATCAATTCATGCAAATTACACAGACTTTTTAACCATGTGTTAATGATACTAATAATACACTCTAATTAGAGACCTACCTGTTTTCTTTATGTTTTACATTGTGCATGTGTCGGCTTGGTTCTTATGACTCGTTTTCTTTGAGGCATACAACATCATCCATAACGAGTTTTATAACAGGGTTACATCATTCATATGTTACAGTCCAGGAGTGGAGTTATGTCACACACTTGATTCTGTGTATTATATTTCACATTTATCCACTCTATATCTGTACAACTGAAAACAATCTTAGAATTGAAAAGCACAGCCAAACGCTTCACTGCAGAACTTTAGTTTTCTCAGTACACCATAGATTTTCCTGTCGCTCTGCTTACATTAAATCCATGGAGTCATCAGTATATATAGTATGCTGCCCTGCAGGACAAGACAACTGCTTCTCCATCTCCCTGACCTGACAGTCTGAAGGGCCACAACGCTATACATCCTGCCTGCCTGGTCTACAAGGCCTCGTAAGCCCATCCAAAGCCGTGTGGACCCTCTGCACTGCCAAGGCTGGGCCTCCAGAATCAGTCTAATTGAAGGAAGTGTGTATGTGTGTGAAGAGGAGGGAAGGAGTGGGTGGGGGGTTTGGGCGGGGGCTTACAGAGAATCCAGTGAGCCGTTTCTCATCGCCACTGAGAACCAAACATGCAGGAGGACAGCAATTGGTTCTCTTCCTCTTCTTCTTCTCTTTCTTCCACTCCTCTCTCTAACTAATCCATTCCTAAATCCCTAAGCTGTGTCAATGGACTGGATTCCATGGGCTTTGCCCCTGAAAGGTAACAAGCTGGAGTGTCAACGGCTGAAAGCCGTGGATCTTGCCAATGTCAAATTATATCTGGGCCTTGGCTAGAACAAAACAAGGAGTAGAAAGGGGAAAAAGTGCTTGTGTGTCTGGCACGCTGTGATGCTTGAGTGAGGGCCTTTCACAAATCATTCAGTATAAAGGAAAATGGATGTGACTCATGGACGCACGGATGAGATGGAGAAAATGCAGTGCTGAATAGGCTTCTCCTTAAGTAAGCTGAATCAGTTCCTGCAGCAAATGATGCAGGAGTTCTTTCCCCACAGAGCCGAGATTGTGCTTTAGAGTTTTTTCTTTTTTCTGTTGAAGTCTCAGTGGGTGCACTGTGTATGGCCTTAGATGCCTAATGCCTGCAGTGGTACTTTTATGCATGCTGGATATTTTTTAGTTAGATTTAATTCATTTTACAACCAGAATTATTTCATGTTCAATAACTTTCTTACAAAAGTTTTTTGGAGGCATTGGGCTATGACTATACCTATGCCACTATGATTTTCAATGATCTAAAACTTTATGTTAATCATGTTTATACTATTAAAGGAGAAATCTGTTGTGAATCAATCCAAATCCCTGTTGTTCCAGGTCACCAATCGCTTTCAGTAGAAAAACAAAAATGAAGAAAAGAAAATTTAATACAACATAGACTGAATAATGAAGCAGCAGCTACCATTAACTGAGTGGAGCACAGTTACTTACTTTCAGTTTAATTTTTCACTATGTCCAATATTAGATGACAATACATATAGTATAAGAATAAAATGCACCAGTCATGTTGGACCAATAATACCAAAACAATAACCATAAAACACAACAGGATGGTTACATAGGTTACAGGGACTTTAGAACAGCTAAAAGGTTTTGTTTTAGTACAAAATAAATCAGAATGCTTGAACCTTTTCTTACCTGTTTTAAAATCAATGGAACTGACAGACTCAAAGGGCTTATTGCTTTTCTAAACAGTTACTTAGTACTATGTGTGCCTGACATGGTTTCGTAATAGATAGACAAAACAACAAGAATTATAATGATTTATTCAGAAATATATTTCTTTTGGTGGAAAGTGTACAGAGCATCACAGAGAGGCTGCATAACTTCTGTATGGTGCAGTGACTTAACCATGCTGTCAACATGAAGAGTTGCATTGGATTTTACAATGGCTTTGAATGTGATCCAACAAATCACAGTCACAGTACATGAACAATCCCTTTTGTAAGAGTGGACAACTCCATTTCTAGAACTGTTCTACTGCTGTGCAAACAGTAGAGAATGTGTTGCTTGCTGCTGGACAGTGTAAAACCTGTCTAAATTATTCATAGTATAACTATGGTTGATACAATATATTACAAGGCACACACTACACATTTAAAAATATTTATTTTAAATGTGTGATTTATTAATTGCTTGCAATTGCACCACAACTGTTGTTTGGTTTAATTTGTTATTAACTTAATTTTCATACCTGAGGTTGAATTTACTCTCAATGTATGAATGGTAGTGTGTTAGACGTGCTGTCTCTGATGTCTCTTATGGGAGGCGAGGACAGGGACATGTCTGCACAACCTGGCTGATGACTGGAAAACAGACCTGAAGATAGCATCTTCAAAGCAAACCTTCAAAGCCTAGCACCCACTGCAATTTGCCTCCCTTCCAAAAAGGGAGGTTTGTCTAGATTGTGTTCTTAATCACTCATTTCAGAGCATGCAATGTAACCAGCTTTTGACACTTTGGTGCAATTCAGTTAAATTAGCCATAACACGTGACCACTCTGTAAGCCTGAAAGTGACAAATCCATTCTTTCCACTACCATGTTCAGAAGATATTCCCTATGGGCCGAATAAAGCTAGTAATGGGAGAAGGAAATCTCAGTGTGTGTGTGTGTATGTTTGTGTCTGTGTGTGTGTGTGTGTGTGAGAGAGAGAGAGAGAGAGCAACAGATGTTCCCACTTTCCCTTTGACCTGTGTAGATTAGAATTTTAATGAGGTAATGTTTTCCATTTGCAAATAATCATGCCTGACTCACGTTGGGCAAAATGTTTGAAAATTAATACTATCAATAATTCATGCTTGCCAGCATGCATATGAATGACTCCTGTTTCCTAGTGTAAGAGGAGGGAAGTAAAGTTAACAAGGCATCACAGACTGACACAACCACACACAAAAACATACAATGTGACATAACATACTGTGACAGTTGGTGCCTCTGACTAACAGATGAGACCCCTTTTGAATCACGGAGAGCCATGCCAACTGGGTAACACAAGGAGTTAGACAAACACCATAATACCATTTCTAAATGACAAGATGCGCTGTTGCACATGAGAGATAAATAATTAAAAATAACAGCATAATGTGACTCACACAGTGAATGGGACTGAAGGGATGGGCCACTAACTGTCATAGCATTTGTTAGGTGAATCACTTCTCAGCGACGGCTTAATTTAGCTTCAGTAACAGCGTGTTCAGACGTCGACTGAAAAAAAACAAAACAAAAAACCCCCCGTCCATTCCTCAGTGGCTATGTGTGGTTGTCAGGGTAACGAAAGCAGAGGGTTTAAATCGGAGCTCATAACCTTTTTCATGTGGACAGACTCACAGGCACTGTCTCACTGCTCATTGTGATGTTATTTGTTTTAGGTCACTTTGGAAAAAAAATAATAATAATAATCTGCCAAGGAGCCTAAGCATATACAAACATGCTGGTGGTAGCATGCATGGGTCTGCTTTTTCAAAATGTCATATACAGAGACTTAAGATCTTGCATCCCTTGAGGAGGAACTGTACATCATGTCAACATAAATAAACAGCTGTATGTGTCATTATGGCTGTCAATCATCCCTCGGTCGTCACGCTCTCAGTTTATATGTTTATTAGCGCAAGTGTGTGCACTGATTCTTGCAGCAGCCAAGAGCTCACTAGCACACCACAAAAACCATTGATGTTTCTGTGAACATACACTAAAGATACACAGTGACTGTAGCACACAGAGTTCACACAACATTGTTGGATAGACATCTGTCTACTGTGAAAGGGGGCAGAAGACTATGTTTTATCCAGAACAGGTGATGGAGAAACATGGCAGGGGGGACTGGGAACACCTCAGTTAAATTTCAGAGCTGAGGTGATACATGCAGTGTTGGGGATAATGAGTTACAAAGGAAAGTGTTACTGTAATTTACATTTTGTGGTAACGAAATATCATAAGGAGTTAATGTCAGTAACTTCATTACTTCAAGTTACTAAAAATAGTAATGGACTTTTCTACGCTACCAACACTCTTTGCAAAACTTTCGGGTGATACAGAGTTGTCGCCGATAGTGATCGATACCCTACTGATTATGGTGATAATGTAGCCTAATGTTATCTTTATCTTTAGGACAAGGGAGGGCATAATAGAGGACTTATTGGAGAGATTTGGTTCATGTGCGCACTTATTGGTATCAACGCCTTATTGGGGTTGGGGGTTGGGAAGTGACTGTTACAATTCAAAGTAGTTGTAAGTAAAGTTACCAGTTAGCTTTTTTTTATTAAATTCCCCAAAACATAATAATTATGTGTGTGTGAGAGAGAGAGAGATAGAGAGAGCGGTGTAGTCAGGATGTGAGGTGATGTATGTGAGATCTCCATACTGTAAATCAGACAATTTCACAACATCTGTCTCCCCTTTTTCACTGATATGGAAGGTGTTCCCCAATTGTGTCTCCAGAAAGCCTGAAAGACTGACTTTTCATGTACCTGTTGTAATAATATTGCAGACTGTAGAAATGTTCACACATTTAAACCTTTGAGAGTTTAAGGTTTCTGTACACACAAGAGTTTTAACTGATATGTCCTTAAGCAGTATCAGTGGCTGCAAACATTTACCCTGGATAGGCACAAAATGCTATCAACTAGCTTTTCCTGCAGGGGAAAGTATGTCAGTTTATTCACTCTAATATATTTCCACTTATGCCACCTTGACAGTTTCTTTAATACATATTTTATAGACCTGTAGTGCTATTCATCTGCACAGTGGTAGTAAATATGAAATAGAAGAACAGCTTCTGCTCATGTCATCAATTGTAGAGCAAGGTTAGATCTCTCACACAGGCCTATGGCTTTGACAGGTGAAGGGAGAGCTGATTGCTTCAGATGTGATATTGGCAACATTATTCATTTTAATTAGGGGTTAACGGTGGAGGCCAAGAACACCACCACAAGATAATAATGAATTCAGCCTGGATTAATCAGGAGTCGCCATGCTAGCAGTGGCTAGAAAGTTTGCCAGGTTTGTGAAATTTAATTAGTAAGCCCATAAATCTTAAGTTGGTGATGTTCGCTCAAGGGTGAAAAGGCAAGCCAGTCACAGCACCTACACACCCACCACTATTGATTGGCTTGGATGATAAAGGAGCATTGTTGTGTTTTGTCATGGTGAAATGTAACGAGGAACCTGTGTGTAAAAATGTCACAGTTTCATGTTTTTTTCTGTTGTTGTTGTTGTTGATGATGATTCTGGCCTCTGTTCTATTCCAAAGGCCAGATGGCATGTAAATAACTGCTAACATGCTGTTTCTGTGACACTATCAAAGAAAGGCAGGCACCACCTCAGAGAGCAAAGACTGCATGTGTATGATGCATTTGTGTTTGTTTCTCCATTTGATTGTTTGCTCATTGGCTGCCTGGTTGGGTGGTTGGTGTGGCCTTGTTAGCGTCTCCACCTCGCAGACATCAAAGGCCTCTGCGGGAAGTGAGTGTGACTGCTCCCAGAACATGTGAGGTGAGGAGGGTCTGAAGCCGCAAGCAGACACACACACAAATGCACGCAACAGAAGAGCACGACAGGACTCAGCCTCAGTACACAAAGTCATTCTGTTATGTAAACACAAACGCTGAGCAAGGCCTCATTACAGGGCAGTGAGAGTGTGTGTTGACATGTATATCAGAGACCCTGTGTCATAATGCACTTCTCAAATCACTGAGGCTGTAATTAGCCAGTTCCAACGGATATAGTCAACAGTTACAGTCAATTTATAATAAAGTAATTATATATGCATATGTATTTATTTGGTGGATATGCGATATGATGGGGGATTTGCATAGTGATTTAGCACACAGCTCAGTTCCATTCTGTCCACATGGATTTGAACTCATACCCTATCCCCTCCCCACTAATTTGCAGTCTAATTTACAGACTAATTTGATCTTTCCTGCTCTGTCCATTCAAGGCCAAAAAAACAAAAAAGAAATGCTGCTCCATGCTTAAGTCCCCATTCTGCAACATGAAAGGATGAGAGTCCTGTGTGTCAGAACCCAGGGCAGTGCAACACCCAAACACACAATGCAATCACTCATGGCTCACATCCCTTTTCTGCTGACCATAGAAACCACATGTGGGCCATTCTGCCGAAGCACAATGAGCTGGGGGAGAAAATACATTCAGCTCAGCAAAACCTTGTTGGAGGGAACGCACTAACTTCAAGGTCAAGGTCCCATGGCCTCCAGAGTCAAAGGAGATGGGACAGCCCCATGGGAGAGCTGTCTAGTGTTTTTAAAGGAGAAATACTGTGTGAAATGAACTTGGGATATATTGCAACATGATAATGAATTTGAATGTTAGTTAAATAGCAAAATGATGCTAATCTGATGCATCCCAAAATATCCTGCTTTAGCAAGGGCATAGCAATGGGTGAAAAGAAATTGCTATTTTTAAACCATTAACAAGGCTCAAACTAGCCCCACATTTCATCGGTAGTATAATGAGGGTCCTAACATTTAAAATGAGGCCTTGAGAACTTTGTAAGGGTACAGAGAGTTCCAGGAAACAGAAAAGCAAAACATTACTTTTAATATCACCACTCACCTGTGTTCTTGTCCTTCAGTCATTATTAAAGGTAAACAGAAAAAGGAAATATTCAGGACTACGAATAAATTAATCCGCAGATAGCTCTAAGCAATTTTTGTGCAATTGAACATGCTGGGGTTTGAACCTCAGTGGGGGATTTCAAATTGAAAGAAAAATATTAATGACTATTTTGTCATTAATATTTAGTTGCAAACTGGTTGCAGGCACACCATCAAACACAAACATTAAAAAGAAATGTTTTAATAAACTCAAGTTGTATATACTTCAGCATTTTTTTTCCTGTTTCTTGACATTCAGTTGGATCAATATATCAGCACTGGAGTAAAGTCTGCCAAGAGGCAGGTGTCTTTGTCCTATAAGGCTGACATTTTTGGTGAGATTTATTTGTGCAGTGAGGCCAGTGGAAGAGTTCGACTCAACCAAGGGTGACGAGTGCTTCAAAATACCCACTTTAATACAAACTGTATCGAACTGCCTATTGAACCATTTTCCTAAAAGAAGAAACAGGATACCCAAGAACAATGCCTAACACAGTTACACAGACTGATGTGCCCTTGGTTAAACATTGCTCTTCCTGATGCATGCAAAAGTGTTCTTTTTTCATACCCTTTAATACCCTTTTCAGGCCCAAGCTGGTTTACCACCTACTTTCACATTAAAAGCCTTGAAGCAATCAGTAGTACAACAATGGGCAGGATAGTTCTTATTCTTATTGTGAATAGCACTGAGGCTGGTTTGGTAAACAGAATATTTCCTGCTAAGACAACGTTCTTGCTCCTCCATGGTTGTAGCCCCAGGTCTGCAACATATTTCACTTCTTTGAGTGGACGAAATGGTCTGGAACCCAACCTCTTATGCTCTGTTTACCAGCATTCACAGACCGTCATGTCACCTTGACTGATAACTAGCTTAAGCGCCAACTTTACAGTTGACCCAGAAAGCACAACCCCTGAATATTTCAAGAAAAGAAACCCGGCATGGATAATGTTAGATCTCCGGTAACTTTCTGATTCCTTTTTTTCCTCCCCAGAGTACACATTGACCTCCATTGTGGAAACCAGCATGTCTTTGCAGTGTGGTCAGTTAGCCACACCTAGCCATTACTGTGATGAAGATAGATCCACTGTAGCATTGTGGATAGCTGCCTGCCTATGCAAAGGGTTACAGGTTCACGTCCCAGGTCATGTAAAGTTTTAAAAAAACCCTCAGATTTTTACCCACTCCACCTTCAAGAAACTCTGCTGAGAGCACCCGTTGTCTTATTATTTCCAGCTATCTGGAATGCACTTACAATTCACACCTATCCACACAATAACTTTCTATTGCACTTCTACCACACTCCTATACCATCTGCTAAGTTCCTGTTAGTAAGTCATACTCTTAGTATAAGGTCTTAAATGTGTTGTAGTTTGTATGTTTGGCCTCTCTTTGTAAGTTACTTTGGGATTAAAAAGATCTGCTAAATGTAAATATCAGTAAGTAAGTAATTAAGTAAATAATTTATATAGCACATTTTTCAGCACAAATGTTACTCAAAGTGCTTAGGACAAACAGAAAGACATAGACATAAAAAACACAACACAGTCAGTCAGTCCATGGGTTGTCAGGTAGGCTAAATGTAGACATGGTGCATACATGCATGCCCATCGATCTCCAGAGACGGAAGGGCAGAAGTCTAACTACGGCATGGTAAACATTGGTAACAATTATGGCCATGCAGAGAGCACAGGCCAAAGCTGAAGTCTCTCAGTGCAGATGACAAATTGGAGATGCATTGTCAACATTTCATAGACTACTCTTTACAGATGTCTCGTGCCAGTTCTGCTCAGTTCAGAGTTTGTCAGATCGTTATAGCACTCAGTTCAAACAGATCAGCTGACCTGAAGCAGTGGATCTCCAGACATCCCAAGTCTCCTGCAAGGTCTGGGAGTCTCCTTTATATAGATAGGGGCTCCTGGATGCCTGTGGGCAATATAAAATCTCCCGTAAGCCATACGATCATGTAACTAGGCAAAATGATTGTTTTGGGGGGAATATATGCTCATTTGAATACATAACATATCAACAGCATGTATTAATCATTTACAAATCTATATACATGTTTAGTTCATTATTAGTCCATTAGTTCAGTTAACTAAGTGTTACTAATGCATTACAATCATGTTATTCCAAAGTGTTACCAAATCACTTCCCCGGTGTATTTCGTTGGCTTAGGCAGCACATCCAACTGACAATGAAAAAGTAAGACGGCAAAACTTAAAAAGTACTTGACAGAAACAGTCCAGAAAAACATGTACACATAGTGCATATGTTCAAAAGAGAAATAAGGATGAGTTTAGACAAGACATGAAATGTAAATGTAAAGTATCTCTCGCTGGCCATTAAGACCCAGCGATCACCTGGATCTGATACAGGATCAGCTAAGTGGGTTGTTATATGTCAGAAGTACAGTGGGTCTGATTGCAATGTTATGGCTGATGGTGTAGCAAGGTGCTCTTTCTGTCCTCACTGTTAATATTGTCTGGACTCATAGCTATGTTGTTTCTAAACCATTCTTCATCTCTTTCACACAAGTGTTGTGTTTACACCAGGGGTAAATGAAAACTTTGCTCACTGTGACATAGTGTATGTAATCAGCCACACCATGGCTTAACATATCCAGGAGGCTGGCACACTGACAGAAGAATTGTGTGTTTAGTGTGTTTCTAGACCCAGCCTAAAAACCACAGAGGACCAAATACAGTCAGTCTCTGAATCTCTGCATCTCTGTTTGCTGTCAGATACAGCAAGTCCCCTGGCTTTCTGGAGTGGAAGTAATGGAAGACAGAAGCACAATGGATGATTCTGTGATTGAGTTAGATATGTATGGAGTTAGTGTGGAGGTAGGCAATGGTCTGCTGAAAAGGCTCTCTGGGCCATCAAGTCCTGCTGCTCAGACAAAAGCCTTCTGGCTCACATGGAGGAAAATTTGTCGCTGCATACTTAAAAAAAATGAGGAAACAAAGAGAAAAAACTACAGTTCTCTTTTGTTAAATTAGATGCAAACAATCCTCCCTTTCATTATATTATGTCAGTCAATATACCCGTCTGCGTTTGGCAGGCTTTGTGCTGTTTAGCATAGTAAAGGACAGCCAACAACACCGCCTTTCCAATTAACTTTGCAATTGTTTGACAGAGTTTGCTGATGAATATTCACTTTGAGGCAACGCTCGCTTAGCTGTCGTTTGGCAGAGAAAGTCCAAGAGGAAACGTGTGGATGAACCAGATGGTGTTACAACATGAGGGTCAACTTCAGGTTCATCGCTCCACGGTTCAGAGATTTTTGTTGATGGTTTTCGTTTACAAGCTCTGTGTACATCAGTCTTTGTGATAACAACTGGAATCGAATCAAAGAACATAGAATCATAAAAAATTCAAACATTTGACCTTGTCTCTAATATATAGCATTTTTCTTGCCTTGAACTAGCTACTGTGCAAATAAAATAATTGTTCAGATAATGCTTGGCAGACTGCTGATTTATTTCATGAAGTGGAGTGCATTGGTCCTAGCAGTAGATCACTCTTCAGTCTTCAGGTCACTTTGACATTCCAAAAGACAAAGAAATCCTATTTCAGCGTTAAGTCACAAGGTGAAAGAATGCCTTAGAAAAAAAGGAAAAATGTTTATTCCAATGTCATTCACATGTTCCTTGGGGCTATATTCAGTGGAGCTATATTTCAAAATATTTTGAAGTTCAAACCAGTTTTCTCTCTCTCTCACACACACACATACACACACACCAGCCTGCTTGGGTGAAACGTTGAGTTCAGGACAGCTCGATGGTTTAGTATGTGTGATTGTGCGGGTGAAAGGCTAATGTAATTGAGGGATACAATTTATTTACCGGCAACTTCAATAGGAATGCCCATTTAGGTGGCCACAAAATTCAATAGTGACCGTGAACACGCCAGTGGGAAGATGAATGTGTTCGTCTGCTTTGGGTTTTGGATTCATTTATCAGAATGTGATTCTGGACGGCAGGCCGAACACAAGGTTTTTAATTACTGGTAGCCAGGGCATATTCTCTTTATCTAATTATTTTTCAAATTAAGTTAAAAAAATCCTCTGTTCTTTTAGTTATGTAGAAGCTAATAAGTCTAATATGCCTTGTGCCCTGTGCTGCTGTTAAATATTTACTCTGAAATCTATGATTGTCTGGACAATATGTGATATGAGAACAGAATTCACAAAAATGAACGCTTAGAGCGGTGTATTTGATCAAAGAGTGGCACAGACAGGGATTAATTCCCCCTTATTACAACTAGAAACTGCTGAGAACTTTTTTCTTTTTTCATCAAAAATTGATATGAACTAATATCTGATTCATTTCATTACTCACTCCCTCACTCTCAGCTGTTCAGTTATGTTATCCGGAAGGTTCTCTGTGTTATTTCACCAATGCCTGCAGCAGCAGTAGTGGCAGTACCCATTTCTCTGTGCGCCCAAGGACAATGTGTGCATGTACGACGCCCCGTCTGCAGCCATATCCATCAGCAGGAGTCTGTTCCCATGGTGCACCTGGAGCCTACCCTCCATCACTATCTGTGGCAGCACTACTGCTATTTCTGCAGCTGGGAGAAAGCATTTCCCTGCAGGCTTTAATGAGCAGCCATGATGCCAGAGTATATTGTTGTGAATGCGCTTCACCACTCATCTCAGAGATTAGATATTGATGAGGAGCCTCACACAGCACTGATGAAATTACGGCTGGATGGGATGGAGTTTGCTGTTCTTTTGGTGATGCATGGGTTGTGTGATTTACTCCTTATTTACTTGAATGTGTGTTGGAAGCTGTAAAATTGAATCTGTTATTTCAGCAATATCTCCAGTTCACAGAACAGCCCTTCACATGTCTGTGTATATTACTGTAGTGTACTCATGTGTGCTGTACTAGTGCGTGTGGGTGTGTGTGTGTGTGAGAGAGAGAGAGAGGGAGAGTGTGTGTGTGTGTGTGTGTGCGTGTGCGTGTGTGTGCATACTGTAGTTGTTTACTGGACAGGGCCCCTAATGACAGATAGGATGAAAAATGTCTTTCTGTAATGAATTCTATTTGCTAGTTTGTCAAAACAAAGCTAAAAATAAATCTCAAAACACTGGGCCATTTAGCTTCTTACTGTTAGATGAATATGGTAATCGTAGATGGGACTATGTTAACTAAGAGATAAACATGCTGCCACGTTTAAAGTCTCAGTACAGAAAGATAACAAAAGCTGTGGCATTAAAAGATAATAAACGAATTACTCTGATACATGTTTCTGATCCTTTTCATTTTATCATTTTGTCAAAATAGATATAAGTTCTAAATGTAAATGTCTTTTGTTTTGGCACTTTAGACACAGAGGGTTTGTTAAGGAACAGTGGAGTTGATGCAGTTTAGGACCATTGGGACCATCTGTGTAAAATAGAAAAGGGAAACAGCCTTGTGTATTGACTCATTTTTGTGTCCAGGCATGGCGTGGCAAACAAGCCTGTAATCACAGAAAGAGAAGACTTTATGCACACTATTAAAAAATATTCTGCTTTACTGTAATGCATTCTCATCAGCAGTGCACAAAATACACAAACACAGAGAAAGTTAATCTACTGCAAAAGCAAAGTCAAAACAAATCATGTGACTTGTTCTGGCCTTTTAGCTGTGTCATAACAGGTCACTGAGTCATTTTGCTAGATGGTGAGGCATTATTGATCGCATATTGATTATAGTGCTACTGTGCACCCATCTGTCACAAATGGCCATCACTGTAGCCACAGGGAACAAACAGTGCCTCAGCAGTCTCACTGCTAATGCTTCCTGTTTATGTTCCTCTCACATAAGCATTAGCTGTATAGCACATAGACAACTAGTATTGGCACATTATGTACATGTTAATTGGACAGAGCTGCTTGTATCGTTGCCTTATAGATTGAATGAACTAGCTTCTCTGTGGGACTGTAAACAGTAAGCATCCACACTGTAAGTAGCCCAGGGACGATGGTCAGTCAGTATGTTGTCTACTCAAAGCAGAGCAATCCATTTAACAGCCCTCCTGGGCATTATGTCATTAAATAATACATGGAAAAGACTGCATTGAATATTGAACCTATACCACAGGTCATATGTTTGGTTTGTGTTGCTTATGGTGTGACTTCTGCAAAATAAAGTAAATTCTTAAAATTGGTTCTGTGCAACAGTCCCTTAATATGAATGATATGACATGTCATGCATCACCACCTTAAAAAATCAAATATAAAACTGAGAATATAAATATAAAACATTATCCAAAGTACTGGTCTGAATGTGGAGGAATCTACATAAAGGCACAACATGTAATGTCTTTAGGTTAATTTACTAGCTTTCTAATCACTTTGATGATTAAATGGCTCACCATGGGTGTGAATGAAGGCTGCCTCTAGTGTAGATTCCATGGTTATTACACTTGCAGGATCTTAATCAGTGAGGTGTTAACAAATGAAACCAAAATCGTGTTTATTACCTTATCAGTCAACGTTACGCTATAACGCTATGAAACTGATCCTCGCTGATTCCTGTTCTTTGGTGTGCAGAAAAATCCACATGGATTGGGGAGAGGGGGGAGGTTGTAGGGGGAGTCCCAGAGGTAAAAAAAAAACAAAAAAACTGCAAGCTCTGGTACAGCTTTAACTGTGATTATAGTTTACTGTGCTTGAAAATAACTTCATGAGTGTTCTTATGGGTACAGCAAAATTTTTGCAAAAAGCATTTATGTTAATACATCCATTAGTGTTTAATTACAATTATTATCAGTACAGTCATATTTTGATAGTGATTAATTGTAATGCAGACTGTTTTTTTTATTTATTTATTTTATTCTCTCTCTCTCTCTCTCTCTCTCTCTCTCTAGGTGTGTGTGTGCGCATGTTTAATTTTTTATTTAGTTTGTTTTCTCTGTGTGTCAGGTCAGTGAGTTTGTGTGTGTGTCTGTGTGTGTGTGTGTGTGTGTGAGAGAGAGAGAGAGAGAGAGAGACAGAGGGAGAGAGAAAGAGAGAGAGAGAGTCTGTGTGTGCTTGCTAGTGTTTACAGGGTGTAAATGGGGCATATAAATTTGGCATGTAACAAGAGAGAGGGTTCAGTGCATTGGGTATTAAAGAAAGGAAAAGACTAAGTAAACTGTTTTATATTACATGTCATTATTTAAACACAGGGAGAGTTTGGGACTTCAGAGAATTCGCTGTCACCTGTTTCAAATGGGTATAAAACCAAATGATAAATGAAACTGAGTCTAGAAACCTCTACAGTTTGGGCTAATATATATCTAAATTATTTGCACACATAATATTTTTCCTGATTCTGTCCGTGGGGCATCGATTTAGCTTTTCTATTTAGTTATTTATTTATTTTTCTCAATAAAAAAGCAAATTAGGCTTACACACACAAATTCACAAATGAGGCCCTTTCAGTAGGCTGTGTTTGTTTTTGCTGCATTGTCAGTGTGTATAAATATCCTACTGCTAAAGCAGATCTACATTAATAGGACTTCTGGCTGTATATGTTGACAGGATGGACTAACACTAATCCATCTCAGTCAATAAAGAAAGATTTACCATATCTTTCATACAGGTACTATGAGTGTAAAGTATATCATAGCTATGAATTGCCTGGTCTTGTTTCCACCCATGTGCAGCATCTAATTTTCATTAACCTATTGCCTTGATAGTTGATAGTCAATGACAGTATTTGCACATATTCTTCTTTACATCACAACAATATTTATCTGGTGTCATTGAGACGAAATATCAACTCTAACGAGTTGACCTAGCCATAGTGAGAAAATGTCAAAATAAATTAAGCCTACATAACCTCTTCCATCTTCACTGACATGATACATGATACACACACACACACACACACACACACACACCACACACACACACACACACACAAACAAACAAACAAACAAAAACAAGCCTCATGTGGAATAATGACAATATACATCCTTAGTCATGGCACACATAGCAAGTCAGCCTTCCTTCTACCTTACATACAGGAAAAGAAAGGAAGGAGAAAGTTCTGTGTTCTGTGTTTTCTTTGATCTTTACCAGACCACAATAGTTCTTACAATGTTTATGTTATGTGTCATTTTGAAGGAGGAAGAGAGAAAGAGAGAGAGAGAGTGATAAACAACTTTAGAGAAAGATAAAAATCTTTAAAGAACTGCCAGATCAAGGTGGAGGCAAAAATAAATAAAAAACTTAAAACTAACAAAAAATCTATCATGTCATACAGTAGATTTGGACCTATGCTGACATGAGATCTTCTGTTATATTCAATACCATAGCGAAGAAACACCATATCTCAGCAAGGCTTTCATCATATTTGCTGCCTCAGAAACAATTCACGGGAAAACAAAAAGCGTGAATACATTCACGGTTGTCAAACTGACAGCTGAAAAAAAGCTGACAGCACACAGTGTGGCAAAGAGTTAAGTCTTCTCATGGTATAGCCTACTGATGCTAAGTCTTATTCAGATGCCGAAAGTTCTCTGAAAACACTTTATCTCATCATATCAGCTTGAGCTGAGTGCTACGAATTAGCTCATGAGGCATTTCCGAAACAGGGGGGGGGAAAGGAGTCTGTGTAAATTAGGACAGCGATTTTCCGGCTAAAACATGTTTACTTAATGAAATTTATTCAGATGTATTCGTGCACAGATTTGCTTACGCTGTGGTCTGCGGAGAAGCCCTGAAAGAGTGTCTGATTATTTCTCCTGAAAGCGGGCTGATAAGGCCCTGAGCCGACAACAACACAAGCAGGTCCCACCCTGCCGACCCCCCCACAACCTCCCCTGCAGACATCGCCATGGCAGCATCACCGTCATCATGCACAACAATCACTTTTTATAATTCTCTCTTGTGACTGACAGCATTGCCAATTCTGCGTGCGTAATTAAGACAGGGTCCCGACTACTGACTTAATAATATCACATCTGTCACTAAGATGCCATACAGGACCAACTAGCTTTGGCCCTTGGCTCCCATACAGATGTCTCCTTCACCTCTTTACTATGTAAAGCATCTCTTCATGATGCAAATGCAGAAGGACCCTCTTGTGCATTTCGGCCTGAAGTCATTAGGCCGATAGGATGTTCATACATCAAACAGGATGCCATTGATTTAATCTACTTATCCATGTATGGATTCAGAGAATTTTTTTGAAGCATGTACAACAGCTACAGCTGAGCAATCCTCGTCAAAGAATCTACTCAAAAGAAATGTAATGAATTATGTACAAATATGCATCCACATGAAATTAATTTTAGACAGCAGGTTTAAGTCTTATTATGCAGCTATTTTGGACAAGGAGAAATGCAGTCATATACTGTATTCTTGAGTTTGTGCTTTCTGACATGAACTAACCCTGTTAGGACAAAATAATGTTGAGTTTTCCAACAAGAACATTAAAATTAGATATGGTTGTCGGATATATGGGTGAGTAAAAATAAATATGTTTTATTTTGGGTGAAGTGTGTCAACACAGTTTGAGTAAACTTTTCATTGCACTTGGTTATGCATATGTATGCCAGCTGTGTCACCACATTTGCACAGAGAGAGAGAGAGAGAGAGAGAGAGAGAGAGAGAGAGAGAGAGATGTCTATTTGAGTAATAGAATGAGTCAAGGGTCAAATGTGTGCTGGCATCCTGTGTTAGGATATAACATGTGCAACCTCTCTCTCTCTCTGACTCTCTCTGTCTTGGCCCACAATGCTTAGAGAAGGAAAACCATTAGTTTGGAGCCATATTGGGCATCTGTTTAAAATAATATTCATCTGACGTGCAAAAGGGGAGAGAGGAGAAGGAGAAAGAGAGCAAGTGAGTGAGGGAGGGAGGGAGGGAGGGAGGCACAGACAAGCATGAGGCATAACATGCTGACACCCAAAGGCACATTAGTGAAAAGCAACGGCCGCGACAAGCCTTTCAGAATCAGCCATGCAGCAGGAGATACACTGCTTCACCTCTACAGAAAGAGAGAGAGAGAGAGAGAGAGAGAGAGAAGTAGACAAGTTAAAAAGAGCAGCATGAAAGAGAAGGACTGAGACATTAGGGAGAGAGAGAGGGTGAATAAAAAAAGAGAGAAAGAGAGAGAGAGAGAGAGAATAGTGTGTGACTGTGGGTGTGTGTGTGTGGGTGGGTTTGAGAGAGAGTGTGTCATTGTGCAGGCCTGCAGTGCCAATCCATCACTTTTCAAACGGAATGGGCATTAATTATCGACTGTTTGCCTGCGAAGCAGGAGGTCACTGCTGAACAGGCAAGTCAAACGCCTTTGTGTGCACAGAGCGACTGTGGCGGCAGACCCCAGCACGGCCACTGACAGGCACTATCAGGACCAGCCAATCACTGTTAATCCTAAATGGACTTGTTTGCACTGTGCAGCCGGTGTGAAGTTGGCCTGTGCAGCTAAAGGCAATTTGTCTCTGGTGTACTCTCCTCTCCTGGTGAGCTTTGCCTCCTCAGATTCTGATTACTTTGCTCACATTACCTTGAAACATATGTGCAAGGCTGCTACTGCTGCTGAAAAAGAAGTGAAGTGGAATGTCGATCTGGTCTATGGAAACAGATTGGTTTGAAATAAACATTCAAGCACATCCACAAATACCACTCACTTATATACATGCATCCCCCAACACACACACTCACACACACATATCACAAAGCAGTAAAGAATGTGAGCAGTGTGATTGCACAGTCTACTGGTTCAGGGTCTCTGAGATGCTGCATATGGGAGTGCAGCATGAGTCATTGTGAAAAGCAGAAAATAGAAAAGTAACCCTCAGCCTCTCCTCTCTCCATCCACACTAGACATTGACCACTTCACAAAAAAGGATAATATTTCCAGAGGATGGTAATAGCTGCTGCAACAGGATGTTACTTTGTGTTGCTGCTGCACTGTACCGGCCTCTTTGTTAAATATGAACCTGAGATAAACAAACACAGATCCTACAGAGGGTCAGAGCTGCAGACAAACTCCCAGGATATGCAGCCAGCTCGCAACGAACAGAGAACGGCCAGATCTGAGACGAGTTTGTTCTGGAGGCTGCTCCTTCCACTATCTGGCCTAGCATCTCTGATACCCCCCTACACCACCTGCCTGCAGCATTTGTCTAAAATGTCTCTAATGAGCTCTGGGTCAGGGAAGGGCAGGGAAAATAAACAAAGCATCTTTAACAAAAGAGCAGACGTTTAGTCTGAAGGCCAAAGGGTTCACAGGAAGTCCAGAAGTGTTTCTCCTCCCCTCCACTGGAGACTGAAGGCTTCACTGTTCTTCGAGGCAGTGTTTCATTTAAGCTTCCAAATTGCACAGAATACAGAAAATCTCTGGTAATTGGTCTGTTTGACCTGGTTTACAGAAGACCTCTGCTGCTTCAGATCGGATATCATTGAGCTCGGGTAGTCCTGTGTTATGAAACCCTGTCACACCACATGTCAATGTTTGGTGTTTTGGTATGTACTTGAACGTGAATTTTTTTTAAAGGATCTTTCCATCCCAAATAATTCCCAGAATAACAAACTAAAATGTATCATCAAACAGATGGTCAATGGTTTGTTGAATACAGAGAAGTGGCTGATTGTGTTGGAGTGTTATTTTGAGATAACAGAAATTGAGCCTGTTTATACATCTATCCAAATTGCCACTAAGACAAACACCACAACTGGATTCAGTTTCAAAGGCAAGGCCTAATAAACACTTAGTTCTGGCATTTATTCTTTTATTTTCCTTATCCTACAAGATTTTTTTTTATTTGGCACAGACTCCTGCATTGTCCCTCGCACTTGTTGCCAGAACCTCTACTAAACCTGTTGAAAGATCAGGGACCCTGAAGAGAGATCTCAAACCTGATGAGAGATCAGGGACCCTGAAGAGAGACCTCAAACTGCAAAGTTGTTAATGAGACTAAGTGGCCACAACCTCCAGCATTGTCACTTTTGGACCTCAAAACACAATGCAGACTTTTTCATGGGTCTAAGGCACTGTACTCATTCACCAGAGGACCTTGGTGTACCTTTGTTCAGTGATCTGAAAATAATTAAGAAAGTAAACATGTCGTTAGAAAGGAAATCAGAGAACAGTTGCCACTATTTTTCGCTGTCTGCTGAGGTTACCACCACTGCTCTGCTATTTCTCTAAATGGCTTTCTTTACGGTCGTTAGCCAAATTGTCAGGACAGTTATCAACTTCCCACCACAGAATATTCAGCGCCCTCTTAAACTTCATGTAGACCACCATTAGGCCCTTCACTCCTTTTGCTGTGCTTAGATGTAGGAGGTATATGACAAGCGTGTCATGATCGGGGCACAGAATGGTCACCATCCTCAGTTTGATGCTTAATGATTGATATTATATAGAAATGATTATGCAGAATTGCATCAGTCAATATGAAGCACTACTAATGTGTTATCCCTTTAAATTTTATTTTTAAATATTATTTGTCAACAGCACTTCATAGTTTTAGTTGCCGAGGGAAAACTAGTGAAGCTAACAAGATGAATGTTCTGCGTATTACACCAGTAAACAACCAGTAAACAACCACTCAACAAAACCAGTAAACATCCACTCAACAAAACCAGTTAACAACCACTCAACAAAGACACTAACGCTAACATAAAATAGGCTTGGCAGAAGAGTAGTCATTAAGTACCTTTAATTTCAATGCTAAAACTCTCAAGTCAGGCAAAGAGAAAGTAGAGTGGGTTGATAAGGCCTTGAGCAAGGTAACTGTGTACATGTGTTTAACAGCCGTGAGATCGGGGGTAGTTTATGGCCATGGTGGACTCCCATTAATAAAAGCATTATTCTCATCTGTTGTGGAGCTAAGCAGTTTCTCCACTGAGAGCAGCTTTAAATGGATAAGGCTGGTTGCCCAAGTGCCCATGCTGGCTGCCTGTGTGAGCGTTGCATTTGATAAACAGCCATGCTATGCCAGGGGCCTTTGTTGATTAACTCTAAATGCAAGATGACTCCAGTGTCCTTGATGCTGCATATTTGACAGGTAAGATGGATCTGCCACAGACTCCTGACAGGTAGTATTTCATTGAGGTTAGACAGCCATATTCCTGTGTGCAGAGGTGAAATAAATATTTGTATAAGTCTCTTTCTAAAGTATTCTTAAGTGTATATATAATATTATTAGAATACACATATTATGTAATTATCAAGCTGTATCTGTTTGGTGGTTGGTTGACTGGTTTGGAATTTATTTATTTAATACAAATGACAGTTCTTATTATAGACCACATAATGATGTGGCTTTGCATTTTATAGCTGTAAAAGGTTTTATATTTTTACAACTATAAACAGGCAATCATGGAGTGGTCAGAGTAAACAATATGGTAAATTATGGCATATTATGTTGTATTTTTTTATGAAAAATGTGTGGTCCATTAACAGGAAATAAAGTGTAACATCAGCACCCTGCTAGGTCAGATGTCGTATACCGGCAGGTGGTAGCAGGCTAGATGATGATGGCATAAATATTGACATTTCCATGAGGGCATCAATCAGTCGTTAAAGGAGATGGATTGGCTTTGGCTATGTGTTGTGCAGTAATCAGCAAATTAGACTAAACCTCAACAGAGTTCTGATGACAGAGTAATAACATCTGAGCCTGTAGCTCACAAGCTTTTATGAACCATACGATTTATAATGTGCTGCAACGTAGTGCATGCCCCTCTTCTCATACTGTTTGTATTTGTATAACCCAATATAAGGAACTTTATCATGCACTGAGAAGCTGAATATGGTATTATGGAAAGTGAGAGAAGTGAAAGTGATACTGAGAAAAACCCTGATAATAACGGAAACTGTTTCTGCTGACCACACCATGTGCCAGTGATATGATGACCTATACATTCTGCTTTGAAATATGAACAGATTGAATGGGACATCTGCTGCGTGGCCTGACGCTCTGGCCTCCCTATAGAAAAGGTCAGAAGAACTGTATGTCAAACTGTTTCTTTTAGTTTTTTTAGGAACTTTGTTTGCGGTCAGGGACATATGAACAACTTCCCCCAAGGTGCACTCTCTATGATTCTAAACTTCTGTTCCTTTCAGAGCTTTGCTGTTCTTATATAGTAAGAACTTTATTCAGGACCGGACTTCTATTCAGGACCGTAGCCAGAATTTTTAAAAACTGAGGTCAAAAATGTCTGACAGTGTTCACACATATATATATATATATGGGTATATTTACATTTACATTTATGCATTTAGCAGACGCTTTTATCCAAAGCGACTTACAACTCGTCAACTACCAAGTATTCAGGGCCAGTCTCCCCTAGAGCAACTTAGGGTTAAGTGTCTTGCTCAAGGGCGCAAGGGTGGCAGCTGGGATTCGAACACCTGGCCTTGAATAACGTAGAAGAACTGTTAAACTCAGTTGTCATTAAACCAGCCCCAGGCAGTGGAAATGTAGGGTAGCTGTTTTAGTCTGTTTTCATAGGCTACACTCTGCTGTGACCACACAGGGCGAAATGCTTATTGCTTTTTAAAATACGGTTTGAGCTGCAAGAAACTTTCTTTATGACTGATGACAGCCCAATCAAAATTGCTCTCCCTGTCATTTTCTCTCACGCTGCGTTTGTGACTCTCCCATTCACAAGAAAAAAAAATGGCTGTGGAGACAGGATCTGCAGTTTTGACAGTTGAAGTTAAGAAGTGTTTAGGCTATCTTTGTAGAGTTTACCATCTCATTCTAGCAGAAGACCCATTGTATCTGCTTCACCACGACAAATACCAGCAACTCATTTATTTGTGACTTTGAGTGTATTGAAGTTCATGCAAGCGATGATACAGGCTATCGTGCGTTCATAGCTCTCGTTCTATAAATAGCACACACTCTGCAATTTTTTGCCAACATAGATGCTCTTGTTTTGAGGAATAGGCAAGCGCCCACTCCACAACTTTAGTCTAACATTCTCGTTTTGAGAAGTTAGATATATCTGAAAGACGGTAGATTTGATACAGGGATTATAAATCTCACCAGCTCTAAATTACCAAGGACACGACCGTGGTGTCTGTGTGTCTTGCAACAGGCATGTGCTATTATTCTGTTTTCCTTAGATATGTTACACACAAATGGTGTTAAGCGGTTTTGCCATTTTTTTTAATGAAATACTTATGCCTGCCAGCTGCATGGCAGTTGTAGTGTTGAAATAAGTAAATAAAAAATAAATATAACTATAACTATGCCCCCAGAGATCTTTCAACAGATATACTATTCCCATTGCTTATTCTTATTCCATATAATCTGACCATAGGCAACGTGGCCAGCTGAAAACATATCACCCCATGCCTCCATTTGTGTGATCTTCCTGTAACCTCCTCCTACTCTTTTTTTTCTCTCCACCACCAGGAGGATACAGAACCTGTTCTTAGCCATGTCTCCTCTCTGACAGTAGCCTCCCACGGGTGTAATTAAACACATTTCTGTCCTTGCCTGCATTTTTTTTTTTTTTAACCCCCTCGAACCCTTCCCCACTAATGCACAGCAAAAAAGCCAGATCTACCTCACCACCATGCTGGAATGTGTCATACATACAGCAAGCGGCTAAATATAGCCAAAGTAGCATCCTGTGATAAGGACCTATTATTTCCTGGATGATGATTGCTGCAAACCGCCGAGCCTGGCAGTGCTGCTAGGCCAAAAGGCTCTGCTCTGTGTCTGATATATATATACTGTATAAAACTGTCCTGGCGGGGAAATCAGATTGCATCGGAGAGTGACTGGTGGTCTTGCCTAGTTGGTTATATTGCTACATAAATAGATTGTCAGTGAAACATAGATTTCTTTCTGTGTACCCTGCATTGTAAACACTTTCTTATACGTATAGCCTATTCCTTATCAACATTTGTTTAATACTTTGAAGAGCTTGCATGCTGTCCACAGATTTCTGTCATCTTATGTGGCCTACAAATGACCATATTACATAGTATGTAATCAGCATACTCATTTCTACCTTCAGCCAACCATTTACTCATCTCTGTTGTTCTCCCTCACTCTGGGTGCGTTTGTATGTGTGTCTTATAGCCCTATAGACCTTATATGTTAACCAGTTGAACAATTACAGAGCTAAGAGAAGGTATTGTGAATTCATAAGAGGCTATGTACCATGGTGTAAAGTCCCTTCTGAAGGAGCTTCGGTGGATATGTTTGAAAACTCTCTTTGAACTCTCAAGACAAGGCTTTCTTTGATTAAGTTGGACCTGCATAGTAAATACAGATTAATAGAGTAACATATTTGTGAGGGCACACAAAAAAAATAGTGGCGACAGATAACTTCATTCATTTAATGTCAGCTTCGGCACGCCGAAAGCTGTAAACTGGACTCTAAGCCTTTTCAAAATAGTGTAGGGGATTATGCTCTCATAGTCATTAAAATGTAATGGCATGGCAGCCCCGTGTAAATTCTCAGAGGAAAAGAACTTTATGATTACATTTCAAATTGATCTGGACATTTGCATGAGTCTCCAGACTCTGCTCTGCTGTTCAGAGGGCATTTCAGTGAAACAGTTTAACACAGGCAAATGCAAATAAAAGACATGCATGTTTATTGTAGGGAAATTGTCACTTTGTTTTAGACGTGAATGTGGTGTGATGTTAACAAAAGGAACTGTGGGAAACCGTTAAGTGGAATGGCAAGGATTGTGACACTCCCTGGGTCTTAATGAGCGTTGCATTGTCACCTTTTCAGAGGTTATTTGGTCCACGCAAACACTGGTGAGCACCGTACTAAAATTATAGAAGAGATGGTCATCTGGCCTTTGGCTGTTTAAACATGTAACAGATGTTATCTTCTGTGATCTGAAAATTAGATATTAGTAATTACTTATTTCTGATATCACCGAAATGTCTTATGAGCACCATGGGTTAGCTGTGTTGTCTTTATGTGAAATATTGTCTGAATCCCAGTGTCCCCCCTAAGCCTTGAACCCATAAAGATTTAACTAGCATCTATTGACTACATGATTCATGCTGCTATGGGGTGGGGGGGGGGGGATTCCTCCACTGTGACTGTTTCTCTGTGTCCAACATAGGGTTTGAAGTTCATGTGCGTTAGTGGATGTTCATAAGAAAATTTTACTCTGAGACTGATTCAGGCCTCATTCACTCTAGACTCTTTAGTCCAGGCCTGGGTTCGCTCGGACGGTTTGGTTAGTTTTGCTGCTCATGCAAACCAAGACAAGAACAGAGTCTGCCATCAGAGTGAAAAACAGGCCGTTTGACCTACGGCATTTGGCCAGATGGGTTTGTCCAAACCAGACTGTTTGTATTCACAGCAACTCCCACACATTATGTACAATCAGGCACACCATGACTGTTTAAACTGTTCCTTTATTAGCTGTTTATCAAACTCATTATGTAAAATATTTTGCCTTTAAAAATGGCTCAAAGGGACCGCTTAGAGATACGTTAGGCCATTTAAAACAGATTAATTCTGTTTTCTACAACATTGCAGTCATTTCAACATATTTTCCTGTCCCCAAATGCTCTGATACACATATGTAAAGCTTCCAGACCTGATTCATAACCTAACCTCATTCCTATTGTGGAAGTGGGGGGTGGGGGTGTACTTTTATTCAAGATGGCCAACAAAATCATAACTATTTTTGTATTATGATGATGAGGGGATAGCATGATGTTGTTTGAAGATGTAACATTTGGAGCTATGTTTGTGACTATAGAAATCATGCTCTTTAAAAAAAAAAAAAAACACTGTGTGATGTGGTCTCAAAGTCTCAAAGAAATGATGAGGTATGGTCATGATTTGTATTAAAACTCACTTTTAACAGTGTCACCTTCTGAGTTATTACGGATACAGCTCAAAATTGCAGTGGTTGTGCAGATGGCAACACTGCACGGTTTAATATTCTGTGCTGTTCCTGTGTGTGGACACCATTCACTGTATCAGCCCAGCACCCAGCCCAATGTACTTCATCAGTTTAAAAAGAAGAAAAAGATGCAATACAACACAGTTACAAACAAAATATTTAATACAGCGTCACAACTATAAGCTACAATTGAATAATGTAGTTACTTCTATGTTGCACACCACCTACACACACACACACACACACACACACACAATCTTTTGAACCAGGTTTTAGCCCAGGGGAACATTGACTATAATATTTATGTGCATGGAATGTGTCTGGTTCATGCTGTTCTTATCAGTGCATTCATAGGAAGCAGAGTCACTGGCTGAATTTTAAGAACTGAAACAGAACATATTAAAAAAAGAGCAGGTGTATATGTCGTCCATGAATCACATATCATATAAAACTGAACAGCTTGGCCAATATGTTTCCCATGGCAAAATGTAACAGAGGTGTCATGGTGATGACCATGAGATGAATTTGAATCAGAGCAGAGATATGGCACAGTTGCCTTGCGACAGTGATAAAAATAAGACTATTCAGAAAAATAAAGAAATCCTACATCTTATTTATGTGACCTGCAACAGAGATGGGTGACAACCTCTTTTTTTGACAGAATTTTCTGGAACACTATTGACCAAAATGTGAAAAACAAAACCTTGACCAAAATAGCCTCAAAGAGTAAACGGCTTTAGCTTTTCTTCTCTTTTTTTCCATCTTTTTGGAACCTGGGTTCCTTTGGGGAAAGAGTGACGTGTATCACCGTCCCCCAAGGGACAATCTCCCAGGTACGGCAGCAAGTTGTTATTCCTTCTCACTGCACAACCTTTCAGAGGTGCGCCCCTTGTTAAGAGCGGCCCAGAAATTCTTTCCACCAAAGAAAACAGCTGCTGTCACATGTGGGCCTGCGTACGTGAGTGATAAGTGTGTCACCAGAAGAGCACGGTGAAACTTTCCATTTAACTTCTGCAACTTTCATGTTACCCAACCCCTCCCCCAACCCCCACATTCCCCCAAAAAGGATAATGTACTCTGAAACTTTTATCTTTTCCACTAAAAAAGCTCTCTTCTTCAGTTCCCATCAGATTGGAGAATGTACTTTTTTGGCACCTCATCCTGGTAGAGGTTCTGATGTGGCGAACTGATGAAAACAATCTAGTCTGAACAAATGTCCTGGCTCTCGCCCATGGCCCTTTCAAACCGTGCTCGTCTTTGTGTGTAGAGAGAGAAAAAGAGAAACTAAGGAAGACAATTCAGAAGTAAGTGCAGAGAAGGAGGCTCCGGAGGTTCATCACAGAGGAGTCGGTCTCGCTACTGCAGGTTTTAAAGGTGCATAGTTCTGACTTCTGAAATAGAAACTTAGACAGCATCACTATTAACTGTCTCCTTTTATTTGATTTAAATTTTAATTTATGAGTAATTCAATCTCAAACTGCCTTTCTCTCTCTCCACTGTCTTTCTCTCTATTTCTCTTTCTGTGTGAGTGCGTGAATGTGTGTGTGTACATGATGAACACACAAAGGAGAGGCTCAATTACACATTAAAAGCTACACAATACCTGTCCACTGGAAACAACAGTGACTACCATTCGCTCAAACCTCCCTGTGTGCAGAAGTAATGCTAATCTCAAGACATCAATTTAAACCAGTGGAGAACAACAGGATGCTAGCATCAACAGTACAACCTCTGTGTACCTGCCCATGCATACAGAAGATACAATCTCTGGTTGTTCATGTGAGGCTATGACTGCATGTCAGTGACAAACACAGGCACAGAGTGCAGTGAGAAACAGTTTTCAGATGCGTCGATAAGGAATTCACTCTATGACCTCATAAATAGAGAATAGTGCAGTCACTAAGGGTCAGAAAGGTCAGGAGAGGGACCTTACATTAAAAGCTCAAAAGTAAAACCACTAATCACACACACACACACACACACACACACACACACACACACACACACACCACACACACACGCACACATACACAGATCTCTGGGTCACACTATGTCCTGGACTAAATTTTGTCATTTATCCAGCTTATCTTAGCTCAGGCTTTAGATGTCTAGTACCATTCACACTATTATTCACAAGTTGTGTAGTGTTGCAGTGACTGTTAATGTTTCTGTATTTGTTACCTATCTTATGAATTTACTGTGTGTGCATAAACACATATAGTTATTTCTTACATAATATAATACATTATGTTTTTCTCTCTATCTCTCTATTTCTCTGTCTCTCTCTCTCTCTGTCTCTCTCTGTGTGTGTGTGTGTGTGTGTGTGTGTGTGTGTGTGTGTGTGCGTGTGTGTGTCAGAGAGAGAAAGAGAGAGAGAGAGAGAGAGAGAGTGTGTGTTCAGTGTGTGTGTGTGCACATGATGAACACACAAAGGCGAGACTGAATTACACATTAAATGCTATAAAATACCTGTCCACTAGAAACAACAGTGACCACCATTTGCTCAAACCTTCCTGTGAGCAGAACTAATGCTAATCCCAATACATCAATTTAAACCAGTGGAGAACAACAGGACACTAGCATCAATACTACAACCTGCCCATGCATACAGAAGATACAATCTCTGGTTGTTCATGTGAGGCTATGACTGCATGTCAGTGACAAACACAGGCACAGAGTGCAGTGAGAAACACTCCAAAACTCCAAAAAGAAGTCAAGTTGCTTATAACTGAACATCTTGACTACCATGACCTGGATGAATGAGAATCTCCAAAGACACAGTGAGAAACAGTTTTTCAGGTGCATGAATAACGAATCCACTCTATGTCACCTCATAAGTGAGTGTGCACAATAACACAAATAACACAAATAGTTATTTGTCCATTAATATAATACACTGTATTGTAATATATTGTTGTACATAAAGTAAAATTAATGGACCTCTTTAATGTTTTAATAATCTAATCAGACACCTAAACAATCAGAAATGTAATAAAACCAGTAATTATTACAATCTTTGATGTGTCTCTGTTTGATAGATGGTGGTCTCTGAAGCTCTGATCTCTAAAGCTCAGTCAGCACTGGCTCATTGGCACAGGAGAACAGGACATGGTGAGCAAATAGAGCCAACCAGTCCCCCTGGTGGATGTTCTTATAACTCTAACACTGGCCTTATGACAGCAGAGCCCGGCAAGGGACATGCTTGAGAAGAACGGTACAGAAAGGGATAAAGGAGAAGTATCTCTTAAGCAATTACATGGTCATACTGCTGAATATAGTTGAAGCTGAAGTGAGAGATACTGGAGGTCATGGAATGGCTTATCCATTGCTGTCTGCAGAATGTTTGCGAACAATGTTTGCTAAATGTTTGTAAAATGTTAGGGAATAACAAATGTCATGGAAATAATGTCATTGTGAGGCCTTTTTTTTATTTTACTGCATAGCAGAAATGTTCCATATCTCCTTAGTGTATTTAAAATGAATGGTCAAGGTCTCAATCTTCTGTCCCCTTGCAAAAGTAGGTAGTCTGGTCTTGCCTTCTTAACATTACTGCTTGATTATCATTTCCCTACAGTGCTAGTCTGGATCCCATTAAGCTCGATGTCTCAGGAGGCATTTTAACCTGTCCAATCAGTGAAGAGAGGGAAGTGTTGTGAATGCAGAACTAGAATGTCATCAGTCAAGGCAAGCTATCAGTCAGGGGCTGATCCAATCTTTTTAAACTTAAACACATCAAGCAAGCAATCGAATCTCACTACTGAATGTCCAGACCCTCTGTAAGAACAAAAGTGTAGAATGAATGTCTGGTTTTATTACCAGGCTAAAAAGTACATTTTTACTTGTGACAAACATTCATAAAAATATGATCTTATCTTATTGCCTTAACAAGCTTAATAAGTTTAATACTTCTACTACATTGCTGGTTGTTTTAATGACCATAAATTGCATTAACATATATTGTATGTACTAAACACAGACAAGACTTGCTGCACTAATATTGTAGTGGTAGGTCCTATTTGACAAACCACAGCAATTCAAACATATCACCGTACAACCCAGTTGTCTTGTGTGTATTATTTAATGTCTACCTCAGCTTGTGCTCTTTGCCCTTACATGTACTATTCGGTCCAGACAGCCATGGCAGCCAAGCAAGACCAAAGCTCTCCCTGCAATGCCTTTCCAAACCGCCAAATAAACCATCAAGCCATCTCTATAGCATCCGTGTTCCTTATAGACAGCATATACCAGTAGGCAGCAGGGAAAAGAACATACCTACAAGTAGGCAGCATGATGCACATACAGACAGTCGGCTCCACTTCAGCAGACAGATTCCTAGGAGCCAGCAAAAAGTGAGGAGAGAGCAGAGAGGTACCGACAGGCCCGGTGTTGAAGACTTGGTGCTGGTGATAGGGTTGCTGCGAGTGGGGCGAGAACTGAACCATCTGGTATTCTCTCTCTCACCCTAATTGTGTAGCGCAAGAGGGACGAATCACACAGACTTAGCATGTTAGTCAGTCATCCTCCACCACCACCTCTGAACATGCTACCCAGTCAATATGGTTATAACACAGGAAGGCACTGCATTTGTATGTACAGCCGCACATCTGGAAATATAGAGTAATGTCAGCAATTCTCCCAGCAGACGGAGATATACGCTAACCATGGAAGCAAACAGTTTTGAATGCTGATGTCTCTTGTTCTCTTGTATATAACTGAAAGCGTATAGCAATATGTTTGTTTATCTAAGTTTCAATAAACAAGCCTAAGAGGGCTTAAGGGAGTCTATGATGGCACTGGATCTTCCATCATCACACTCTATGGCATTTTACTTTGTAGAGAACAGGGGAATTATTTGCAGATCATGTCAACTCTGCATCTGAAAATTCATAGGGTGATTCCATGTGGATTCCATTTGCACAGAGGCACTGTGCACTTGTCATACATGCCGAGCATGTCTGTACTGGGTCATTTCAAAATATTTCAGTCCAAGAATCAGGATCAGTGAACATCATTCTGCAGTGACTTTTTTTAAACCAATTCATTTTTTTTATTTTGATGTGTGAAAGGTGTGCTTTTGTGAAAATCATGTCATGCATGTAGGTATGTGCGTGTATGTGTGTATGTGTGTATGTGCGTGGGGAAGGGAAAACATTTCACACAGTTTCAACCAGCCAACTCCAGCCAGTATCCATCAACATTAGCTTCCACCATACCAGAGGGGAGAAAAAAAGAGATGATTTCTGTTGATGTATAGAAGGATCCAGAGAGTGACTCTCTCCACTTTAATTTATTTATTTTCACTTGAGGGGGAAGACTCGACTAATGCCGCAATAAATACAGAATCCAACAGCCTTCGCCACTCTTAGTAGATTCATTTCACAGCCAATTGCCGCCGCAGGCCTCCTCGGCTACGTTTATTGAAGACCTGCTCTAGCCTGAGAGAACCGTGAGGCAAACTTCTTCATGCTCCTTGCCTTTGTGTGGCTCCAGCCCGGCAGCTGATGGGCACTTTTTTGAAAGTGCTTACGCACACTCTTATTCGGCTTGCTCCATCAAAGCGCACTTTGAAGGAAACGGTGGACGAAAGGAAGTTTTTTTGTCTCAGACTCCCCACCGGAAGAGGTTCTATTCTGTTATTGTTATTATTATTAGTTGAATCAATATTTTCCCTTTTCTTCCAGAGCGTGGCAGCGCTAATGGTTGATGGTCTTTTTTATATGCTCTGTTATGGCTTTGAATCCTGCGGAGGCTGAAAAGTCTGACTAGCGGAACTGAATACCCAAGATCCTCTGTGAGAGTACAGCCTTCATTTGCACCTAAATGAACCCAAATTAGAGGCGAATGAGAACAAGGAAGATGGACCCAGCAGTCTCTGCCTCACACAGGCCCCTCAAATCTGGCATTGCGCTCATTGCCCACTGAAACGAATGCTTGGGTGGTGTATTAAACCATAGTAATATCTCATCCAGATCCCTTACCCTCTCTGATTTATATTTCAAAGTGGTAAGTATGCTATTCAAAGCCTCTCTTAATGCCTGACTTTGAAGCATGTATGCCTCATATATCAGTAATATGGATATACAGTACATAATGTATGGATCTGTTTCAGGGTCAGGGTGTGGATTTTGGTTAGATGACAGCCAGAACTGGGCCAGACCTGTTTTCGGGTCAGTCTTTCTCTACCCCATCTCAGCTCTTCTCTCCCATTCCCATTCCCTTCCACTTTTTCTCCCTTCATCTCTCTCTCCTTTTTTCCTTTTCTTTCCTTTCCTTTCTTTTGCTCCCCCAACCCTCTTTCCAAGTATGTATTAATTCAACATGACTTTGGTAAGGGCAGAATGGGCATATGTCACGCTGAATGAGGGGAAAACTGATGTAGGCGTCTTTTCTCTGGTCCCTGAGGCAGCAGCAGAGATCTGAAAGAGAGAGAGCGATAGAGAGAGAGAGAAGTCTCATCCATCCGTCAGAGAGAGGCACGCAGAGAGGGAGAAGAGGAGAGCGAGAGAGAGAGAGAGAGAGGATGGGAGAGGAGATACTGAAGAGGCGGGGTGGAGGGTGACCTTCGGTGACCTTGGACTTGTAGCATCATTGCGTCTCTCACCAGCGGCGATTATCTACAGGCGCCCGGCACAGCAGCGCGTTTTCGCTGACGGTGCAGTCGGACTCCAGCAGATGGGTGTCCCATGCGCTCACAAGTCATCATGATCTCGCAGGAGGAAGCCGCAGCGTACACAAGCACAAGGCCACTTCATTAAGATCAGACCCGTCTGCGACAGCAGCTCTAGACATAAACTGATGAAGGTGACTGTGATTACGGGCCATGGAGAGAGAGAGAGAGAGAGAGAGAGAGACAGTGAGAGAGGGAAGAAATGAGAGTTTTTGAGTGTGTGTGTGTGTGTGTATGTGTGTGTAAATGACTTTTCCAGCAAAGTAGACACAGGTGCACTGAAGCCAATCAGGACATTAAAGGAAACTGATAATCACACTTATTCAGTGAGTCATCCCGGGCTACTGAGCGTGTAGCCTGGAGCAATGAATGAAAGTCAGTGGATTTTACCATAAACTTTGTTGTAAAATGTGAATATAACTCATTTTTATTCGTGTATAATGCAACCTTCACATGCCCAAACCCAGCCCCTGTACATTTAAAGACATCGTCTGAGGTAGTAAATGTAATGTGAAAGGGTAAATTTGAGCAATGTTATAGTGATACTTACAAATACAACAATTACAGTAATATTGTATTTTGAGGCCAATATTGTGGCAATCCTCACACCGAGGTATGAGCAACACTTTCCTTGAAAGAATTACATACATAAACCATCGCATATTGCATGTATTTTGTGACCAATTGCATTGTGGCCAGTGTTGTGGCGATTCTCACTCCGAGGTATGAGCAATACTTTCCTTGAAAGAAATACAAACATGAACCATCGCACATTGCATGTATTTTCATGAAACTCTGCATACCTACAGACCACATGATCCTACAATCTGTTTATGTTGGGGGATTTGAGATGTAATAGACTTAGGCATTCAGAAGATTTAATTAAGATTATGAACCCAGCAGGGGATGTCATGAGGCACAAACAAACTATCTGGACTATCTTTGACAGGTTTCAGAGAACAGAATGGCTCTATTGACACTCTGTGAAGGCCTATATGAATGAAGGCATTATCTAAAATGTATTCACAAATAACAAAACACATTTGCTTCTAGGAAGGAAATATGATAAACCAGAGACCCTGACATGTTTTTTTTGTTGTTGTTGCAAAGCCAAATCAAATACTTTCAGAAAAATAAAAATAGATTACCGATGCTGGACTGTACTGTCTGGAGAGTGTTGCATTAGTGATAAATGAACCATTGACGTCCTCTCATGATGATGAATATCTCTGGGCGATTACTTCAGTTAATGAAGCTGCAGGGTGTCCCATGATAGGCCACAGTACCAGCACCACCACCACCTCAAAAATGTATCCATCCATCCATCCGTTTGCATCAACGTAACATGCACACAAACAACACAAACAACCAGTCAACATCAACTAACATTTACACTGGAAGGAGATGCCATGGAAATGAGGTCTCGGACTTGCTTTGCCTGGCTACCCCAGTTCCCACAGAGTCATGCAGGGCAGGAACAAGCTTTTCACCAGCAGGGATTCATCCACCAAAGGCCCCTGTGGCAAGCCGGAGAACAGCACAGTGACAGCAGCGTTGCGGGCGTCTGAGACACGCAGAAGAGCAACATGCAAACTAATGCACGACTGACAGGCACCTCAGCTCATGCATGCCATGAAGGGAAAACCACATGACACAAGACAGCCTGACATATTGGAGCGAGTTGTACGACACCATGCAAACACCATCCTTAGATGAGGGCATAACATGCACGCTGTGGGCATATATAATTAATGTATGGCCTATCCCCAGCCTCCAACAAAGACCAGGATGACATAAAGAGGCTTCAGGACCTGAATGCAGACTGCACTTAAGATCTTTTAGTATGGGCAGAATTGAACCCACTGTAACTTAATGATTGATGATTCAATATAAGAAATGTTTTATGATAGCAGAATTAATTTCTCCACTCCCAGATTTTAAGAGCTGCTTTATTGGTGTTCCACGGAAGAGAGCTTGTGTCATTCTGACGTTCGAGAACAGCAACCGAATCCCACATCCCATCAACCACACATCCTTGGTCTCATTGTTTTCATCCATGGTGGCAGTAACACATGCTGACATGTACCCAGAAAACACACACACACACACACACACACACATACACACACAAGCATACATAGACACATTTCTCTCTCACACACACATAGTGTGACACACAGGCAACCACGGTGATGCAAAGGGAGTTAGGCATTATATGTGGATTGTTGCCCAGATGACAAATTTCTTTCTGTCACTTCCTCTTCCCATTGCACCTCAACATTGACACACACACACACACACACACACACATGCAACCACACACCTTATGATCTTCTGGTGTCACAGCAGCACACACAGAGACTGTAGCTGCCTGCCACCTTGAGTATGTGCAAAAGCTAAGCTTCATCGTTTGGGAATGTTAGAAATAGCTACCTCACTGACATCTATTTACTTTAGTGCTGATAATGTAGTAATACAGTTCTGTGTTTGAAAGGGCTGTGACTTTTAAGCACACTGGCTGGTAGAAAGTACACCGTACTTTTTCTTTGGGGCTTTGAGCTGATGTACAGAGATAAAGGATGAACAGGCATTTTTAGTAAAAGTTTCAGTGACATTTTGACAGCTTATTATTATTATTATTATTATTATTATTTAGTTTTTGTTAGAATCACTTCAAAGTGTGTGTGACTTTTGATAACTGCTAAAATGCAGTTGGATAATTTGTCTTTGGTAAATAAATAGATGAGTATAATCAAGTAAGGATGGTCATTGCACACATGCTCTTGAACCCTACTGAATTGGTCAAAATAGTGAAGTGTCCTTAAAAGCCTTCTGTCTGGAAGTTCAAAATGCAGAAGGTTGTTTTAAAGGTCTTCACTGGCATTTAAGGCAACCAGGGATGAGGCATCTCACCTTTAGCCTCTGGGCCATCAGGGCTTTAGAGCAGATTTCAGCCAGAGCCACTGAGGCATCACTCACAAACACACACTTACACAGACATGTACACACACAGACAGAGACCAAGGGCACAGCAAAGATGGTGGTGAGATAGTGAATATCCGAGGGCAGCCTGTGCTTGGGAGGGCTGGGAGTGCAGCATATTTCCTCAAGTGACATTTCTCATTTCCAGAGATGGTCTCATCAAAATGGTGAAGAACTGGCTTAAGAAGAATGAGCTAACTATTTGTGCATTTGTAATGGAGACAGAACGACAGGCATGCAGAGGAAGCACAGTCTTTGTTGCTGCATGCTTTCTTGAGTCACATTTCTTGTTTACACTATGATGATTGAACAAACTATTTCTGCATTAGAGAGAGAGAGAGAGGGAGAAAGGGAGAAAAATAGAGACAGAGAGATAAAAACAGAGAGGGCGACAGACAGAGGAAGTCACATTGTGAGGGACTGTAATATCTCATCTTCTAGTGATAGTCGGAAAGACTGTGTAGAGCCAAAAAGGGAACAAATGAGGTTGTGAAAGGAGCAAAAGCCAGCTCCACTTTCGACTATCCTTCCCCTGCTTTTTTGGAAAGGAGAGGGTGATTATTGTCCGCTTCATTTTGGCTGATCTTACAGAATGAGGCAAAGAGAATCAGGGCCCAGGGTGTGACTCCTTGTGTTAGATGTCTCTCCGAGGACAAAGGAAACATTTAAAAATACCCACTGGAACGGCTGGGGTTGGAGGAGACAAAAAAAAAGACACACAGAGGCCTCACATAACTATTCTGCTAACTCAACAAGGGTGTCCTAGACCAAAATAGAGGATGCAGCAAATGAGGAGTACACACACATACACACACACACACACAAAATAAAAGACCCCACTTCTGTACACAACGCTAATGACAGGGACACCTTCAAAACAACAAAGGTTCCCAAGCAGAGGGACAGAACAGAAGAAGGATAAAAAAACTGATCACTATAAACACTATAAACAGCTGAAACTCCTCACATTGAAACATTATATAGCTTTTAAAAGCACTGGTTGAACTATCAATAGACCGATTGCCAATATCCCCTCCAACTCTAAACACATGCACTGAACCCATAAAGATGTAAATGGTATGAATCAGCTAATCATGAAGCTATATGAAGTCTTTGAGGTTAATGACATGGAACCAAGGCCATGCGAGTTTTGGTAGAGTAATATTGGCCTTCAATGTAAACACACCTTCATGTCCTCTCACATGTTCAGAAGAGCAAAACAAAGTCAGAGCTGTATTTGACGGAGCCCCAGGGCAAAGTTAGCGCTGGTGAAGCACTAGCTACTTCTAGTGACTGAGAACAAGGACACTTGTTTCATTCAACTTTGGGGCCGGACACAGGGAAGCCAGAGGGCAGGAACACTCCAGCTTTGGATAGGAGGACGTGCTTATAATGGCAGAACTGGGTGGCTGTGAGAGCAGGTTGGCTCTCCTATTTCCCTTCATTACAGAGGACACACACTCACACCAATACAAACACACCCACACACACATACACACACACGCACACACACACACACAGCCAACCTCATCAGCATCGAAATCTGTGGCTCCATATGCAGACCTTCATCAATCAGCTCCAAGTAAGAAGCCAGGGCACTTAAATACAAGAGCTCTTAGGCAGACCCCAGTATTTTAAGTGTACAAAAATGAAAAGTGCAGAGTACTTGTCAGGCATCGCTGTGTGTGTGTGTGTGTGTGTGTGTGTGTGTGTGTGTGTGTGTGTGTGTGTGTGTGTGTGTGTGCCCCCTTTACCCTACCTATTTTTCAAGACACATTTGAACCATCTTTCTTCTTATGTTTTATTTTTGGTTTTAGTTTGTTTGTTGCATTATACTGCAGTTTGTGTCTTTTGTTTGTTGTGTCTCCCGGTATATTTCTATAAAACTTTTAAACTTTCTTGACTTAGATGTTATGGCAGAAAAGATGTATATCCTGTGTATCTCAATGGGACTTTCCAAGTTAAATAAAAGAAAATATAATACAAAAAAAAATACAAGCAATGAAATAATAATTAAAAGTAACAATACAAATCAATAACACTGTCTGGATGACTGGCACAAGTTGCACCCGAAGCCTAAAGTTTTTTTGTGTGTGTTTTTCATTTCAGTGGTGTGAACCCTGGCTGGGGCTCCCTGTGTTCCATTTGATGGGATGAGACTGCGAGTGGGTGGGAGGATATGTGAAATTGGTGGGTATCTTCACCCCTGCAAATGGAGCCTTGTATTTAATTTGTATTGATCTCCCTTTGCAGCCCATTTCTGTGTCATTCCGTTTGAAGTGATCAAGTGAGAATTATGCCTTCACTTAGGAAATGAAGCTTTGAAGTGGGGGACCAGTCAAGGTTCTACTGTCTCGCCGCATGCAGTTTTAAGCAATTAAAGTGTTGTTCACGAATGCCAGCTGTGATCTATGGGCATATGTCATAAGGGAACGGATATGAAGAGGGGGGGATTCTGCACACTGTAAGAGGTGGTGGTGGATCAAAGAGGATCCACCTCTTCCCCTTTGCTTGCTGTGAATGGAAACTGAATATAAATGTTAAGGTTGAAAGGATACTTTCTCAAGCACTTTTGTAATATTTTCTCAACAAGGAAAAAAAAAACAAGTTTCCTGATACACTGTCCAATGTTCCATTACATAGTTGCAATGAAGATGTTCTAAGGCTTTGTACAAAATAGCTTCCTAAAACAGCCCATGGATAGCAATGTATGCTAAAGAGGCAGATTGATTTCTCACGTGTTCCTCTTCTGTTTCATCCACCAGCCAGCATGAGACTCGAACAGATGAAAAAACACATGCGCACACCCACACCCACACACACACACACACACAGCATTTGAGAAGTTTTGCCGCACTATGAGGCACTATGAGGAAGAGAACTCGGAAGACATCACATTTTTTCTCTTTAACCTGTTTTGTTTCAGACATTTCTCTCCTTCTTATTTTATGTCTTTTTTTTTCTTTGCGCCGACCAAGGCTGTCAGGGCAACGCTCAACGCTTTATTTCACAGTTCACCCAAGAACTGCAAGCTACACACAGAACACTGACAGGGCGCGTAATCAGTTGCCATGGAGACGGCATATGACAGACCACGGTCCACTGAGAATGACAATTGGCTAACATCATCCAATCTGCCTAGCACAAAAAGAATATTTTTACACTATCCCTCCCTTTCTACTGTGTACGTGCAACAGAAATGAAATGCCAACTGCCCGGAGAGCTGATGAAAACTGATATCTTGCTTTCCTTCACACATTTGACAGTGACTCAGTCTGCTCCAGGCCAATGCAACAGGCCTCAGCTAAACAAATAGGATCAGATCAAGGGACAACATCTAACGCAGGGAAGCTGGAATTGAGAAAACAAAAACGGGAGCACACACAATCATCATAACTGCTGAGCTCTGAAATTGCATACAATCACTGAATAAATAAATCATGGGTGGACCATCAGCCCACACAGAAACCAGGAGTTCTTTATTATGAAGAAGGAGATTGTTTAGAGTAACACTCGCATTACCCCTAGATGGTGTTTGTGTTTTTTTCTTGAAATAGTTATGGTTAATGTCAGTGAATCTGACTGTTTGGCTTGGCCAATTAATCGCTCCTCAGGTGCCTATTAACATCCCAGTGGGTTGTTACACAAGTTGTCAGAGTGAATTGTTATGTTCAGTAACAGTAACACAAACCTGAGGAGAAGACAATGAAAGAAATGTGTGCATAAATAACATCTCTATCTGGGGATTTGTGGAATTGTGCTCTGTATTGTGTCAGTTGCTGGAGTCATAAAGACAAGCAACTGACACAATACAGAGCACAATTCCACAGTAGGGGAATATGAGTGAGTTAGTCCCTGATGAACAAACTGTTGAGTCCTATTTACTTTTATGATAATATTTGTGGGGTCTTTTGCATATAATTGTCAGCCAGTGCATGAATAAAAATCTCTATTTGTCTTACATTGTGCCTTGTGTTCAAAACATGTTCACTGTCTTTAAAAGTACAAGCAGATTTTTCATACCCTGGCATGATCAAAATGCAGCTTGTATTTTGAAAATAAACCTGGTATGGCTCTGGGAGCCAAGATTCAAATGATAATAATAAAACTGTCTGTCTCACAAACTAGGACAAGGATTACAGTAATGATCAGCCTCAGTATGACTTGACACATGCTATGCCATTATTACTACCAAATGTAACCATTTAAGACTCTTACTTCACAAAGCGTAATAAAAGTGATAATAAAAATGCATTATACAAAAATCAGTTTGGACTCAGTTGTTGTAGCATAGGTCAATTAAAGCCACTGTACGGGTCACTTTAGAACACGTTAGACAATGAAAATATTTTGGAGGCAATTATGTCCAAATCTAAATGAGCAGATTGACCAACCGTGCTAAAAGCCTGCTTCCACCGCTGCTCGTGCTGCCAAGCCCACTCCCTTGCTGTGGTGCTTTTGGCCTGGCTTTGAGGCCCTTCAGCAGGGACACCTCTGAAGGAGGGCTGCAGAGATTTGACCCAAATTTGATCTCCTGTGGCTGCTGAGGGTGGAAAAAGTGATGGGAAAGCCGCCTGAGGTGCATTTCATGTCACTAGCTTAGATGCTCTTCATGACCATCACCACCACCCACCACCACAACCTTCACCCTTAAAAAATATCAACTTTCTCTGTGACCTCTTTAATACAGGGGCCACAGTGACCTGCACAAGTACCAGTAAAAGAGGTAGATATTCTGTTGTTTATTAAGGCGTCGTCGCTGAAAAAACAATCAGCATTGTTCTAATTATGTGGGAGGAGAGTGTTTATTCATACGAGTTCAGCATGGTTCAGTTTCATGAATGGAACATGATGCTTATTGTTCTAATTCAAATGTTTCATTTTAATAAATGAAATGAGTATGGCTTTTTTGAAGGGGTGAGATTCATCTTTCTATAATACAGAAATTGATACATTGCTTAGCCATGACACAATTGTGTTTGCAGTAATGGAATTATTCTGGTGTGAGCATTATGTTACACTGTGCTGTTGCCGCTTCATTGTTTTCAGTCTAATACCTGCCTAAGGGCAGTCTGCTCCGGGACTTGTTTGTTTGTTTTGCAGGTCTGGTCATAGACATCTACTGCATCAACTATTTACTTATAGCTGTATACTTGTTTTTAGTTGAATCTCACCCCTGTGTCTCACCAAGAGGTCAGTCATGCATCCACTCTCTTAGCCTTTATGGATGCTCATGTAACTGATGTCATTCCACATAGTCCGGCCTGGGGCTCGACCTGCATCACTACAGGAACATTGGATTGGGATTCATGCGCAGTAGCCAATAAATGGAAAAGCCCAGGCTGCCAGTCAGCTGACTAGTGCAATCCTGAGGCATTACAAGGGAGGTGTGCTAACATTCTATAGGCACAGCTAGGTTAGCTGGCATTCGTTACACACAAATGACCTCAGAGCTTATTATTCGTTTACATAATACATGAATGTTATTATGAGAACAACCAGACAACCAACATCACCTTTGCTGGTGAACTATGATTTAAAAACATTTTATGGTTTCCGCAATTAAACATGTCGTGTTCTAAGAGGGAAAATCTGAGTTTTCCTTGACTTGAGCCTGAGCCTGTCACAGGCTTTACCTTCAGTGTGCATCTAAGAAGAGAGACAAAACAGTTTCCACAGACATTACACACTATGAGAGGGTATCTCTCTAAAACCTCACCTGTTATCCTGAACAGAGAAACCCAATGGCCTCCTTCTCCTTATCTATGACTTCAGGGATGCTGCTCCACAAACATGGAATGGTGAGGCCTGACCAAATCATAAAAAAACACATTAGTGAATCCCATTAGCTGTCCAAATAATAGATCTGGGGTATTATTTAGGTAAAACACTCATTTTGGAGGGAAAGTCACATGTAGGACTAGTGATTATTCATTTGCAGCATTCTTTATCTCTATGCTATTTCCAGTTCTCAGCACAGCATTGTGTTGCAGTTTGGAGATAATGTGATGGTATGTATGACAGAAAGCATAAAGCCAGTCGGAGGCAGCCAGAGTTTACTTTACAGTAAGCGTCTCCCACTAGTATCAGGTCAGGTTCCATCCCTGGGCCAGATGGGCCTATCAGTGCCTGGAGCAGACGGGGGAGTCAGCAGCTGGAGACTGTGGAAGGGCTGCTCCACTCCAGTGGCTCACAAACCCTGCACTCAGCTATCAAAGCATTATCAGCCCCAGCCAAGCCTCTTTCTGGCCACCGCAAAGTACAGTGCATCTCAGCTCACTGTAGCACAGCTCAGCTCAGCATAGTGCAACACAACATACAGCCACACAGAGATAAGTCCCAAGTGCTGTGATGGGTGGCAGAGAGACTGCTCGACAGACAGATGTACTCAGAGCTGTCTGTACACACAAAAACACACACAGACACAGACACACACACACATACACACACACACACACACATACACTATATGCTTTTCACTTCACCCACAAAAGCCTAGATGTGTTGGAAGAGAGAGTGAGAGAGATAAGGCAGAACATGTGTAGCAAACTCACTCAGTGTCTGAGCATTGTGTAGAGAAAACAGGAGAAAAAAATAGCGATGAAAATAATGGAAGTCACCCCTTCAAATCCCCTTGGATGGCTTCCTGGCTATGTTTTTTATTTGGAACATACATATCTGCATAATTTGTACATGCCTGGATATTTTTATTCGTGCACCGGGATGCATGTTGTGTAGACGGCTTTGGCCATGAAGAGGACAGAAATGCACCACTTCAACTAACACTTAAGTTACTTGCCAGGGCTTATATATGTTCCACTCCATGTATTTTATATGCTGACATTATGCTTGACTAAAGCAAATTTTCTTTTCCTTTTTTTGTCATCTACCTACTTTGAGATTTCCTCAACAGGCATTTTTTTTTTTTTTTTGCATGACAGTGAAAGGTTATGGCAAATTACCGCAAAGCCGGAACAGATGCAGGCAGTCAGTGGCTCATCATGAAACGTCAAACACCCATACAGCACACCTCTGAAGTGCATCATCCTGTTACATGGCTTCTGTTGGGTTCTAGGCACTGATAGACTGTGTCACTCTCTACAGCACGCCTTTAGAATTACTGTAACATCAACATCACCAAAATTCTAGTAAAGTGAGAAGGCATCAATAATAAATCTGAGTGGTTTCTGATGTAAATGTCAATGTAAATGTAAATTTAAGTATGTAAAGTGAAAGGTCAAGTAAAAAAAATATCTAAGGAAAAAACCCTTAAGATTCAGAATCTAGTTTTGTGTCACACAAAGCTTTTTGGAATGAAAATCTCACTGGCAAGTTTTAATTGTTTAGTACATGTATGGAAGACCAGGAAACCTCCTCTATCTTCTTCCTCTTCCCTGTATGTTCCTCTTCTTCCTCTTCTTCTTCTGTTTTTTTTATTACTATTTATGATTGTGAATATTCTTTCCATCAAGGAGAACTCATGTAGCTTTAACAGTGTTCTTTCAGTTGAGGGTGCTTAAATTGGCATGCGGTGGATTCAATCATAATGACCCAGCATCAGTGACAGTGGATATTAACCTTTCTGCATTGTTAGTTCCAAATTAATATGCTTTGCAAGGCCTTATTTTAAAGTTAAATTTATGCAAGGGATTAAAGAAAATCTGTTGGCTAGTAATTGATAATTAGTCTGAATGCAATTTACTGAGATATACTTTAATTAAATTACAATGCTCATTCAAATCCTTTTTTTAATTGAATGACATATGAACATTGTAAAACAAAGACAACTAATCAAATTCCTCACCACCATGGCATATGAGTAGAGAGGCAGATGAAGCTCACAGTGTGTTCAACAGGCATTACCTACCAAGGTAAGATCATCTATACCTGAAAATGTGAGAATGTTCAGTAAAAAATCCACGTCAAAATCTATATTTGAAGTGAAAAAAAAAAAATCGCAAACAGTTGTATATTAATGACTTACTTCTGCCTCTGGTAGAACAAGTACAAGTGCAAGATAGCAGTGTCAGCCCACGGGTACACCCACCATTTTGGCTTGACAAATTTCGCCTTCAGCCTTTTCCTCTGACTGATATCAAACATGGATTAGCATATTTTGGTAAGAGTTTGCCTTCTCACTGTTGTGAATCTTTATTTGAATGTAGCCTGAATGGGCCCCAATGAAATTATATATAAATATATATATATATATATATATTTATTTATTTGAGTTCACAAAGAACTCAGTGAGAGTCTTATCTAAGAGGGGCATGGTGCAATTCTGTAGCCTTTGGCTCCACTGAATCAACAATACTGTAATTACCTGTGATTTCTGTTTTTTTTTCCCTTTCAGAACTAGAACCCTTTATACACCTAGCCTTCTAATAGAGTACTCATCATCATCATCATCTCTCTTTCTCTCTCTCTCTCTTTTCTTGTTGATAACATGCACAGAGCAGATGACAGACATTAATAAATGTTCCTGCTCACTTTGTGAGTGAGGGGGGAGTATTTCAGGTGGTTAAATGAGCCACTCAAAGCTCCTGGCCTGAGCTTCCTTGGAAAAGATTATGATCTAATCCTCTGTGCTCTCTCTCTGTCTGTCTCTCTCTCTCTCTCTCTCTCTCTCTCTCTCTCTCTCTCTCTGTGTCTCTCTCTCTCTAGCTCCAGGAAGCTGGAGCCCAATCTGCAGGCTTAATTGAATCTGTAGCCGGGGCTGAGGCTTTGGGGAGAAGCAAACAGCTAGTTAATGAAGACTAATGGCTGTCGTCCACATCACACACGGCAGCATCAGGTACGGAGGAGAATGGCCGCGACGGCCCAGATTAGAGGGAAAGAGACTTCTGAACAACAGAGGAGATAAAGGCTATATGTGTTTGCATTTGTGTGTATATGTGTGTGTGTGTGTGTGTGTGTGTGTGTGTGTGTGTGTGTGTCTGAGTGAGCGGGTGTGCATACATCCATGCATGTACATGTTTGTGTGTGTGTGTGTGTGTGTGTGTGTGTGTGTGTGTGTGTGTGTGTGTGTGTGTGCACGTGTGTGAGAGAGAGAGAGAGAGAGAGAGAGAGAGGTATGTATGTGTGCGTGTGTGTGTGTGTAAAGTATGCATATTTGTGTGTGTGGCTGGGCTGAGACACTCTTCACATGTTGCCTGTTAGTTCTCATCTAATCCTTAGGCTATTGTAAATGAAGGCTCACATATGGTCTTTTTGACATATCTATATGTAACAACAAGATTCGTAGCATATGTACAATCTGTTCTTGGCAGTGTGTCACAGACTGTTGTAGGTTTTAAAAAAAGTGCTCCGTTTGGATGAAATGTTTTCTGAAATACAGAAGCTTCATCAGTGACAGACATTTTGGAAGGCATTGTTTCATATGTTTTGAGGTTAAACTCCCCCATTTTTAACTCAGAGTGTATATTTATAGCAAGCCTACTGTCACTCTGTGATGAACATAAACAAGATGGCAGTTTTGTGTGATTTCATCACTCCTCTTGCCAGGTAGAGAATCAAAAATGAAGTGTAAAAAATTATGAAAAGACAATAAATGGGTATTTCCAGCTATCATTAAAAAAGCTTATATCATAAGCATGACAATATTATTAATATAATATTAGCACATATTTGAGTATATCATAAGCATGGCAATATTATTAATATGGTATTAACATATATTTGAGTATATATTATTATATATAGTATATATTATATATTAGTCTATTATTGTATATTAGTCACTCAGTCTGTATGTCGCTATGTCGCTCATATCAACATCAACATCATATCATCATTAACTTTTGTGTAATAACTGGAAAAAGTAATTGTGGCAAGAGCAATAGCAGCAATCATAGGATATGCTACTGTGGCAATATACAGTTGTGGGTGATAAGTACTTAGGTGGATATACTGTAAGGTTAGCTGTCAGCTGTTAGCTGGTGTCTGCAGGTCTGAACACCTCAATATTTGTCACAGAGATGTCAGCTATTGTACTCTCTTACATTCTTTAAACGACCACCTTTTTTTTTTTTTTTTTGCAAGCACTCCAAATATAACACTTCCAAGTTGGTAACTGTCTGGGGCAATGGTCTATGGGGCCAGAATAGAAGAAGGGGATGTATTGCTGGCATTTTCAGGGATCTATCTTTGGGAATCTATTTCCATATACCCCATTCTTCCTGATTATTGATTCCCTACTGAATAAATTGCAGAGTTTTACAGTGGAGTGTTTGCATGGGAGGCAGGGCTGTAAACAACAGGGGATCTGGAGCACACTCACCCAGTAAGGGACAGACAGACTGGAGATAGATGCCGGTTCATTTCCTCTAACTTCAGAGTGTGAAGCAGGTAGAAATGTAAATGAGAGACTTAAAAAAACAACTTTGTCCAGTGATGGTGGATGAAGAGAGAACAGACTAGACTTATAGAGCTGCTTTCTATGAGTGAAAAACAGAATTTGTGTGGCAGTTAACTTCTGGTTCAACACATACAAATACTTACACAGTCACACAGATAATAAAGCATTTCTGTCTGAGAGAGAGAGAAAGAGAGAGGGGGAGAGCGAAAGAGAGAGAGAGGCATAAATATGTCAGTTTGAACTTAGATTGATGTGTTCAGGCCAGCATATAGACACAACTGACAATCTGTCTTTTCCTCAATAGTTATTAACATATGCAGTACCAATACTTAATAACCCACAACTGCTGTGCCATCAGCAAATGCACCCCCTCCACCCCTAGGTGACATTCATAAAAAAAAAGAGTGGGAGAGAGGGAGTCTCACATACCTTGGAACATTTTTGTTTTGCTGTGAGATCTAATTTGACGATAAGTCTGTGGTGACATTTAATGTTTTAGATGATATTTGTGACCTTTGGAGCAGATTAATTCATAGATTAGCAGGTCTACACAAGTGGTAGCTTCCTTCCTTCAAGTATCTGCAGTTTTCCCAGTATTCTCTCCAAAGCAATCACAAGCCGGCAGTGAGCAATGCTCACCTTATGACCTGTCCAACAGCATAGGCAAAATAAGGGAAATATGTTTCATTTTCAATTCAATGTCCTTTTTGCAAATAAAGTAAAATCATTCATAACACAGAAATATAATTAAAGTATACCTTCAAATTCATTAAAAGTTCTTGAATTGTTTCAATATTGTTAATAACACTGATTCAAAGTAATACTTCATGTTGACAGAAAAATGAGAATACAAAAAAAAAAAGAAATTTCAACATCATACAATGCTCACACAATATACTTATGAAATATTCAGTGTGCAATATTTTTTGACCTTCAGAGAGACTATTAGATTTGACAATTTCCCCATGAATTTTGGATGCATTCATCAAAAGCATGGTACTGGCCAGCTGAAACAGTGGCCATGCTTTGGGGCTTAGACGTTTGATTGCACACAGGTCTGTGAGGACCCAGCCAGCGACAGAAGAAAAGAGGAGAGGAGAGGAGAGGAGAGGAGGAAAAGAGGGGAAGAGGAGGAGCACCTGGCTGGCCTAAAAGGAGGTCAGACTGTGAGAGGAGCTCAGTGGCCAGACACTAACGCAGAGGCTGTCAGCACATCTTAACCCCCATCAAAGCCAGCCTTGTGATGTCTGATCTAGATTCTGCCACACACAGACACAGGCACAAGCACTGCTAGGGACAAGTGGCCCACACACACAGACACACAACACTTGCTCACACATACACATACGCTCACATAATGCAACTGCTCGTGCACAAATACACACACACACAAACAAAACACACATGATGCAAGTGTTCATTCATAAAAACAGATGTACACACACGCACAGACACACACAAACACACACACACACACACTTCCTGTCGCATGTCTGCTCCCACACAACTCCTCCTTTCCCACACTGCAGCTGTGTGTGCTCACAGAGGTGCAAATTGCAGTCAGCTCTGCAGCCCACAGCCTCAGTCCTCCACCATGACTGGTTATCACACGCAGCTCACAGCTTCTAAATAAAATCCACTTGAATGCACACTGAACACAGTGGCTCTTTGTCTAAACAACCTCTGTGTTGCATCACATCAAAGAGAGAGGATGGGGGGATGCAGCCGAATTGCTGGTTTTAAGAGCGATCTCAGAGAAATGGTGTACTTGACATTTTGCTAACTGGGGCAAAAGGTCCCCATGCAAAAGGTCCTCTGGATATTTACCTGTGATTCCACTCCAGATGTCATGACTGCTGCCCTCCTCTGCCAGCTTGGCTGAAAGGCTCTGTGCAGTGCTAACCCAGTTAGTGGAATACCTGGTGGACTAATTCAATTATTAATCAAACTCCTTTGAAATTAGTCTACATAAGAGTACCGTGCAGATTCTCTGTCTTTCAGCCTCATCACAGGCATTTGAAAAGTATGCTCTTGGGTAGTGAATCATTTGAAAAGTGTGCTCTCTTTCACTCTCACTCTCTCACAAACACACACACACACACACACACACACACACACACACACACACACACACACACACACACACACAGAAACACAGTAAAGAGCTGTTTCTTAATGCCCTTTAGAGGAAGTTATACTTGTATCCATGTTCTGCACCTAGAGAACATAATTGGTAAATGACTACTGCAAAAAAGACAGTTAGGTGGCATGTCATGTGTTAATGTATACAACTTAAACTTAAATGTTATCATGTATTTTCAAAAGAGGGCATATTTGGCTCTTTGGTGTCATATATGTTTTTTTTTTACATAGTTTTATGTATGTATTTTCAAAACATGGAGCTGAATAATTAGCCAAATATTTTACACATGTCTGAATTTAATAACACTATATCATTATATACATAAGTGGAGACCTTCATATTGATGGAGAGTATAAGAGAGAGAAAGACAATGAGGGAGGAATATTCATTCATCTTTCTAAACCTAATCTTACAGTGATTTGTTTTCATCTGCAGTTTGTTTTTGTTTTTTTTGTTTTTTTTTTTCATTTTGATTTCCAAAGATCTTGTCAGGGTGAGTGGTGCATTTGAGAAGGTCTTGAGCAGTCATAAGATCACAGGTTCACGAATGCTGACATTGACGTTGACAGCATCTGAGGACCATCTGCAGTCAGTCCGCAGGATTTTAACCAGCTCCATTTATTGCACATATGATTACCGGGGAGCTGTTTATTTCACCAGCCATCTGTCCATGACACTCTACGGGAGACCCTCTAAAGCAGAGCCGCCTGAAGAGACCGCACAACTCTGTCTGAAATCACTTTACTCTGAATGCCACTGAAACAGGCAATCTAATATTTTACTGTGTTATGATGAGGCTCGAAGATGTTCATTCATTTAGCCATTCACACACACACACACACACACACACACACACACACACACTAATACATATGGCTAATGAGATTAATTGCAATGCAAAGTGCACTGTAAACAAAATCTAAAACTGTCCATGAGCAGCATTGTTCTCTAAATGCCTTGTTGGCAAAAGAGCCTTAGCTGAATGTGAAAGTGGATAGGCACTTATCTTGCCCAGTTGCTCCTCTTCCAGTATTTACTCTCTAGCATTTGCACACAAAGGCTAGAAAATTTGCTGAAATGGACATCAAGGCAAAGAGCTTAGGCTTGCAATTAAAGAAGTTGTGAATAGCCTCCACACATATTCATTTGATACATGTTTTGATTTATTTATTTCACTAGCATTATTTGTTTGTCTAATCATTTGTTTGTTTGTTGTTTTTTTTTATTGGCCAAAACTTTAATCTCTCCTTCTCCTTAGCACACCACACCATTAACTCCAGTCCGGTAGATCATGAAAAAAGTCACACAGCCTAATTGCACAGTCTTCAAAAAAAAAAAAAAAAAATGTCAGGGTGACGCAACTGATTAATTGTTGACACCTCATGGTGATGGCAGACGTGTCAATTCCCCCCTGATGGGCCTGTGGATACTGAGTTGACATGCAAAGCCCCTTGGCTTTGATACTCTGCCCATAAATCAGAACACATGATGGTGCACCAGAGTCTCATGGCAGGTGGATGGCAGTTCTTAACACAGGCAATTTGCTGAATAAGCAAAAAGGTATGAATAGGTGAATTTGAAATACACTGGAAATGCAAGGTTGAATTATGGGAGACAGTGGGAGTTGCATGCAGTGTGAAAGAGGTGTGCATCTTAAAGCTATCTTGTATATTTCATCAACAGATTTTCATGAAAACATGGCTACTTGCATGAAAATGTTGGGTATTTGTCTACAAAAAGATGATTTATGCTCTCTGTCCAACCAGACAGCGCCTCATTGACTCTCTCTCTCGCTCTCTCTCTCTATCTATCTATCTTAGCATACTGTACCCTCTTCTCATCTATGTTTGTCTGGCAGGCAGCCTTCTTTCTGTTCAATTTCACCCCTACGAGTTTCATCAGCCTCAGATTACTGTCTCTCTCATCAACTTCAAATTAACGCTCCTCACAAACAAGTCTCAATATGCCTCCTGTAAATTACATTTTCACTGCCTCTTCTGTGTGTGTATGATTTTTTTTTAAATATTAATGAAACATTTTGACCCAGTATGCCATATTCAACCCAATGGTTCCCGCTCTGTCTCTTGTTGATGACAAATGAATGGGGATTTGAAATGGTGCCAGAAGGAGGCAGCATTATTTTTGTCAGTGGAAAGGAATGACTTCTTCTGTATAATGAGATTCTGAAAAAAAAAATAATTGTTCCATGACAATAGTAACTTAGGGAGAGTATTCAAGGGAAAGAAAGGGAGAGTATTCAAAATGATTACATCTATATTTTGTCTTATACAGCAGTCACAGGTTTTTTTGTTTTGCTTTGTTTTTTTCGGCGTGTGTTCTGGATCGGGATTTGGTTCTAGGCTGTGTGTGAAGCAGGTATATCAGTGTGTGTGTTTGGGGATTAGGGGTAGGTGGGGTTGGTTTGTGTGCTCCTGCTGAGGTAGTGGGGTGATGGCATCATTGAAGCAGACTGTGTGGCATCACAGACTGGCACAGCTGTGACTCTACAGCAGATAGAGAGTGTTTCCGTGGTGATGTGACAGGATGTGACATCACTCTGAGAGCATCAGTGAACTCCATGTACAATACATTTATCCCAATGGAGTTTCACCCATTTATCTTGCATGGTACTTCTGACCTTGAGTTTTAGGAGACGTCCACACTGAAAAGCTTTTTATATGTCTCAAAATAAAAGACATATTGCCAGTTTTCAATAATCTGTAAATCAGGAAGTGATCGGTTGTGTGCATATGTGATATGTTATAATGATAGCTTGCTCCATTACATAGCATTGACATACAGTATGTCTAAAAACAACATTTGTACAAATGTAAATATAACTCTGCCTCTGCCTTGTCACATTTATTTTCAGTTTTATTAGAGAAGGTTACAGTGAAAAATGATGGAGCTGGAGAAATGAATGGTAACAAAAATAAGAGGGAGGGAGAGAGAGAGAGAGGGCGAGAGAGGGAGAGAGAGAGAGATTTAAAATTGAAAGCTGCAGAGCCACTCTCTATTCTTGTTTATTTTGTGAGTGTGTTTGATTCTCAGCTCCTGATTTGATAAGAAGGTGAGAATTCTCTCAAATGCCACTCAGCAGGTATATCAGTGTGTATGTGTGTGTGGGTGTGTGCGTGCATGTATGATGTGTCCAACTCAGCAGGAATTATCAGGGTGTGTTTGTGTGTGAAAGTGTGGCGGTGTGTAGGAGAATGCATCAAATATAAGTTGACTGTGAAATATGTGTGTGTGTGTGTGTGTGTGTGTGTGTTTGTGCCTGTGTGTGTGCAATGTGTTTTGCTGTGTTTTTATAAATGGCCAGTCAAGTAGTAGGCCGGTCAGCAGATGGACACAGTGCTATCAGCTTACAGCTCTTAGTCTCTCCCATCAGACATTTCTTCCCGTCAAGCTGTGAATGTTGAATCTGTGGTCAAGATGAACACACTCACACACACACAAACACACACACGCAGTCAGACACATACAGTGCAAACTCAGAGAGAGAAAGACAGAGGGAGAGAAGATGTGGCCAGAGAGGTGATCAGTCAGTATAAATATGTCTGCCACAGCACAGACAGTGTCATATCACATGCTGTTTGTTCAGTGAACAGACATTGACTTTAAACAGCTCTGTACCGACAAAGTTAGCATTTTCCTTCCTTTAAGTTGAGAACAGTAAGTTAAGTTGTGTTACAGATTTCTTTTTTTCTGTTTTTCTTTACTTTAGTTCTTTTCTTTTAATAAGAAACACACAAACATCCTCTCTCTCTCTCTCTCTCTCTCTCTCTCTCTCTCTCTCTCTCTCTCTCTCTCTCACACACACACACACACACACACAGGACAGCTCCCTTCTCCATCATGTATGTCTGGGAGGCAGGCGCAAGGGTCAGGGAAACCCTTGAGCTGCGTATCTCCATCTTTCTGAGTGATTATGTGACAAAGGAGTCACAAAGAGCTCACTACAGTCGTTAGTCACCCAAAGCCAACCAACATCACATTCAGACTTTTTTTTTTTTAGCCCATAGTTTGATACCTGAGCTAGATGTAGTGGGACACCTCAGGATACGGGGACCAGAAATGGGTACTGTGGGAGCAAACCAAGATTGATGTGGTCTGTGTGTCCCTGTGTGTGTGTGTGTGTGTGTGTGTGTGTGTGTGTGTGTGTGTGTGTGTGTGTGTGTGTGTGTGTGTGTGGGTGGGTGTGTGTGTGTGTGTGTGTGTGTGTGTGTGTGTGTGTGTGTGTGTGTGTGTATACTGAATAAACTGTATAAAATGACACCCATGCAGAAGACAGCTAATCTAGAGAAACTTTCATATTTACATTTCAGAATCATATAGAATTTTTAGGTTGTGGTGTTACAAACTCATTATTAAACTTTTATAAGTATTAGACATAATGGTATAAGGCACGGTTGAATATGTGTTGTTGAAAAAGTGATGCCATTGAGGGACCATGGGGGCTTGACATTGTTGCAGTGTCAGGTAAGTCTTTGATTTTTTACCTCTGGTGCTTCCCCTACATGTGCCATTTTTTTTTGTTTTTTTTTTACATTGCAGCAACATTGTACATTTTCACCAATCCATGTGGATTTGTTTGCAGACCAAAAACTGAAAACATTGTTGATCATTTTGGAAGAGTAATGTTGACTGACAAAATGAAAAACGCAATTTAGGTTTCATTCTTTTTCTGTTTCATTTTCACTGACCCTCGTTTTCATACTGCAAGTGCTTGTAACTTTAACCACACACAGTTTCCAATTTTCTCCCATTTCTCCTCCCTCAGCTTCAGTAGGTCATTGAGAGAAAGAGTGAGAGAGAGAGAGAGAGAGAGAGAGAAAATACTAAAATACTAATATGAAAATACTCAATACTCAATACACTCAGATCTGTTTTGACCTTTATACAGGCTAATGAAGTCTAACAAATGTTACTCACTTGCCAGAGTCTATTAAAAACAGCAGAAAACATCAGTGCCAGTGCCACAGTGTTTTATCATAAGGTGAGAACAATGTCTTGAACAACAAAATGTCACGTTCGCTAAAGAGGTTGCAGTTCATTGAGTCCAGTGGGGGGGCCAAGGTATCAGGAAGCAGGACCATGACACAAAAAGCTTTTAGTTTGTCTCTTTGTTTTGCTATTACTCGTCCTTCATCTAGAAGGGTACTGTTGGAATTTAATGGGTTGAAAATTAATACCAGAAGGGATATAAATAGGTGTGATGCGATGTGAATGTGTGATGAGGACGCTGAGATGCAAGATGCTGAGATGGAAGATTTTCACCATGCAGAATAATGGGCACATTTGAAGTAAATTAAATTAATGCAATTATTTTCACCATTGGCTTTAGAGATGATTCAATTTAAAACACATCAAGTTCAAGTTTTTAATTTATAACAACTGTAGGCCTAAGAAATGTGGAGACATTTCAGGTTGTTCATATACGTGTTACAGTACGTATACTTGTTAATGTGTGGGAGCAAGCCACATAGTTCTTGCCCTTTGTCAGTACTATTCATCCATCCCCCCATCTTAATGCATCCTTTAGCAACCTCCCCTATGCACTTTATGTTTATTTATGTTTACTATATGCGCTTTATTCTGCCCCTTCCTACATCCTGATGCCCCCCATGCAGAAATAACCATATAAATTGTCATGTATCCTTGAACATACGCTATATTCATAATACATATTAAAAGGGTAATAAGCAATTTGATGGAATGTATACTAAAATACTACAAATAGTTATTGTAACCATGGCAAAAATCTGATGGTAATCTGATGAACAATTTGTGGGTCGTTGAAGTCCTTCATAATTTTGTGTTTTTTCTTCAGAAATCACTGCTCATAGATGTCCTTGGGCTTAGACCTTGTTGCAGATGATAAGGTCTGCAGTTTTCACTATTCTGTGGAATGCCTTATGGTCACTTAGAAAACAACTGTAATGGATGTTCATGCAAGCAGTGAGTTTGCTTTGCTGCTTTGTGGCAGAAACTTCAACTTCAAGTTCAAAATCAACTTGAAGAGGCGGGTTGAGAGTTACTCCTTACAATGTCACAAATTGATTATATTTTATATAATTTATATGGGAAATTTCACAAAAAAATTATTTTTTGTCATGTCCATAAAACCAACAAAATGCCTTGGTATTTGTATGATGTGAATGATTACGTGAAATGTTTGGTATTTTGCAATATTTTTGTAAAAAGTTCTACAGCCAAAAACAGCAAATATTTAGATTTCATATAATCATTCACATCACACCATTTCATTGCATGTTATTGGCGTTATGTATGTGACAAAACAGTTTTCTGTGGAATTGCAGTAAGTACAAGTAGCTCAAATGCTGTCTTTCTGATATACCTGCATGAATGAAAGGACATCACCTCCAACTAAATCTCTCCAAAACTGAACTGCTGGTCCTCCCAGCCAAACAAGCCATACATCACAACATCAGCATCAAGATTGACTCCCTGTCTGTTTCTCCAACCAAAGTGGCAAGAAACCTAGGTGTCATGATTGATGACCAGCTGACCTTTGCCGATCATGCCTCTGTGGCCCGGTCGTGTTGTTTTTCCCTATTCAACATGATCAGGCCATACCTAACCCAACATGCAACCCAGCTCCTGGTACAGACTCTGGTTATCTCTCATCTTGACTACTCCAATCAGGTCCTCCAGCCTGTCCTGTGAGACCGCTAAAGATGATCCAGAATGCAGCTGCACATCTGGTTTTTAACCAGTCTAAAAGGGCACATGTCACACCTCTGTTCATTGAACTCCACTGGCTACCCTTGGCTGCTCGCAACAAATTCAAGGCACTAATGGTGGCCTACAAGGTGATTGATGCCTCTGCTCCCATTACCTGAATACTCTCCTGAAGCCCTATGTCACCCGCCGACCACTTTGCTCCTCCAAGGAACGTTATCTAGCCAACACCTTGCACAGGTCAATCCAGACTCTTCTCATGTTGAATATGATTCAGATGATACCCTCTCCACCTCATACCTCCTGGCCTAAATTTTGAGAATGCACTTATCTTATACTGAATTTCTCTTTTATACTGAACATTTTATTACACTATTACATTTTCTACTTAAAATAGTGCAGTGTTAGCATGTGTTAGCAATATGCACTCTTTGTTAGTTTCTTTCATTGTGTTGCAGCTTGAATGTTATCCTCTTTTGTCAGTCGCTTTGGATAAAAGTGTCTTCTAAATGCATAAATGTAAATGTAAATGTCGTTGGCAGTTAGTTGAACTGTATTTGATTTGAACAATGCCACATAGAAGCTTTAACTTTGATGATTTTTAAACATGTCTGAGCTCTAAATGCTGCTCTAGATGTACTCTACACCCACATAAAAAATTGGCTTGGATTCTACAAATTATTAAGAGTTATATCATTGTATTAGGACGTGCAGTATTTTCCACATGGGCAACCTCCATAATGGGGACCCACAACTGCAGTATCATCAGCAAAATGGAAAATGATATTGAAGCCAAGCATACCTGGCAGTAGTCTTAGTAAACAGACAGCATAGAGAAGCAACTCAGCACCTGTGCTCAGAGCCAACATGGAGCCTGTGCAACCAGCAATTTTCACCACATGTGGCCTGCCCTTCAGTATGTCCATGATCCAGTTACAGAGCCTGATGATCTTCTTCTTCTTCTTCTTCTTCTTCTTCTTCTTCTTTTTAATAATAATAATAATAATAATAATAATAATAATAATAATAATAATAAGTCTTATTTTCTGGTTGGCTGGAATTATTGTAATACAGTAAAAGCTGAGAAATAGCAAATCATATAGCTACACTTCCTTTAGCAAGCACTTGTGAGGTTACATATTTTGCATAGCCTATAGAGAGTGCGAGGGAGACACTGTGAGAAAGAGAGAGAGAGCAAGAGAGACAGAGAGAGAGAGAGATAGATAGAGAGGGACTATAGGCAATAAGACCTCAGGCAAAGTCAAGTCATATCTCATCATATATCACAGACAACAAGAGCAAAGGAACTCTTAAGTGTTTACTAATCTGCCTTGTTCAACTGCTTAATCTATCAAGGTTGACAGTGTGTATGAGTGTGTGTGTGTGCATGTGTGTGAACGTAGAGAGAGGGAGCAAAACAAACAATTTGTCTAATGAGCTTGATCCATAAGGCATTTCATTTAAACATATAAGCCGGCACAGAAGGCAGGCCTGCGATTATGGATTCAACACCGTCAAAGCCAGCCTCCATGGGAACCTGTACTCCCATGGCTTACGCCATTAACATATACACACATGCACACGCACACACACACAGAGCTGCCGTGCCAGCAGTTTGGAAACTTCAAAAGTATTCAGGCAGTTATCTGGCCTCATTGTCAATGACAATACCATTCTAAATGATGTCACTGAAGTGAACATGAAACATTCTACCCATCTGAACATCCAACCTATTAGTCTAGCTCATTTTTTAAACAACAAAACAACTGAACAAACCATATCTTCAAAGTTGCTCCTCAGTGTACTACTACTACTAATAATAATAATTATTATTATTTACTGATTATTTGTTTATTTATTTATTTGGTCTTGTGAAAGAAATATTTCTGTCTCTTCTGTCTCTTTTATTTTCTCACAATTTTCTGTCACTGTCAGCTTAATCTGCTCAGTGTTGGAACTGCTGAGAATATGTCACTTTATTCTTTAGCATGTGTTATAGCGTGTGTTATTTGCCATTTTTTATCAGCTGAAAATTGCCACAGTTGCATAGTCCAAATGTGAGTTTTGTCACATGCACTATGTACAGTAAGGTGGTGCACTGGTGTGCTGGTGGAGTTTTTGGTAATCCTTCAAAGCAGCTGAGTCTCACACCAAAAGCTCCTGTCACCATAGATAGGCCTCGCGTGATGAACGAGTCCCGACATGTCACCAGTGAACAAGGAAGAAGCCAGTGTGCAGACACACACACACACACACACACAGACAATACACAGATATAGACACTACAAGCACACAACACATGCACACACACACACACACACACACACACACACTGGCGTGCATGTATGCAAACCCTGACAAACACACAGCTAGCTCACCCTCTCCTCCTGCTGTCAGTGAACAGCAGCCTGCTCCTGTGTGTGTGTAGCATCTCTGTGCAGAGCAGGAGGAATGTCAGCAGCAGTCAGACAAAAACAAATTAGGAGTCTGCGTTTTAAAGTTGGCAGCTGATGCCTTTTATGGTTGTCTGTGCGCTACATGACGGTAGCGGTTGCAGGAGGATTGTTTGCTGACAACTGACAGCAGGACAGCTATATTTATGGCAGTTGCTCCTCTCATTTGTGTTTGATAAACCTGCCGTCTGCGATTTCTCCCTTTTTCTAGGCTCTGATTAATTCCGAGGGAGAAATACTGTCTACCTACTGTAGATATGGCAAGAAATATTTACTCAGTCACATGTACAGTCTTTTGGTGAAAATGAAATATGGGAGAGTTGTGCCAGATCTGACAGCTGTGTGTCATTACTTCACCTTTTCTGTATGTTCTTTGATTTGACACAGTTTATCCATTTTGTCACCATTTGTGATTTCAAGTTTTTTTTTTTCTTTTCTGTTCATTTTTGATGATGTCTCCGCTAAAGGCAAAAAGGAGTCCATTCCAACACCTCTAGATTGACAGCAGCCCTTGTATAGCAACAAGCAGCAAACCTTGAAACAGTTGCTAAGCAACCAATTACTTTTCAAATTTTAAAATTATTTATTTTTTTCTACGTAGTCCTGCTTCCACCTGCACTGTTGAGAGATAATGGTGTCTTACTCTGAATGATTTACATGTTATTACTAATCCTAACTTTCATTTACAATTAAGTAATGGTTTTTTATTAGTCTCCTGCAAATCCACTCTCTCATAATAAATCAGTGGATAATTCTACCTATGGATTTACTTATATATCTGAATTTGCCATATATATATATATATATATATATATATATATATATATATATATATATATATATATATATATATATATATATATATATATGCATTCACAGTGTTTCAGATAATGTCTATCTACATTAGAGATAATAGGTAAACAATTCAAATGCCTACAAAAGCACTACAGAAGGACAGTTTCAGAAACGAGCCATAACTGCTTAAATCCATTCAAAGTAGATCTGTGAGTTTCCAAGAATGGAGTAGATTGTTCTGGAACTGAACAGCACAAAACCTTTTGTCTCGGTGCAGTGGGGGGCGATAATTACTCTCCCAGGAGAGATCTCCTAGAGTGTGACACCAAGGATGGCACAGCCCTTCCTTCATCCAAATTCATTTCCAGCCATCTAATCTGCCGCAGCTCTGGAGCTATGATAAACGCCTCTATCGACGGTTGTTAGAGCTGTTTAGTGGCACATTCCCAGAAGCCTCAGCTCAAAGATGGAAATCCGCAGCAGAAGTCTTATCTAGATTAAGTGCTCGAGTTTGGTTGGCACTCAAACAACCCAAGTTTCAGATGTGCACTTGACTCTTGTTGGCACTCATGTTCCTGTGCTGCAGATCCCTGCTTTGATTAAGTACATTGTTGATTATCATTCTTTGGTGGGAATGGATATGAAAATGAATGAAAAAGGGAATGTTTTGTATTTGTAATAACATTTGAAAAATAAACAAGTGGAAAAAACCCCAGGGGTTCATTTCACAGGCATAGATTTAAGTCTAGTCTTTGGCTGAAGGAAACATCAATGAAAATCTACTGGGGACAAAGAGAGAGAGAGAGAGAGAGAGAGAGAGAGAGAGAGAGAGAGAGAGAGAGAGAGAGAGAAACACATTCACTCCAGAATATTCCATGTAGGAACCTGTGCTGTGCACAGGGAGATTTCTGGAGCTGGGGGTGAGTCAAACAAAGTGTAAGACTGTGTTAACTTATGGTGGAAATGGGAAAGGGGCTGTGTGGTGGCTAGTGGTGTGGTCAGGAGATAACAAAAATTGCGTGGCGCATTTACATTTACCAGACGCTTTCATCCAAAGCAACTTACATTTTGTCAACTACTAATTGTTCAGAACTAGTCTCCCCTAGACCAACTTAGGGTTAAGTGCTCAGGGCCAGAACAGTGGCAGCTGGGATTTGAACCCAGCTGGTATTGTGAGGTGTTTCGTTGGAAAAGAGGGGGTAGAATGTACTATATGGAGAGCAGTATGCAAAAGCAGTGAATCAGGAGCATGAGCGTGTGTGTTTCACACACACACACACACACACTTTATGATATTTAACATGAAGAGAAATGGACACTGACTTGTGTGAGATTGATAATAAGATAAAGATATGTCAAATCTGAAAAAAAAGAAAACCTCTCTACCTCTCGCCAATCAGGAACTGTGCAGAGCCACTTTTAATTAAGTTAATTGACAGAGCATTACCAGCGACTGATAAGGGGAGGGCTTGATAATGAAACATAAAATTCTCCTATTCCTATCCCAGCCTAATGTAGCCGAGTGGACAGCAGCAATGTCCTCTGAGAGGCCTAGAGTACTCTCTCATGTCCAGAAGTCATTAGCTTTTCTCCATGAGACTGATCACCCTAATGACCCTCCCATTTATATTTTTGTCTTTGTGGGGTGATTGCCCCCCACACCGTCTTCCATCTTAATCACTATCAGTGTCGTGTCCCCACCCCGCCCCGCCACCGCCCTGTGGAGTATTAAAACACATGTTCGAGTGTCATGAGATTTCTTTGAGACAACCCAAAGAGTGTGGCCATTGGATCATTGGATCACTGGACTATTATTAACTAATTTTCAAGAGACATGCGAATTAGTCTGATTACCATTCCATCTGCTGTAAGCATGAAAATGAGACTTTGATAAGGATGTACAGGGAAAGTAACAGATGTGTTGATGAAGGAGAATTTCATGGAATGTTTACTTCATGTTTTTTCTCTCCCTTTCTCTCCCTTATGCTTTCTGTATGAAGCAGGAATGCAAATAACAGTTCCAGTGCCAGGCTAAATCTAATGCTATAACACAGCATCCTAGCCTGGCCATGCCTTCCTAGCACTTCCACTTGATTATCATCTCCCTACAGTGCTAGTCTGGATCTGATCCCATTGAGCTCATTGTCTCAGGAGGCATTTCAACCTGTCCAATCTGTGAAGAGGCGTTGTGAATGCAGAGCTAGCATGCTAACAGTCAAGGCAAGCTATCAGTCAAGGGCTGAGCCAATCTTTTTAAATTTAAACACCTCAAGCAAGCAATCAAATCTTATTACCAATTGTCCAGGCCCTCTGTACAAAATGAAAGTGTAGAACGAGGGTCTGGTTTTATTACTAGGCTAACAATGTCCTGTTTTTACTTTTTTATCCATGCAGCAGAAGAAATCAATGGTTCCTCCCACTTCAGCCGGGTAATGTCATGGGAATTGTCTGGATTCTGTGAATGGCTTGGGCCTGACATTAGCCGTTATTGTTTCTCCGGTAAGCCTCTCTGTCAGAGGAGCTTGTCTTTGCAGATGTTTGGGGGTAATCATTGCTCTATGTTTTTCTTTCTCTTCCTCCCTTCCTTCCTTCCCTCCTCTCATCCAAGGTCCTAAGAAAGCTGTCCAGTTCATTTGGGGAGATGAAAGTAAACCTTGTGTATTGTTCTGCAAAGGTAAGCTTTGATCATACACAGCTTTCATCCTAATTTCTCTATTTTAACTGGAGCTAAATTGAAAAAGTCATCTTAATCAATGTCTCAAATGAACTCTCTCTCTATCCCTCTCCCTCTTTGTCTCTCTCTCATTCACAACCACCACCCCCCCTTGTCTCAGGGAAGCACAGTTAATTCCCACTAACATGAATGCAGGTTGTGAGACATGACTAATAGAATTGTCACCACCATATCGGCCTGCATCATTAACACTGCTTTGGCAGCACTGGGCAGACCCATTGTTAAGCTGCTGTTGTCACTGTCTGCTATGCTGTGTGGGTGTGTGTGTATGTGTGTGTGTGTGTTCTGCAGCTGTTGCTGAGGGAGTGAGTGGAGGGTTAGAAGCAGACTTATCAGAACCAGGGTGATGTGAGAGCCCTGTTTGGGTTAAGCCGAGGCCATAGCCATACACATACCTTTCAGCTGTTCCCCACTGAAGCTCCAGGGACACATTCAGGAGAGCATCTGAGAGTGACCGCGATCTGGCCCGACGCTGGCCCAGATCTGTGGCAGGGTCAGCTACAGGGGGACCTCGTAACGAGACAAGAGAGTAACGAGAGTGTGTTTGATGGATGTCACTCAGTGTGCCGAGGCCCTCAAGCTATACTGGACCTGCTGAGGGATTTTTAAGGGCTGCTTCTAGGGAGGGAGGTTTTACCTGTAGGTAACAGCAGGCCTTCATGGTGTCAGCAAGGGTGTCCTGAGGATTGCTAATGCGGAGCTGTCACAAATGGATGTTTCCTTTTTTAGTGTGCTGTTGAAAAGGATGTATCCACGGCTGTGCACAGCCTGCCAGTACTCAACAGAAAAAAGGCAAAAACATGGCACACAAAAGATATGTATTTTTCAGTAGCTCTGCAAGGGATGGTCTTTAGAAAATGCTGAAATATAAGTCAATGTAATGGCAAAAGATCAAGGAGAAGGTGACTGTGAGATGATATTAACACATATTGATTATATTCCTGGAAAAAACACATAGAAGTGGAGAGCTATTCAACAACACACCATAGTTCACAATTTTGCTGGATTTTTAGACAGAATATATGCAATGCATTATAAGAAAATACTGACTGTATAGGCCATTAACCACACATTTGTGAAATATTGGCTTGTGAGGGTTGTGTTATATGTTTGAACACTGCAAGAGATTTTGTATCTTTGTCTCATTCTTATATACAGCTATTTGTGTATTGCAGAGGTTTGCTTAACGGTGTCCCAAAGTTCAAATGAGGTTCTTCAGCATCAAAAAACTAGTTAGATCTTAAATTGGTTTGCTCCAATGTATTATTGCTGTGTGAGTTTGTCAGGCATATAGCAAGGAAAATACTCCTCATTTAAGGAAAAGCTGGCTTTTGCCAATTAAACCACAACCACTATCATCCTCCCAGCAATCGCCCTGTTAAATTTAACTGTGGGAGCAAGTCACACAAGCGGTGTGTCTCTTTATAAATTCCTGGCACTTCTGCAACTGTCTGTCCCATATTTATTAATTAGATCCTTTGTGTCAACCCATCAAAATTACAGTCACAAACTCTAACACACACTCTGCCCCTGGGAGCAGTCAGCTAATCAAACGCACACACTCCCACCGCATCAAGGCACCCCATAACAAGCCGTGTTTAACCACGGGGCTATAAAAACAGGCCGTGTCTGCACAGCTCATCTCTTCATGTTGATGTGCTGTCGTTAAAAAAATAAAAATAAAAAATGAAAGGTCGCCAACCTGGAATTGACCATGTTCACACCATGCGCTATTAGGTAACAGTGTCGCCTAACCAAATGAAGGCTCTGGGTAGACGGAAGAAGCCTGAGAAGGAAACCTATTGCCGTGTGCACACACGTACAATCTCTCTACCCTGTTTGCAGTGTGAAATTGAATTCACCTGCTTCCACATTCATTCCTGAAATTATCATAATAGTGACACATAAAAAGTCATGTCCCAGTGCAGGCCTCTCTCTTTCTCTCGTGGTGATTTTCACTGCAGTGTAGCCTCGGAGTGATCTGAGACACAGCTGACCTTACTGGCCGACATGCTGATGGTTTGTGTGCACAGATCAGCAGTCTAGAGAGAGTTGGCAGCCCAGGTGCACATGGCCTTGTGTTGCTGTGAAATTCAAGGATGAATTTCTCTCCTTTCTCTCTTCTTTTTCTTTCTTTCTTTCTTTCTTTCTTTCTTTCTTTCTTTCATTCTTTCATTTTTTTTTCTTCGTGACATTCACATAGGATCCAAGAATAAACCAGCACTTTTGATTAAGAATAGGTCTAAGAATAGGGATTCTCCTCAGTACAGGAATGCAAGCTCAGAAAAACGTGTAACAAACGGAGTCGAAAACATACAGGAGAAGGCAATGACAAAAAAAAGCTGGGATGCATTTTACTTAGCTTTGGATGCTCTCCATAGCAGACAGGGACGGGAGGGGAGGGGAGGTGTGTGTGGGGGGATGCGGGGGGAAGGGAAGGGGTGGGGTGGAGTGGGTGGAGGTGAGAGGAGGCGAGGGGGAAGGAAAGTGATGCTCTCTGGCTGAAGATTGCAGTGTAAGCACAGAGGTTGCCAGCAGAGTCAGGGCCTCCCTTGCGAGGGTTCACGCCCTTCCACATGGCACACTGTCAAACCACTCAGCGGGGCCCGCGCGGGGCCGTGCCGTTGCTCCGACGGGAGCAGCGCAAATCGAAATTATCGGGTCAGGAATGAGCCATGACGGCAGCTTCGTGGGGAGTGCAGTCGCTCAACCCTGACGGGGACTTCACAAAGCCTGTCACCAAGATGGCCTGTGTGTCTTTAGAAAACTTCACAGAAAGATTGCCTTATATATTCTTTGTGTTGTATATGACATGCACCCTATGAATGTCATCTTCCTTCCTAGAAGTACTATTATCAACCAATTATGCATGTATATTAACCAGAGATATGTATTTCTATGTGTGTGGGGAAGTAAGAGAGAGAGGGGGAATTTGTGTGTGTGTGTGTGTGTGTGACAAATCAGTTTGTTTTCATGATACCACTGTGCACATGTTCTCAGAAGATAATTTAATACTGTAGCCTTCCTAACTCTGCCTCTGTGTTGATTTCCTTAGTAACTGAAGTCTGCCGAGCATCCATACATAGCCTGTAATGCTTTCATTTGAAGCTTCAAGGGAGGGTGGGGGGGTGGGGGGGTTGTGTTGAAAACGAGAGAGCCCCCCATAGGAGATTGTTCCTCACTAGCGCCCCCTTCATTTATTTCTTTATTTATGCACTGATTCCACTCTGATGCATTGATCCCAGCTGTTACACACACGTGACGCCTAGTTCAATAAAAAAATCTCACGGTTAATATAGGATGAATGAAAGGATTCATCCAGCTCCCAGCAGCTGCCAGCCCCAGCAGGGCTAATGCCACACACACATACACACACACACACGCCCATGGCGCTCACTCCATCTCATGACTGTGGAAACGTTCGCTGCACACATGTAGCCTGGCTGGGGTCACATCGTGAGTCCCGTGTGTGTGTCTGTGTGTGTGTGTGTGTGTTTGTGTGCAGCTGCACCACACGTGTCATGCTGGGATGTAATGGTGATACATAGTTTTTGAGCAATCAGCTTTCCGTCTGCACATTCTGAACACATTACAGGAAGTATGTTTTCCACGTATGCCTGGGCCAGCTGGATGGATGGGGTGGATAGATATGTAGAAGGATGGATGGATGGGTAGATGGATAAATAGATGGCTTGGGAACTGGAGGCCAACGACTAAATAGCACCAGTGCAGACAGTCCATGAGTGACGTCAGGATTAAGGGAGCAGGGGCCACCAAATTGCTCTCATGTTCCTGTCTCATAGCACTGATAAGCTATGTCCGAAAATATTGTCACTATTTTTACCCTGTCTCTCCTATTGGTTGCATTCATGTTCTGACTTGTGTTTTGGGGTGGGGTGGGGGAGGCAACAGGAAAGGGGCAGCCTACCATCTGAGCACCTGAAAGCCTGGCAGCGGATAGCAGGCCCCTCTTGATTACAGCCGGCAGGGACCTATTTTAGAATGATATACGGGCACTGAGGGTTTTAGAGATTTACGAGGGAGATTTGAATTCCTGTGCTCTGTGATTGAATACGTTTTTTCATCAAAGGATTATTAAGTGGCTCCGAGTAAAATAGCAAGCATTTGCGCTTGTTTCAATTTGGAGGAAAATCAGTGAGATGTATGTCGAACAGATGTTGCTTCCCACAGCTTAAGTGGCACAGATGTATGAAGTGTAATGGTTTATCATTTCCTCCGAGTACTGGAAGTCTGGCTACTCAGGCCCAGACATACATTAGCCTGTGAAGGCTTTCTGGCCTTAAATACAATATCTGTTTGTACCAGGCCATCCTACAGAGAAAAGGGGCAACAGCTTCTCCCAGCTAAATCACACAGGACTTTATTTCATTCAGATATGCTTTGAGAAGCACTTAGTTTATTAAAAAAAAAAAAAAAAAAACTGGTTACCTTGGGAAATCACGATCAAAGCCGAAACAGCAATTAAGCAATAGGAGAGAATAATGAGATTTGATTTGGCTCTGGCGCTGATCTGTTTGAACCAGCTGCAGCACGCGCGGCGCATCAAATGAATACTGATTTGAATATTAGACCTGTAACAGAGCTAAATGCCCACAGTGGAGAGTCTACACAGCACTGTGAAGAACAGGCATATCCTCCCATCCAAGATATGACACCAGGGATTTGCATTAGTGTGTTACCGTTCCAAAATTCACAGTTTATTGAAACTTAAAAAAAGTGCAAAGCAATTACCATGTTCTGTCGTCGTTGCATGGCAGCAAGGCTGCCTCGAGGCATATTGTTGGAGAAGAAAGAAACCTAAGGTCAACCATTGATGGAAGTCGCAAACAGGCAGCAAGGACGCTGAAGAAATGTGTAGTCCTGTGCAACGCGGATTAGTGGATGAAGGTAAACACACACGTCCAATCCTTCGAGAGAGAGAGAGGAAGAGGAGGGGAAAAAAGCTGGGGAAGCTTTGAGAAACCACCTCTTAAGCTTGTGTGCCTGCGGGATAAACAGGTACAACAGATTCACAGACACGCTCAGCCTACCACGTCCCCGTCCCCTAAACTCACCGCTGCAGAAATAGTTTGGCCAGCCGTGTGGCTCTCTCAAAAGCCTGAGACCTCAGTGTTGCAGCATGGGTAGAGAGCGAGGCTCGAACAACATGGAAACTTCCTAATCTCTCCCCAGATCCCCAGCCTGGAAGTGGAGACGCAAGCATCACTCATATTCTTAGCAAGAGTGGACAGGCTCGGAGGCATTTGGGGAAAGGAGGGAGGAGGTGGAGGAGTGTGTGTGTGTGTGTGTGTATGCGTGTGCATTTGTGAGTGAGTGTGCACATGTTGGTGTGTGTGAGTGTGCGTGTGTGCTTGTGTGTCTGAGCTGGGCGTTTGGGCTGGTAGCAAGGTCTTTTGGCATTCTGTGGTGTCTGTCATTCATCCATTGTTTTCTACAGACAGAACCCTAGTGACTGTGTGTGTGTGTGTGACTGTGTGTGTGTACCTGAGGGGACAGGGTATTTATAGTTTGCCAGGTCATAAAAGCAGATTGATGGGGAGGGTGAAAACTGAGGGGGGCAGTTTTCACATTGGACCACAGTGCTGGTGGTGAGCTGGTGAATGTGGCCCTGCAGAGCACCCTGTAATGTGAGTCTTACAGCCTTAGACAGGCCTATCAGACATCTCAGCATCCTCTAGAGGCCTGGAAGGGATGCTAAACAGGTGAAGGCCTTAGCAACAGTCAGTCATATGGAATAAGTTGATGAAACAAGATTCATTTACACAGTCAACCACATACAAATACTGTTTAGAGATGCAGGCTTTGACTCACTCCACTGACTTAAATGAAAGTCAAAACTATATAAACTATATAACAATATAACTACAACTATATAACTATGTAAAACTATAGGTATTGTTTCAGTAATGACTATAAAGCATTTATTACACATATGTTATCACTTAGGCCCCGTACACACGTAACCGGGTATTTTAAAAAAGTAATATTTTTATATGCGTTTTTGGCCTAGTGTCCACGCGTATACGGTGTTCTCAGTCACTAAAATCTAAGGTTTTTAAAAACTCCGGCCAAAGTGAAAATTTTTAGAAACTCTGTGTGGACGGGGGAGATTTTTTTTTAAAGATTCTAGAGTTGCGGTCTAGAATCTTTGTTTTTAGGTTAATGAAGTTAAATGATATGCTTCAGAAAATAAATTGACGTCTTATATGCGACATTTGTTTACATTGGATACAGTTACTATTTGATAGTTACTATATCGATTATGGATTCTGTCAGAGCAGCAATTATTCTGTCTGTTATCCAAGCTCTTTATGCTTGTTTGAGCGTGGTAACCATACATTTTATTGAGGACCAAAGGAAAATAGAGCACTTGACACTTAGAGCACTTGAGCACTTTCTAGACCCAGACCGAGAGTAATATCCCAACGTCAATGCCACCGACGAACCTTTATTATTATAATCTAATGCCACATTTAAAAGCATTTCGACCTCCTTATCCGTCCACACAAAAGACAGTTTGTTCGCCATTATTTACCAAATGTATCTATACCGGATGATTAGGTGTCAACTGTTACTTTTTATTAGGGTTCTGATTGGCTGGAATGATTCTGTACGGGGTACGGGGCCTTAGTTAATGCTATGATAGTGATGAGGAAAGTAAGATATGGTAATTGTCCACATTTCTGAATATATAAAACAGAAGTGGGGAAAACCAAACATGAACAGCCCATTAAATGTCATTTTCATGAGTTACCATGAGGGAATAACAACTAAATAAAGAAGTTGGACTTGAAAGTACAATCAGTGGTTTTAAAAGGTCTCTCTTAAAACAAAACCCTTGTGTCAGCTGAATGGGAACATTGACCTTTTTCTCCCTTACCTAAAATTAGTTAGCTTTCACAGAGAGAAAGTCACACATGGTTATAAAAAAGACCTTAGTCCAGTGAAGGTCAATGTGTGTAGCATTTTAAGTATTTTCTTTTGACATTGTCTCGTTTGAGGTAGTTGCTTTTTCTCCCCCCGCCCTTCCCCGTTTTTTCTCACTCACTCCCCTACTTTTACTTTTATTCTCTCTCTCTCTCTCTCTCTCTATCTCATTCTCTGTCTGTCTGTCTGTCTGTCTCTCTTTCCCCCTCCCTCCAGTGGCTAAAGGAGGGAGCAGAGCAGTGCTCCCTCCCTGTGATAGTTTAATAAGGTTCAGTGTACCCAAGTTCTCTAATTGGGGCTCTTCTCTTCTTTGATCTTCAAAGTGATCGAGGGAAACTGAAGCAAGCATTACGAGAAATGTACTTTATGATATTTCTTTTTTTCCTTTTTTTACATATTCTTAGATATCATTTCATGGTGACCCTTCTGCTTTTTCTCAGTGTGAAATCTTTCTCAGTTCTGACATTCGATTAACAAAACCTGAAATGTACGTGGAATTGCCAGTAGGATTAGAAGCTATATAAATCCACACAGTCCTCCACAGACAACCGAATATTTATCAAGCAAAAGACCTCTTTGTAATTCCCTATTCATCCCAAATACACTGTGCCCCATTTCAGAGTGTTCCACAGTGTTCTATCCCAATGACTGTGGAACTACAACAGAGGGCAGATTCCATTTGGAAATTTAACATGTTTAAGAGTAGTGTTTAAAACTGATGCATGAATAATATTACAACCACAAAATGCAAATGCAGTCGAAGGGCCTTACCTAAAAACCAAGAGCATCAGGTAAAGAGTAATCACAAAATGGCGGGCTCATTTCATGAGCTTCTCTTTATCAGGTTGTAAACTGCATTATGTTTTGATTAATTTCAAATTGCTTGCCTTGCTCCAGTAGACTGTGAAATGCACTTTCCTTTTTGTAATTTTTCAATTTCTATTACTGCAACCGGGAGAAGGAGAAGGGGACACCGAGAAATGAACGACAGCGCCACTTGTATAATTACGAAGGCCACGTATTAATACAGGAAAGTGACAGTGTTTCATCACTCACACACGTAATTGCATTGTATACAGATGTCTGTGAAATGGTTCAGGCTGCACCTACTTTCTCATCCTGACTGAGGGAGAGAATTCCATTGCACCTTGGTAATGAGCAATTGTAATCTGGACCCTTCAGAATACTTAGCGTGGTGTGGACATGGTGTTATGAAGGAGAGAAGACCATCTTTCTTTCTGTTGTGTACCTTATACTCAGGAGAAACTGAAAGAAAGAAAGAAAGAAAGAAAGAAAGAAAGAAAGAAAGAAAGAAAGAAAGAAAGAAAGAAAGAATAAACTCACCTGGTCCACACTACCTATGACATACCAGACAATTTCTGCACACATTGTGGTTTTTAAAAATTAAAATAAAGCAGTAGCCTACATGGGAAAGAGTAACCATGCTAAATATATATATATATATATATATATATATATATATATATATATATATATATATATATATATATATATATATATATATATATATATACCTTCTTTAAATACTCACAGAGACTTTCTCTTTGGGAGGGGAGGGGTGGGTAGAAGAGGGAGAGGAGGCCTAAGAGATTTCATTGGACTAGCTAATGTCCTTAAAGAAAATCAACCAATGGCCCTAGTTTCACCGTCGTGGGCAATAAAAACATTTATAATATACTTTTTTTGATTCAATTATGACCGACCCCGACCCAAAAATGCAGGCATTGCCTGGTATTTCAGATGGCCTGTCTGCATACAGATTAATTCCAAATACACACTATTGAATGATCATATTGGCTGACCCCAGACCTCTACAAATAGATTTTGCTTCACGTATTCAAATGTGGTGATGCTTATTGCATTGTTTTGTCTCTAATCAATGGTTTTTAAACCTAATCATAAATCATTTTGACTAAGCTGCCCATGTGACATCACTAGCTTATTATATGTTGCTTTGATAGACTGTAGCAGAGGGGCCTTCAAAGGGCCATTTGTCAATTGTGCAGTGCTAGTTTGACATCTCGGACGGAGATCTCCAGGGCATCAGAGCCGCTCGCTCGCTCAACTCACTCGCCCGCACGGGCCGTGAGAGAAATGTGGGGCACAGCCTGGTGGTCTTTTATTAGATCATGACTCTTTTGTCCCAGAGTGAAATGTCAGCTTAGTCACCACAAGTGTTAACCTTCGCCTCTGTCTGCCCCCCCCCCTTAGAGCCCACCCGAGCCTTACCCGATATCCACCTCACCCCCCACTCCCATCATCCCCCAGGTGGGGCTGAGACAGTGTGGCCCCCTTCTAGTCCCCAAGTCCCATCCCTGTCTTATCTGTTGGATTACAAGTCGGTGGTGTTGGCGTTTGGCCGCAGCGACAGTGACGGTGGCAGCACACTTACCGAACCCGTGGAAAAGAGCATGGAAAAAGCATTCCAATCCCACCGAGGGATTCCAGCCTGGGCCCCAGCAGTCGCTTTTGCATACCCTCCAAATTCACAGCTGTCATTGTGGCCAAGACAAGACCATCCCTATAAATGACCCCAGGGCTCATCCCTCTGGCAAGTGGCCTTACATCGCTAGTCTGAGCCAGTCCAGTTCTTGGAATGATAATGCCGCTCATGTTTAAAGATGACCCGTTTTGAAATATCTGCATTGTTGCAGTTGCTAGTCGTTTGCATATGATTTTCAAAAATGTTTGCACATTGAGTGAATGTTATGGCTACAAAACATCTTATGTTATTACCTGGCTACTGTGTTGTTGTGCCCATGCATATGTTTCCTTACATAAAAACAACAGTCATTACCGCTGTCATCTTGTACTCATATTTGTATACAGTTTCATTGTTTATAATTGAATGTCAACATCATTACTTCAATTCTCCTGTGAGCATCACATCATTACTGTTTCCTTAGATGTCATCTTTTGAATATAAATACACAGTATGAGTAGCAATAACGAAGTTGTCTTGTATTTATCAGGTTCAGTACCCTGTTATGTCATTTCTTTCCTTGTCGGTTATATGTTCTCCTAAGTAAACGTGAGTGTTAACTGCAGCCATGGTGTATTCACTCTGTCTTCTCTGGTTCCGTGAATGATTTATGCGAATGTGTTTGTTATGACTGAAGTTGTTCTGTATTTACCTAGTTCTGGTGCCCCATGTGTCTTGGCTTGTGCCGGTATAGCCACATGATGCACTTTAGTGCCAAGTAAGAGACCACTAATGCCTCCGCCGAGGCGTGAAACATTGCATTATTGGAGGAAACCGCTGAATGAAGACGCAAGGCGTCTTGACGCTCCCAGCCAGGATATTGCTTATTGACCTGCCCGCCAAGGTGTGCGCTCAGCCCATCAGCATGGGCAGCCCCTGCTCCATAGCTGCCATTAGTGCATTTGCATAATTTGCGTTGGAGTTTTGATGTGCGAGGCTGAGTACTGACTCTCATTCTTACAGTGCGATCTGATCCACTTGATTAACTCTCTGCTCGCTCTCATCTCATCTCTCTCTCTCTCTCTCCTTTGCTCTGTCGTTCCCCAGCCTTGAGAAATAGATGGTCAATAATAATGGAAGAATATCATGTTCATATCATATTCATGAGGGTGGGCATGAATTCAGTGCTCTCTCACTCTCCCTCATCAGTAAGAAGAAAGCTAAAGTTTCCCAGAGAATCACCTCTGAAGGTCAGCATGCTGTCGGTGTGCACAGGAGAGATGGCATCAATTATGCTGGGTATAGAGTGCTAGTTCTCACATAACTGAGCCCCCACCACCCCAACCTCCCGTGTCCCCACACTACCTGCCGGTAAGGTTTGTTTCTGTTTGCCTTATTAAAAAATCACAGTATGAATACTGCATGATGAAGGAGTACTGGGATCAGAAAAACACAGTATGGGCAGTATAGATTTCATTTTCACATTCCCAGAGATGATCTTTTTTTTTTTTTTTAAAGTTTCCAGGCCTAGCAAAACCAGACTGACAAATATCAACACACACTCACACAAACTCCAAACTCCACAAAAGCCAAAACTTTGATCACAAATGGAGGTGTGGTGTGAGGCAGGCTGATGTTGTTCTGATTATATATATATATATATATATATATATATATATATATATATATATTTGATCACAAATGGAGGTGTGAGGCAGGCTGATGTTGTTCTGATATATATATATATATATATATATATATATATATATATATAGAGAGAGAGAGAGAGAGAGAGAGAGAGAGAGAAACATTCCTAATGCAGAAGAGATTGAGACAGGCCAGCATGATCAATAGTTGAGCGGTAAAATGGATAATGTGATCATGCTATGCCACAGCGAGAGTGCCTCTGTCCCAGGATGATAAATTACTTCTGGAGTATAAAATGAAAAGTTGCTGTAATAGATTAAAACTGCATCTGAGAATGGCCTATCACACTCCCCCCTTCACTCTCATAAAATGAAATAGATTGGCTTGTTTAATTAACAGTAATCGCCTCTAATTTGGAGGAGATTACTGAAATCACTCTGCAGCCTTACCAAAAGACTCTTTAATGCATTTAGAAGAAAACTGCAGACAAAAAACATCAACCCAACCTTAAGCACATATAAATCTTTAACTTTCATGGGTATTGATTTTAAATTGTGTACCAGTGTTAGAGGATTATGACACTTGCTAGGGTAAGTTATATATATGGCTTAATAACAGGATGATATATTGAATCCATTAACTGCAACATTGCATCAAGTAACTTTATCCTGTTTAGTAACTTTGGAAGGTAACTTTATTATTTGTCTTGTTCTTAGAGAGGTTCAGGACTAGACCTCTCTCCACCTTTATGGAAGCTTAAAGGGAGTTCAACTGGGCCTTTAGGATTTAGAGGAACCTGGCTTATTGAGATACACAAGGCCTATTTACACTACTGAATACCCTACGCTTATTACCCAACATTAGCATTCCGTCTGTACCTGTTACATTCACAGAGGTAAATGTGGGTGTCCACTCGACCACCCAAGCAACTGACTTTGGAGGGTACACATATGACACTGTTGTAGTGTCATAAGAGAAAACAGCTGATTTGAGGAACTTGCTACCTCCATGCAGCCTAATCACACTAAAATTCAACTCAACATTGTGCTTATAGCATAATTAAAGATTGTGTCTGGTGTCTGGAGGAATGTCCAGTTACAGCTGGAGTTTTGGAGAACCAACCTGACAGTTCATGTAAATATATTTCCCATTACATTTATTGGTGAAACCTCCCGACACCCCAGATATCGGCCTCGGAGAGCAGGGACGCAATAATACCTGTACCATTTAACACTGCCCTTTGTGTGTTGAACACCCAGACTCTGACCAGGGAGAGTAGCAAGCTCTAATGTAAAAGCTACCGTTGATTGATATGGGATAAACAATGTGATTAGCATTAGCATGTTCCTAAAGGTTTAGTGCTGCTTACATGCTACAGCTGCATTTCTGTAGTTTCCTCAATAATAATTTGTGATTCTGTGAATGCAATCATATGAATACTGTCCTTTCTTGTCCTTTTGTACACACTTCCTCAGCCTGTAATTTCCTCCATGCATGAGATTCAGTGGACACACAAATAACAACAGAAGACATATAATTTGAAATTGGATTTGAGTTTTGATCTGTCACACCTCATGATTTAATTCATATCATTAGGCCTCTATAATGTTATACTCTGTTGTTGAACACAGCAGCCTGTAGTCTATGTTTGAATAAACGCTAATGAACCCTAGTGTCTGAACTCTGAACCCTGGTGCCCTAGTGTCTGAATCCCCTGAATCACATCAACAAACTGGAGTGTCCTATAATATTTGTACTTTAGTAATAATAGCTGTTACATGCTTATGTAACACAGCTTACTGCTGGGTGACATACTGAGAGATGAACCATAGTGGAGATACACAATACAATAGCGACTTAAGGTTGTGACTGGGTTTAGTGATAACTACTGTCTCATGCCCAAGAGCTATACATGAAGCAGGAATGCTAATTACCTAATTCAGTTCAATGCACTAAGAGCACGCGTCCTTGATGTGGGACCACTGCATATCACATCAGTTGTGCCATATCAGATAGCAGCTTGGTTTGCAGCCCAACAGATCACTCAGATGAGTGGCAGATGCTGTGGGATAAGTAGCTGAACGGGATACAGCAGCATTAACTCATGCATTCATTCTCAGGCGTTTTTGGCTTAGATAAATGGGATTGACTTTTGTGCGATGCCCAGTGGCAGACCTTTGTGTCTGGGGAGGAGAGGAGACCAGGGATCCCTGGCCAGAGTTGGGGGTCTGGTGAGGCTTAATGATCCCACAGTTGCTGTTGGGATTTGGGCAAGGTGTGTGTGTTTGTGTGTGTGTGTGTGTGTGTGTTGGGGGGTGGGGGGTGGGCTTCATGTCCATGGCTAAAAACAACAGCTGAACACAATGGCTCCAAGTGACCTCATGCACAGCCACAGAGTCTATTTCAGATTTCTTCCTTTTAAAGAGTGTCAAAGGGTCTGCCTCTGTGTGTGTATGGGTGTGTGTCTATTCTTTTGTCTCTGTCTTTGTGTGTGTGCGTGTGTGTGTGTGTGTCACCCGGGTGGGATACTCCCCTCCCAAAGCACAACAATATAAAAGCTTTATCCCAGGCTTTGGCCAGCTGTGCTTTGAAACTGCCTCCCTCCCTGTCACTTGTCTGTCTCTTTCTCTGTCTCTCTGGCTCCCAATCCGTCCATCCCTCCATCCATTACTCCATCCAGGGCCCGCTCACAGCAGGAGGTTTCTGTATTTTTCATTGGCACCACCATCACGACCAGCAGCAGCAGGAGCAGCAGTAGTAGCACCATGGCCCCAAAGAAAGTGGAACCCCCTAAGAAGCCTGAGGCCAAAAAGCCAGAGCCCAAGAAGGATGCTCCTGCCGCGGCCAAACCGGCCGCCGCTCCGGCCCCAGCCCCAGCTGCAGAGCCTGAAAAACCCAAGGAGCCTGAGTTTGATCCAAAGACCATCACCCTGGAGTTCACGGCCGACCAGATCGAGGAGTTCAAAGAGGCCTTCCAGCTGTTTGACCGCACGCCGGGCGGAGAGATGAAGATCACCTTTGCGCAGTGCGGAGATGTGATGCGGGCCCTGGGCCAGAACCCCACCAATGCTGATGTGTTGCGGGTTTTGGGGAAGCCCAAACCTGAAGAGATGAACAGCAAGATGGTGGACTTTGAGACCTTCCTGCCCATGCTTCAGCACATCTCACGCTCCAAGGACCAGGGCAACTTTGAGGACTTTGTGGAGGGCCTGCGCGTCTTTGACAAGGAGGGCAATGGCACCATCATGGGCGCAGAGCTGAGGCACGTGCTGGCCACTCTCGGGGAGAGGATGACGGAGGACGAGGTGGACAGGCTGATGGCCGGACAGGAGGATGCTAATGGCTGCATCAACTACTCCTCTTTTGTCAAGCACATCCTGTCTGGGTGAGATGACAGACTTGCACACAGTAACAACAAAAAGAGGACAAAAGTTTATTTTAAACAAATCTGATCTCAGTTTGTAACTGGGCACAGAAAATATTGACACATCTTATCATTTATTTTCTTATTTTTTGTGGAATGTGAGCGTGCCCTGCTTGTACAATCCTATGATGCTGCACAAAATGTAATAAATAAGATCATCAACTGTGGCATACTGGCCCTTTTTTGGAGGCACACACAGTGTGATCTCTGAAGTGTGAATGCTAGTAATTACAAATAAACCCAATATCATGCCAGAAATATGTAATTGGCACTCTAATTGTTTAATTGCACTAATTGTTTTGGTGGATGTCACAATTCAGTTACAGGGGTGGTTAGAAGCCTAAAAATGTTTGTGTTTTCTCTGACAACTTTTGAGTTGTATAATCCTTGTGTATGCTTTTACAAATTCATATTATTTTTTCTTAAATATGATCAGTTTAGAGAATGCTCTACATCCAAGGACTCTTTATTGTCATGAAATAACACTAACACTAACACATTAATTATCTGTGTCATTGCAGATTGGCAAACGTGGTCTATTCTTGATGACAAATTTACAATATTGGGCATAGAACACTTAACCTTAACCATAAATTACCTTCAGATATGTGTGCATTTCACTGCATGGAAATAATCTAAATATGTGGTGTGGTTAATACGTGGTACATGCATTAACAGCCTCTTGAAAACAGGGATTACAGTTGATTACAAATTGGCTCACAGATTAGATTTATGAGCTGAGAGGGATGAAAACTCTAAACTGTGTTCATGTGAACATCTGTCAGTTGCTCCTCCAGCTTCATACATTTTTAAAAGAATGACCTTTCCTCCGAACACATACTGGGGGAGCACAGCAAAGCATCACCATGGCAGAAGATCTCCAGGATTTAGTTTCACTGGCTGTGGTGTGTGCGTGTGTGTATGTGTGTGTGTGTGTGTGTGTGTGTGTGTGTGTGTGTGTGTGTGTGTGTGTGTGTGTGTGTGTTGTCTATTTGAGGCTCTGGGCCCTGCACACCTGTCGGCATGTTGATGCATCTGAGAGGATGTAAGCCTGGTAATCCCTCAGTGTGTAAGAGGGCGGGCAAGAGGGATTCCCGGGTGGCAGCAGCCCCAGACCCCACCATGGCCTTACGCCTCACACACACACACACACACACACACATACACACACTTGCACACACGCACACGCACACACACACACTTCTTTCCACCTTTATCAATCACAAGACACATGCTCCATGACTGTAGTCTCTCTACTCTGATCTGTTCCATTCATACAAACAGACTCCTCAGATAGAGAGCCAATACTGCAGTGACTCTGGACCTGATCTGGACCACATACACGCCTCATTCAAGAGCCCACCTCCACACCAGATAGCCCCTATCTATGCCTCCCTGGCTGTAAACATGAACTTCACCCTCTCCCACTCAGGTAAGTTGGGTCAGGTAGCAAGCAGCATTTCACTCAGCGAAGCTCAGTAGGTGGAAAAAAAAAAGAAGGGAAAAAAAAAAGAATAAAATGACATCACAACAACACTGAGAGAGTCATGATCAGAGATGCTCAGCTTCACAAAGACATTGTGCCACAGCACAAGAGCAGTGTCAAGCCTGTTGACAGTAGCTGGATTTGGACTCCAACATGAAAAGACGAGACACATGAGACTCAGGTCAGTGTTAATAGTGTGAGTCTTTGCAATCATCTCAGGATTAAAAGAATATCAACCTTTGTGATAAAAGGCAATAAATTATGTGGTTATGTGTTCATCAAGTGTCCACAGTAAGACAAGATGATGAAACCAAAGCAAATTACTATTTTGACTATCAAAAAGCCTGTTTGTTTATTTATTTATTATTTATTTGTTTATTTATTAAAACTAATAGCCTGCATAACAGAGATTAAAACTAACTATCATTCATTGACTAACTATCATTCTTCTATCCATCTATCCATCCATCCATCCATATGTCCATATATTACTTACATATGCATGCCAGGACACAGGGCTAACACTAAAACAAGCTAGTCTAGCTGAGTAGATTAATATAAGTCAATACTGAATCCATTGGATGTCAGCATCTGAGAACCACACTTAAAAAGCTTGTAGAAATGAAAGTGCATATATTCAGGCACCATTTCTTTTAGAAGTATAGCTGTTTATGAAGGATAGCTGAACATCATCTAGAGATTTCTCTTGCTAGTGCAAGTTTGATCAATATCACATGTATCAGAGTGGTTTTATCTAAAGACAATTGCAAGCTTGCCACACTGTAAAACCATACTGTGACCAAATAATAATAATAATAATCATCATAATCATCATCATCATCATCATCATCATCATCATCATCATTTCAATTACATGCACCTTTCAAGACACACAGTGACACACAGAAGAGCTGTATGGCTTTACTCTCCCAACAGAAAAACAAAAACTCTATTTTTTAGGATGTTTACTTAAGCAATATAACAGGAGTGAGTGAGAAGTGAGGTTGTTTGTAGATATCCTCATGGGTGTGGTTTGGTGGTGGACTGCAGGTAACCACACCCGTGAGGATATCTGCGAACAACTTCACAACTGCGAGTGTTATGTTGATTTTATATAACAGTTCCATTGCCAACTAGTAAATTATGTGGTTATATGTTCATCAAGTGTCCACAGTAAGACAAGATGATGAAACCAAACCAAATTACTATCTTGACTATCAAAAAGCCTGTTTGTTTATGTATTTATTTATTTATTAAAACTAATAGCCTACATAGTAGAGATTAAAACAAACCATAATTCATTTATTCTTCTATCCATCTATCCATCCATCCATCCATCCATCCATGCTTACCTACATATGCATGCCAGGACACAGGGCTAACACTAAAACAAGCTAGTCTAGCTGAGTAGATTAATATAAGTCAATGCTGAATCCACTGGATGTCAGTATCTGAGAACCACACTTAAAAAGCTTGTAGAAATGAAAGTGCATATATTCAGGCACCATGTCTTTAGAAGTAATGAAGGATAACTGAACATCATCTAGAGATTTATCTTGCTAGTGCAAGTTTGATTAATATCACATGTATCAGAGTAGTTTTATCTAAAGACAATCGCAAGCTTGCCACACTGTAAAACCATACTGTGACCAAATAATAATAATAATAATAATAATAATAATAACAACAACAATAATAATAATCATCATCATTTCAATTACATGTACCTTTCAAGACACTCAGTGACACGCAGAGAAGCTGTATGGCTTCACTCTCCCAACAGAAAAACAAAAACTTACCTATTATATAACAGGAGTGAGTGAGAAGTGAGGTTGTTTGTAGATATCCTCATTGGTGTGGTTTGGTGGTGGACCGCAGGTAACCACACCCGTGAGGATATCTGCGAACAACCTCACGACCGCGAGTGTTATGTTGCTTTTATATAACAGTTCCACTGCCAACTAGCAAAGTTTTAAGACTTCAAATTGTATTTTCTACCGTTTAGTTTTCATTTCTGTTCATTCATTCTCCGACCCCCAGAATAGTTCTAGGCTTGATTTTGTGCCTTCTGTTTCCAATAAATGCAACTGTTAATCAATAACTTGAATAAATGGAATGGTCACACTGGTCAGCCGAATCAAATGGAAAATGCAGAGTGATTATTAACTGGGAAGTCACCCATGGTATACTGTGATTTATACCACTGCTTATCAAATTTCCTATTGTGATGTGCTATTTAGAACGTGCATTATTTTCATACCCATTTCACACACCTGGATAGCTGGATTTGGACTCCAACATGAAAAGACAAGACACATGAGACTCAGGTCAGTGTTAATAGTGTGAGTCTTTGCAATCATCTCAGGATTAAAAGAATATCAACCTTTGTGATAAAAGGCAATAAATTATGTGGTTATGTGTTCATCAAGTGTCCACAGTAAGACAAGATGATGAAACCAAAGCAAATTACAATTTTGACTATCAAAAAGCCTGTTTGTTTATTTATTTGTTTATTTATTAAAACTAATAGCCTACATAACAGAGATTAAAACAAACTATCATTCATTCATTCTTCTATCCATCTATCCACCCATCCATCCATACTTACTTACATATGCATGCCAGGACACAGGGCTAACACTAAAACAAGCTAGTCTAGCTGAGTAGATTAATATAAGTCAATACTGAATCCATTGGATGTCAGCATCTGAGAACCACACTTAAAAAGCTTGTAGAAATGAAAGTGCATATATTCAGGCACCATTTCTTTAGAAGTATAGCTGTTTATGAAGGATAGCTGAACATCATCTAGAGATTTCTCTTGCTAGTGCAAGTTAGATCAATATCACCGCGAGTGTTATGTTGCAAATGGAAAATGCAGAGTGATTATTAACTGGGAAGTCACCCATGGTATACTGTGATTTATACCACTGCTTTTCAAATTTCCTATTGTGATGTGCTATTTAGAACGTGCATTATTTTCATACCCATTTCACACACCTATGAAGAAGCTTCACTGACCATTCTGACTATATTACACTTGCAACTTGTTTCTGACTATATTGCACTTGCACAGCAACATTGTAACTTTGAGATGGATTTGAGATGAGTCTGTTACACTGGGTTTGGGAGTATGGGAAATGGTGATTTTACAAAAGCCAAGACAAGATAGAATCATTGGATGCTTGACAACGACAGACCAAATTAATGATCATTTATAGAAACAGCAATCGATTAATGATCAATTAGCCATCCATTTAGAACTAATAACGTCAGTTTATTCAAGTAAGTTTTGCATGAGTCGATGTGTAGCGGAAAGAAGTGCAAACGAGCCTGTGTCAGCTGTCAAAACGTGTAAATTGTTTGCAAAACTGCATAGCACAGACATGGTAACAGTGGTATAAGTGGGTTAATGAACTCCACGGCATGCGTTTATCTGTGAATATTGTAATTATTGAGGTTTAAAGGCTCTTATCACCACCTTAAACGTGGAATATTACTGATACTGATATGCGGTGTCGTTCATTATCCCTTACATATCCTCACTCTTAGTGACACTTAGAATGTGTCTCAGAAATTGCTAAATAGTTCGACCAGACCTAACTGTTGTATAATGACTATTTTTAGTTAATTCAGTTTCATCAGCAAACAATGTAATTGAAATACCACCTCAGTCTCCAGGGGAGACAACCATGCCATGACATCAAACAACTAGCCTTACTATGGCTATAACAGTGTGGTGTGACTGCATTCTGTTCCAGAATAACCCTGTACGAAGATAACAATGGGCTTCATTGACCAAATTCTTCACAAGAATGTTTTGAAATTTGTTCCTACGAATACTGGATATGAGACAAGAAAACTTCTCTGAATCTTCTCTGAAAATGTCTAAGTGGAGTTTAAGAACAAATTTGCTCATAAGAAAGATTGATGAATGAGTGTTTTCCAAGGTGTTCAATGCCCAAAACCCATTGTCATTTGTCAATAATCCTGTATTCAGATAATCTATGTTTGTTTTTTTTTCCCTTCAGATAATGCCACCAAATCTGGTTTAGTTTCAATAATCTCTGATAAAAATGCATATCAGGGTTTATGGGAAGTGAATTGTCAGAATGAACAATGTGGCTAGAATTCTTATCGAATTCTTTGTCCTTCCAGCTTTCCATTTTGCCCAATTATGCTTAATAGGTGAGCAGGAGCAGGGTGTAATTTTCTGTACCCATTCTGAAGATGTACAAAGATAAAATAAATGTCACTTTCTAAAAATGCATGCTTTAAAGATGCTCATTACTTTAAATTACACAGCAAAACTTTAAAACCTTGCAATTTCACCTCAATCAATGAGAGATTCAGAGATCTAAACTCTCTTGTGCCTTCTGGAATCTAAAATGCTCTTTAATGTTGAATGAAGGGAAACTGGTCATTAGTGGGCTGGTTCCCCTAGTGCGCCAGTCCATCTGCAACACCTTGAGGAAATTTTGCGTACCTGAATGTGGGATGGGATGACAGAGCCTGAGGATAGTGTGGACTAAAGGGATGTCCACACAAGGAACACTAACTATAAAAAAGACATAAGTATGGCGACATGTAACACTGACAATGATAGGGGAAGTTACACTTCATGGAACTGAACATTAAATTAATTCTGACTGGAAATCAGCAATGATTTCTTACATTAAGAAATCATTCTTAATGTAATTTTTCCTTATTGTATACAGTGTAGATGAAGTCCTGTAGCTGAATGTTGTTTTTAGTGTTCTGTTGTGGACACTTCTCTTTCTCTCTCTCTCTCTCTCTCTGAGAGTCCGGCTCATATTGAGTCACAGATGAAGAACAGTCCTCTCAGGTCTCTGCCCTGCAGCCATTCCCCTGTGACAATGATGTGCCGGAACGCTGGACATGGTAAGCCTCCCACCGACGCATAGCTGTGGGACGACACACATGGTGCAAATACCAGCCGACGGTAAGCTCTCCCAGACGCCATGGCAATGACAGACTGCTCTGCCGTTCTCAGATAGCAGTCTCAGAGAATCAAGGCTGGATGCCAAAGCACTGAGTGTACAATAATCATGACTTACTGGCATTCAGCATAGAGGTTATGTGTGTGTGTGTGTGTGTGTGTGTGTGTGTGTGAAGTATGAGCTTGTTAATGTCACAGTATGATAAAAGGTGAAAGGTGTTTCTGGGAGTATGCAGACTTTGTAAATGTCTGTGTACATACCACTATCCGGGCATACTGGATACAGAAGTATGTAAGACCTCATACACTCCTCTATGCAGGACCACATACAGCCCTATGCAGTATTACTGCATACACCCGGGTTTTGGTACAAGCGTATACGGACATATGTCTAAATACTACCATATACAGCTTTTAATCCTCACAGGGCATGGCACGGTAGATCCATAATACTGTTATATGAGAGTCTTGGTTGACTCAGCTGACATTATTCATCAGTGTTTTACAGTTAGGAGCATAGGAGCATAAGTTTACACAGGTCTATATTTTTTTGGTTTTCTATTTCTTGTTTTCCACATTATACAGGCAGAATAGAAAATCTACTTTGAAACCAGATATATCCCATAACCCCTTCTGCATGTTCCAAATTTCAGTATTTATGCTACTGATGCAATTAAAACATTTGCAATAACTATGCATATAAAACAACAGCCATAAATCATGTGGCCAGCAAGCCAAACAAAAGTCATAAATTAAACATTTTATTCTGACGTAACATAAATATTTCATAACTGTAAGACTGTTGTTCTTACAGACATTTGTTTGCTGTGTCTATATATTGTCAAATGAACTGGTCTGATTAATGTTAAAAGAATTGGTGCTGTAATTAAGACATTTCCATCAATAAAGGTGTCCGCTGGAGCTGCATTTACTGTAGGTTCTTTGAATTCCATTAAGAAAGCCTGTGGGGGAAATAGACATTTAGTTGGATCATTATGTTTTGAATTATGAAACATCTTATGATATAAAACTTTTAGAAGGGAAATGATTAAGAATTAATTTACTGTACTTACTGGCCTTGATCAAAAGGTTAGTAGATGCAGCAGTCGTATCCAGTACATTCACTTCAGTCATTTACAATATGGCTCCTCAGGGGTATGGAATACTTTGAAGGATCAGACACTGTATCTGTGTTCTGTCTTATGGATCTGTATGAGAACCTCTGTCATCAACAGGTATCATAGGATAGAGGCCAGTGATTGGTCCGCAGCTGTAATGTCTTTTATTTAAGTCTCCACAGAGTGTATCTCCACTCTTGCTCAACTCTTGCTGCCAGTGTATACGTGAGGGATAATGAACAACAAGATGTTTCGATATCACAATATAATACACGTTGTGGTAATGTGACCACAACACAAGAAGCATTATACAAGCATTACATTATAGTGAAAGCAAACCAGCAGCTGCAGTAAGGAGCTTTGCTCAAAAATATATAAATAAAATATATGTTACTGGGAAATTTGGCAAAGCTTCTGGAACTGATTGGAACAGGTGTGTTAATATATCAGGAAAATTAACATAAAAACATACCTTAACTAGTTGCCACGACAAAATGATTTAAAATGTCAAACTCTCTCTCTCTCTCTCTCTCTCTCTCTCTCTCTCTCTCTCTCTCAATAAGGCACTGCTCTGACAGAATCTTTAATTGTGAAATACAATTATTTGTCTAATAGTTTCTATTTGTCCTCTGCCTCCTAACCAACCTTCAAAAATAATTGTATGTGACCAAATTATAGAAACATTTAATTATCCAAAGGCATATGCAGCATTTAGTAATCATAGCAATACTTTGATATCCAATTAGAATTAAATCATATCTTGGCTTGGTCTGGATAGATTCCTGTTGGCAAGGCATCCTGGGTGCCAGACACAACCACTTCTTGACATCCATTTAATATTTCTCAGAAGTAATGGACATTAGACCTGTTTCTTGGCTCCTTTCTGCTGTGGGTATGATTTGAGCTAAATTAAAAGCCATCGGAGAAGTGTGATTGGTTTTGTATCATTAAGGGGTAGTGTGTGTGTGTGTGTGTGTGTGTGTGTGTGTGGTGGGAATGGGGGGGGGGGGGGTGTATGAGGTGTACCTTTCCTTTCATTCCCTAGTCATTGATTACCTCACAGCCGAGGGCTTTCTGCTTCAAATTCAAATGATAAGACAGTCGGTGCATACACAGTAGTAGAAAACGCTCGCATACACACACACACACACACACACAAATCTAGCATACACACACACAGCAGGTCCGGCCCAGGTCAGAATCAAGCATGTTCCACTTTTATTTTGGATGTTCTGTCTGGATCTGCTGCTTTGTTGTCTTATGAAATTAAAACTTATTATAAAACACCAGATCTTTAGGTCAACATTAGATTGGAAATACTGTTTCAGGGTGACCTGTTGTAGACCAGCTTTGAAAAAAAAAGTTTCAATTGATGCAAGCTGATGAAATCTTTTTAAGGACAGGGCTTGATGAGAAATAGCATTCAATGTTATTGTTTTACACATTGTGTGTTAAAGAAAACAGAAATCTGACTTGGATAAGGCAGTATGTTATCACAGCACACATCTGTGGGACATTTTATCATCTTTTCATATTTACTATCTATTATCTATTAACTAAATAAATTACAGCTTATTAATGAAACACATAGTGTTACTGCAAACTGCATACAAAGTTAAGACTTTTGAGATGAAAATAGTTTAAGGCAAAAATGAGCATATGGTAGATTAGAGACTGTGGCATGCATGTGATGTTATTTGTTTGGGTTGGGAGAGAAAGGAGAGACAGAGGGAGGAGTGTGAGAGAGGGAGGGGATGGGGATGTATCTATGCAGACTGCCAGATGTAATTAAAACAAATGAATGAGTCCAGAGGGAGTGGAGTCCCAGGTAGACACATCTCTGGGGAGGTGGACATACGGCCCTTATGTAGGCCAGCAACATGCTCCAGAAAACAGCAATAAACATTACCCACCATCACTACCACTACCACTGCTACAATCACGAATTATCAAACTTACTAAACATTCCAACTCAGCAACACCATTCACTTGATCCCTTTGATCCACAACCAATCGAAATAAATTATCAAATAAACAAACCAAATAAATGGCATAAATAAATAAACAGAGGGAAGGGTGAGAATAGACACAGCTGTCCAGTGGGACTCATCTGTGTCATCACGTGTGTGTTTGTGTGGCATGACATTGCTAACACAGGTTAAAGGTATATTCAGTTTGACAGGTGTGCTCACCCTCCCTGCTGATAGTGCAATTTGATTTGACCTGAATATGAACCTTTCCTCTACAGCCTGCCTGATAATCATTCTCTCCCCCTCTCTCTGCCTCTCTAGCCGAGTACAGACGGCTTCACATTCATACTCTGCAGATTTCAATTTCATCTCTTCTGTTCTTTATTATATATTTCATGGCTGTTTTAACTCCTCTCACTCCTGACTGAAACTCTGGCAAACATTAATCGTCAAGGAACCAACTGGCAACACTGCCTTTTGATTTAATTTCCCTTGATGGCAAGAGGGGAAGTAAATGAAATCCTCCTCTCATAACCTAACTGTGAAATCACAACACTACGTGACCCACTGGGCCTTAGTGAAGTCAGGATTCAAATTAATTGGTGCCCTTGCAAATACCTCTACAAGCGCTTCTTTGCCATGTCTGGGTTGTCTGGGACATGCAATGCATCTGAGTGACTCAGTGTGGACTGATGATGGGGTGTATGGGAGCCAGGGGATGAACAAAAATAAACTAATGAAGTCATTCCTCAGCGTAAGGTCATGGTTTGAGGGAATGCAAATATTTTGTGTCAAATCTCCTGGTATGCCATTTATCAGGCCATGTCAGTAGGAATGCAGATGGTTTCCTCTGGGGAACTTTTGTTTGTTTGTTTGTTTGTTTGTTTGTTCAAGAATGAAAACAGAAACAAAAACGGCTATGTTTCGAGGATCCTGAGGCATAGTGAGCTGAGGGGCTCATACCATAAACCCGGGGACACAGGTTCAAGTCCAACTGTCCCCATTAAACCTGGGGACACAGGTTCAAGTCCAACTGTTTCCGTTTCCCAATCTTTCTCGTCTCACTCATTTCCTGTCTATCTCTTCTGTCCTATCTGAATGAAGGCAAATGCACACAAATATAAGGCTAAAAACAGCAGTGTTTAAGGACACAAGACAAAACAAAATGGTGTCAGGTAGGTGATATTATTGTGACATTGGTTTAACATGACTGGAACAATTATGTCTGGTTTAGTCATTATTTCAGCTCTTTATTTTACTTTATTTTTTAAAAACAATCATTGTATCTTGTTGACCTTTGAGGCTTATTTAACATTGATGTGAGTAAGTGATGTGTGCATGATTGATCAAATTCACACTTTTGTTGGTCTTCCTCTGTTTTTAGTTCTTTGAGACATTTAACAACACATCTAGTAGATTAAAGGCTGTTCATGGTGGGACTTAAATTGGACTTAAAGCAAAGCCAAGATGCCATTTATTTCTAAAGGCTGAGCCATCCCTGTCTGACATTACCGGAAAGGCGTATTGGGCCAATTTACTTCATATTCATAAAATAAATGCCGGCTTTCAATACGCTTCGGCATCTGTCTGGATTTGACCCAATCCACCCACGGCTCTGTCTGAAGGAGTTATTTTTTGTTTATTCCATCCTTGATTCTCCCCACCTGGGATGAGGATTGCTTGGGAAAAGATAACCGCAGTCATAAATACTGCCCACCCACCCCTCAGCACGTGCAGACACACACACACACACAGACACACTCACACAGACACACCCACACACAGTGGGATTAAATGACTGGGTTACGGTCCACAGAGACAAAATGCTAGATTGCCCATAAGATAATCACATTATGCTAAGAATCGTTCTGACAGGCATGACATGCAATCCGTTATACCTATTATTTGCTAATAGGATGTCAAGTCAACACAAACATCTGTCTGTGTGATATTTATGCATGCAAGAAAGCAATTTGTCCAGTCTCTAGTGCTTCTGTGATTTCCCCCCTTTGATTTTCTGCTCTGTTCTCTCTCTCTCTCTCTCTCTCTCTCTCTCTCTCTCTTCCTTGTTTCTTAGACAAACACTTGGCTCCCCCTTTCCTCCGTAGCCTATGGCAGTGGTTAATTACTCTGAAACCTCACACATCTGGCAGGCTTGCTCCACCGCCTCCTGGCCTGCTTGATCAGGAAATATCAATAATGGGCTGTGTCAGGCCGCAGAGCCACATTAAACACACTCCGCACGCTCCTCACGCTCACCGCTCACACTCACAAAACAGATGCTGCCCCAGCAAAAGACCAGCGGCCACCGCTGCGGTCTGACTGCCACCAGTGTCCCCAAGGACCCTCCATTGCACAAACATACTCACACAGATGTGTATGTGCATCCACATGCTGTTGTGCACGCGTGGACACACACACACGCACACACACACACACACACATGCACACACAAATACATGCTGTTACTTCTCCACACACCCTACTTACACACACAGACATTCATGTGCATGCATACACACATACCCACCCACCCATACACACATACACACACACACAAACACATGCTGTTACTCCTCTACACACCCTACTTACACACACAGACATTCATGAGTATGCCCACACACACACACACACACACAGTCTCATTATCAACAACCAAACAGAAGGTTCTTCCTTTTCATGTGACAGACATTGCATCATACTCTCTTCCAACATGTCATCCGCAGTGCAACACAGGCAGTGCATTACATTTACTGGGCAGGGCGGTATGCTGTAATTTTGAGCATTCTGGAACTCTCTGTGGTATGTACTGAGCGTTGCCATGGTAGTTGAGTCTTAAGCCACTCTTGGAATTATAAAAATCTGAGACTCAACAACAACCTTACAGCACCATTCCAACAAACAAACCATTACATTTGAAAAGAAAATCTGAAGAGACCTGTGCTAATTAGCCTTTAAAAAGCAACTGTTTTGTGTCATGTCAAAACCAACAACACTCAGTATTACCCATATATCCACTGAAGGTAGCATGTACTTCTCTTGTGCAATATCCATTGGTACCTCATCGGCATCTTATTACGATAAACACAACGGAAGTCAGAAGAGTGCAGTGTAACTGACAGATAAAGGCAACCAAGCTCCATATATAAGACCTAAAATCTTTTATTTTTAAAGCCAGAGTAAATTGCTGACAAAAGTTCTTTAAAAGCAAAGGCATTCTTCGTATGTCTGATGTGCCAGCAATAACCAGGGTCATGAAATGCATTCATGTACAGTAAGTACACTACTGATTTTTTATAGCTTTGTAGCATGGGTTTGTATAGCATTGCAGCATATTTCTATTTCTATTATTGAGAGGCAAGGGTGTAGGTTTGGTCTCAACATTGATGGGGACATAGCAAACCTGAGCAATGACATTACATCACCCATAATTTTCCAAAAATTTAAACAGAATAAAAAATAAACTTGTCTTATCTGTCAAAATATGCCCTGGGCTTTATCATATCAGCAAATATTATTTTCATACTTACAACTGTGTTACCCACTAAAGGTATAAACTGCATATACATAAAATAGGACTACTTCATCATTACGCCTTTACTCAAAACACAAACAACAAATGCTACCTTGCATGTCCTTGTTCGGTTACTGCTTAACATCAGTTGTCATTTTCTACAATGTTCATTCTGCTCATTAGTGGCTTTTTAAGTTGCTTTAGGGGAGACTGGCTCTGAAGTAATTGATAGTTGACAAATAAATTTAATTTGCTTTGGATAACAGCGTCTGCTGAATGTATACATGCAAATGTAAAACACTGTAACTTTCCTACTTACACTGTGAGTGGGTGAGTAAAACATTTTGGCTGTCTCTTGCTGGTGTGATATTCCCAGCAAAATGTTATGCTGTAAAGTGACTTGTATAATTCATATAGAAAATTTTCTTCTGCATGCAACTAGTTATACAATAACAATAACTAGTTATACAATAACAATAACATTTTTCTGCATGGGATGGTTATTTTCTTGCACAGCTGCTGCAGGCGTTAGCAGGAAAAAACGAGCACATTTAAGGCAAAAACAACAATTTTAAACTAGTAGAAAACGTGATTTAACCCTTTGTTTTTTGTATTTAAAATTATTGGTGGGGACAATACAGCAGACGCTGGATATGGGTGGTGACAGTTAGAAGCTTAGAAGCTTAGACGCTTAGAAGTCTTTGTGAGAAGCCTACAGTAAGAACGAGTATATAAACTATGCCTGAAATACAGTATATTGCTGTCTACACATCATCACTGTATGATTCTGGTTTCCTCTTGGGTTTATTAAATTATTACTGACAGTGTTGATGCTGAATGCACACACATATCTTTGAAATAACTTGGGATGCTGAATCATCAGCATCCCATCTCAAACCTACAAGAATTTCAGTTAATTTTAGACTCCTTTTAGACTTAAATTAAAAGCCCCAAGCCAGCATTGATGGGGTCTGTCTGGCTCACCATATGGACATTCACATTCACATTCACATAACATCTGTGTAAATACTGCATTATTTATGAAAGCTAATCTAAGCAATTTATTGAACAGACATTGAGAAGCAATGTAGAGCTCTCAGCTCCAGTGCAGTTTCTCAGAACACACCATCAGCGACAGTTTCCTTATGACATTTGGGTACGCAGGGTCCCTTCAGCGCACCTCATTGCCAAAGGTCATTTCATCTACCATTTGTGGCAATTCCTAATTGAAGACAAGGCACATGGGAAGAATTTCTCTGTAGGAGGTTAAAAAGCCAGCTGTTAGAAATCGTGTTAGAACCGTTCGTTCTTCCATTCTCACTTCTCGTTGTCACTGAAGCCACAGCGCTAAAGGTTAGCGGTGGCCTCCGTAATTAAGAACCCAAAAGATTTCAAAGGTTGGCACCTAATGGTGACAAGTGATATCCAACCAGCAAATGGGCCAGGGAAATTGAATGTGCCTTAACTGATGGGCTGTCTGTCCGTTTATTCTGCACATTTTTCTAGATGTAGAACAAACCCCGCTCTGGCTGTGAGCTCAAGTTAATGCCCCACTTTGTAGTCCCATATATGGCCAAGTCAATTTGTCTAATTCACAAACAAGAATAAAGCATCACTTGTCTTTTAAGAGAAATTATTGCAAAACTTGGAAGACTATAACATAGCAAGTGTCTTGTACATGTCCTTCACACATACCATCTCTCTAGGCCACATGGCATCCATTTCAATTTCACTCAGCCATTCTGAACAACTACCAACAGAACTGGCCATAAACTTTGACGAACCTCTCACTGTAATTTATTACCTTTACGGAGTGTTAAATCAACATCAGTGTGGCGCGGAAAGGAAATGGATCTTTTATCAGACAGCAACCAGCTCATCACCTATCGTTCCTCTGCACTGTTGTTTAGCGTAGCACGAGGGTAAGTGTGTGTGTGTGTGTGTATGTGGAGAGGATGGGGCTGGGATAAAGAGGAGAGGGGAGGGGAGGGGTGTGTGGGTGTGGGTGTGGGTGTGGAGGGGAGGGAGAGCAGCCAGGGCCAACAAGGTCCCCGTTCCACTTATGTTGGTGTGTGACACTGAATAAATTGCCTCTGCTGAACCAGAGGTACATGGCTCCCTCGTGCCGGCGGAGGGGTCAGCATCAGGCAGCCTCCTCCTGTTTCGCTTGGCTTTTTAATCTCATAGCTCTTATGCTGTACCGCAATCCATACAACTTACTTTGAGGAGACAAACAAACAAACTTAAAAAAACAGCAATAACAACAACAACAACAAGAAGATGCAACACACACACACACACACACACCACTGTGGTGGTAAAGTGGCCTTTTAAAGATGGAAAGGGGGAACTGTATTTTAGTGGGGCGCCACACACACACATCCACACATTTTCACCTTTTTGTTTTATGGGGCCTTGGCCTAGTTAATACCTTTCAACAATCTCTTAATATTTTCCACAATCTTCAGGGCACTTTTCAAAATGAAACCTAAAAATGCTGTCTGCCCTGGCAGACATACAAAGAGAGTTTTAACCCCAATGTGTGAAAAGAATTGCTCCACATGACGATTTATTTCTCCCCAAAACAACAAGCAGCTTTGTATACCTGTTAATCGATCAAAATAATCTGTGTGCCTCTTAAGGGTTTGTGCAGAAGTATGTGCACTAATAAAACCAAAGTAAAACAGCGCAGATTGTGGATCTTTAAACCCACTTGAAGAACCAGTAGTAACAGAGAGAGAGAAAAAAAACATAATGATTTGCCTCAGCTTCTTTCCAACAACATCTTTAAATGGCTGCTGTAATACATTACAGATCTGCTCCCAAACACAGCGCACACTGGCTGAAAGTGAGCCTAACTTCAGGCCATTCATCATGGTCCAATCTGCATTATCTAAACGCTGGACAGCCTTGTGCAATCACACTCTTTGTCACTGTGCCCTCAATATGTTAACTTAAAAAATAGAGGTGACGGATTTCAGGGGTCTGTAGGTGATTGTTTAGATGTATGCTTCACATACAGACATTGTCTAGACCTGCCCATTTTTTTTTGATAAACAAGTCCTCTCAAAAGCTTTAAGTTCTTATTTCAGAGTTAGGCTTAGCTGTAGGTGTAGAGTATGGCATTTGCAGTATGCTATTGAAGTATAACTGTACAACAGCACACAGAAGGTGCTGAGCATAATGGACTGGACATCTTGAGCCCACACACACACTCACACTTTTATGCTGTCCCTGGTGGTGACTATACTACTATGGACAACAATATACTGCACTACCTTGATAACTACTGCACTAAAGGACTGTTTTACAACATTGGACAATCTTACTGGATCATTGTAATGTATCTACTAGGATTACCGCAAGGCACCTTATCACGACACTTATCTACCTCGTGGTTTTTCTTATTATCATTTTTTTTTTTTCCTTCCTGTTCAGTGAATGTTGTCTGAATGCAGATGTGTGCAATATGTTTGATCTGTTTTTGCATTGTGTATTATGTGTATTATGTGTATGCTGCTGGACACCTTAATTTCCTTCGGGATCAATAAAGTAACTCTACTCTACTCCACTCTATAATTTGCCCACATATTGTGTCATTTGGAAATGAATTTATATATTAATTTACTTATTTATTTATTTCCAGGGGTCTAACCTACAGACCATATTTGTTGCGAAAAGGAAGGTTTATTGTCGCTCAAAGACAAATTGTGGACTCGTCTCTTTATTACAAGTATGCCGAGCCTTGAGCTAAAAAGAAACTCACACACACACTCGCACACACATTCAGGCACTATGCCTTCATCAGCAAACTATTTTAATCTGTACATGCAGACAAAATTTGCTGCTTTCCTTCCAGTCACTGCTGGGTATGTACATAGGGTACATACGTGTGTGCAAGCTATATTTGCAAGCTAAGTGGACACATATTGGCCAACAGAAAGTAAACAAAGTGACTTTTCGTGCAGCTGTCCAAGATATACACTACAACGGCTTTAACGCGGTATAAAGTCATGCAAATTGGAGTGTTATTTGATATAAGCATACATCAGTCTAGCTTTCTTTGTGTGTATGAATGTGAATGTGTGTGTGTGTGTGTGTGTGTGTCTGTGTGTGTGTGTTTGTGTGTGTGTGTGCGTGCATATACTCATATACACAGGGCATATATTTGTGTGCCCTTAATTAAAGACATTGGGAGAATTTCTTGAAGTTGCAGAAGAAAGTATATAGCTTGATTATTTGAGATTCCAAAAAACATGCTGCATCGAACAGACCATTATGTTTTCAGTGCCTCAGCCAACAGCATTGCTATACCCCTGAATTTTAATTGGCTATGAAACATACACACAGTTCAGGAAACAGAAACTCTTGTTTAAAGAAAATTCTAGCCTGAAAAAAAAAACAAACAAAACAAAACTGACAGTGTTACAGAAATTAGAAAAAAAAAGTCGGTATAGATCACTATGGCTCTCTGGCTGTGCTACGAAGTTTTCATTTTATCCTCTTCCATTTTCATTTAAATGTAGATTTATTCACTTAGCACAATTATAGCTAAAGCAACTTGCTGCACAAATTTCTTTCACATTAATCTTAAGTGTGTCCTTGGGAATGAAACGCAGAAGTCTGGTGCTGTCTGTACCTTTCCTCCGGTGTTGGTTGGACTGTGCAAACTTGGGAGTATTGCTTTCCCTTCTGCCTCAGTATTATATCTCCTAAAGCAAAAGCCAGCCAGACAATTTTTTTTTTTTTTTTGGATCTTTCAGCTATCACACATTTGGGTGCAATTGCATTTGATCCACAACAGAGAATTGACACCTCGGACAAAAAGTTCTCTCTCTCTCTCTCTCTCTCTCTCTCATTTTACCAAGAAAATGTGTGTTTTAGGTCTTGAAAGGCGAGCTAGCCTTAAATCCATTCATCTAGGTAATTCGTTTTTGAACATGTTTTCTGAAGGTTTTAAGGCAATGAAGGAGAGAAAGCTGGAGGTCCAAAAGCTGAACCATTAGGGGGCATGACTCAGACTAATTGCTTTTAGCATTACCAGTGAACAAAAAGTTCCTCTTTCAATAAAAAAGTACATGTATTTTTTTCCTCACTTATTAACCATTAAGGAAGTGTTTAAAGGGCCCCATTAATTAATTTAAGGAACCAGTTGCCAACAGTTAATTGCATTTCTCAGCGGGAATTGCACCGGACTTTATCTAAGTTGTCTTTGTAATTGCACTGTTACTGTTTTTGCTCAGAGACTAAATATTGAGTTCTTTTTAAGTTCAGTTTAGTTTGATGCTGTTCCGATCCACAGAAGGGGCCGTTCTACCAGATGACATGGTAAAAAAAGAATTGTCAAAGTATTTGTGATATGTATTATGTAATGCATAGTAAAATATCAGATGCACATGCATTGTAGGTATGTAGGTATGTGTATTTGATATTATTTGAAATTACAATTAAGATTGCTTGATTACTGCTTAAGCAATTTAATTGTATCTTAAAGTATCTAATCCAGTATCTAACTAAGATGACGTGTAGATTTAAAGGCCTTGTTTTGATTCAAACATCGCCAAATAGCACTATTGCAGCTTCATGGCAAATGGCATTTCATCATGTCTGTCCACTACCTCAGTACTGACAGGGCCAAATGGGTAGACAGCCTATTTTCAGGGTACATAACTTTAAATGGGTTTGTGGAAAAAAAGACACATATCTACCTTTCATTTTCCATTTCAATCAACAAATGCAGTCATTACCCCACCCCATTTGCTGCAGCATTATGTTGACAAAATAGGCCATTACTGCTGTGAAGTTTGAGGAAACCAACAGGACTCTGCTTCTTGAATTAATTCCGGGGACCAACCAGGAACCGAATTATGGCCATTGAATCACTGCTTCGCAAGCATCATTTACTCTTTGCATAACATGGGACATAAAAGAATATCAAGGATATTGATGGACTCCCATCATTTCAGTCCATATAGTGTGACTCAATGCACATTGGCACCATGGGTGGGAGAGCAGAGAAGAAGAAAGAAAGAAAAAAGAGGGAATGATTTAGAGGAGCTGAGCAAGGAATATAAAACTAATCAACTGATATCTTAATAACAGTGAGACATAATCTACTGTAAGTAGTCTTACTGTGTCTCAAAAGTGAAGGCCACAGTTAGATTAAGGTAACAAGAATATCATCAATAGCAGAACAGGAAGTCATATCTCAAGGTATCTGAGCTATTTGTCAGAAATTAAACTAGTCTAATGAGATCACAGTAGCAACCACAGAGTCTGGTCAAATGTCCAGTGCCTTGGTGTCTCTCTGTTTGGTGTCTCTACATATAAAATAAATGAGTGCTGGTTTCTGACTTCAAACCCACACACACTGTCTCAAAAGGGGGGAAAATGTCAAATACTTTTCATGTTTACACATATTTGAATATTTGAAGGGAACCCATTTCACAATTCCATAAATGTGCTATTTTTTGGTGCTTATTCATTCATCAAAAAAAGTTATCACTGTCCTGACAGCCCACCACTGGTGCAGATTGGATGACATGATGTGAGTTTTCATTTTTTTGAAAAGAAGTAAAATCAACTTTTAACAAAGCATTGTGAGTTATTCTGTATTTTTTTATGATTTAAAGTAACATAGCCACACACAAACTATGTAAAGCTATGTACCAAAAATGTGCATACATACAATTACAGTTATTCCTATCATAGCAGTCATGTGCATTTTATTTTGTTTTTTGTTATTTTGTGACTGATGTGGAATATGTAAGAGATAATGAATGACACTGCATTTGTATATCAGTGAATATTGCACTTTCGAGGTGGTAATAAGGCCCCAATGTGGACGCCGAAGGGCCTTTACACCTCGATAAGTGCAATATTCACCGATATACGCACGCTGTGGAGTTCATCATCAGGCTCGTACCACTGTATCAATGTCCATTTGAACTTCACAGCAAGTTGGGTGAATTGATATGCAAATGTAAAACAACCAGAAAGTGGATATACTTCACAGGTGTGCGGTTATCTGAAAATAATGCATGTTGTAAATAGTATCTCACAATAGGAAATTTGATCAAACAGTGGTATAAAGAAAAGGATTATATTGAAAAGTGAAAACAAATGTGGTTTGCTTGTTCTGTCCCACACTAAACGGAACACACGATGACTAACATGCACTGTAGCCTGTTTTTGTACTTTTAAAGATTTACAAAGATTTTAAAGAGATTTCAGAAGACCACCAGTCAGTATATCTTGGCTTATAGGAGAACTGCATAAAATGTTGGAGCAAATGAGTGGAATCAGTAAACAAAGAAGCTACATGTAATGCATTTACCATGAAAGATAATTTGAGTCTTTATTTAGCTTAATTTAGCTTGAGCTTAATTTCTGAGTATAACTGTAGGAAAAGAATTGGTTATGGTTACTTAGTCAAAGGCCAAGCCTCCATTCTAATTTCTGACTTACATCCCAGACTAAAGCATCCAGGTTTGAGAAATGTAAGTCTTGTGGAAAATGTTTTGACACTGCTGACATTTGTTTAGATGTGTGACCTTTTTAGCATTCCTGAAACCTGCCAAAGTCCAGTTTTCTGAAAGCACAACATTAAAATGTTTCCCTCTTGTTGTGATTGTTCAAAAAATGTGTGCTGGAAAATGCGTTTGTCATTTTCTTCAAAGTTTAGCGAAGCACAATTACACATTTGCAGTCAGATACACAAAGCTTTTCATGTCTAAACAGTCATGGGAGAATGATTTCAATGAATGCACTTTCTGTAATCTTTCTCACAAGACAAATTAAAATCTGTCAAGAAAATATAATTTCACACATTATTCATATTTGTATTTTTTTTTGTTTGTTTGTTTTGTTTTTGTTAAGAACCATGTAATAATGTTAATAGTATTAATATTACAATATTAATAACATTAAGTGATTTTGTACATGCGTCAATCCAATAACATTTTAAGGAGTTACCCACATAGGAGATAGCCGCATGAGAGCTCCAGAGAGCCATGGCTTTTAGCTGTCTTTTGTCAGTGATCTGGCCAGTGGCTTTTAAATGAGTGGACCTGTGGTAGCCAGGCGCAAGGACATGACGTGTGACCTTCTCCTCTCCGAGCAGGAGAGGTGGCTAATGGTGTTTGGACTCCTGATTGAAGGGGCTGTCTTCCCCCATTTAGTGCAGCCCAGCCCAGCCCTCTCTCTCTCTACATCACACACCCAACTGCAGCCTCTGCTGACAACTTTCAGACATCTAATTAGACAGAGAAACACACACACACACACACAAACACACACACACACACAAACACAAACACACACACATTCACACAAACATACAGACACAGGCACACACATACACAGACACACATACACACAGACACACACACACACATAAAATGAAACAAACAAAAACAGATTCTGTGGGGAATGCTGAATGTTGTGATTGCTTGTAGGATTCCCAGTGGCTTCACTATGCGGCCATTTCAGATCAATATTGTTCACTTAATGAGGGGTTTTGATGAATGGGAAGTTTGCCATCTTCTCTCTCTTTCTCTCTCTCTCTCCCTCCCTTTCTCATTCTCTCTGTCTCCACTATCCATTTATTTGTCTATTTTTTTCTCACTCCCACGTTTTCATGTGATCGTAACTTAAACAAAACTTTTTCCACACCTTGTGGTAATAGATCAAAACTTGCATCCTGATTGCAAGTAGAAGAACATTCTTAACCACACACTTCTTAAAGCAACACTATGTAACACCTTGCTATTTGATGTATCACTTTTATCATTTTGGTATCATCTTCAAACAAATATGATGGCATAAGCATAAAAAAGGAGATTAACACAAATGGTAATTCACACCAGCCATGCTGTGCTGTTCTGCATACAGGGTAAGAAAACTACCACTTTAACACACATGATATTGTCGTTGTATCGCCATCAAACAACAATTAGCATGGTCTAGTAGTGCCAGTAAGGCTCTTGGAAATATTTGGACGTTTCTGTGTGCCCTTTAGGGGCTAATCCATTAGTTTTACACCAAAACTCCTCAGTGTTGCTTGAAACACACCTCTTCGCTTCAGACCATAAATCTCACATCTTGTCACTCTGTTGCCATTTCAAGGCTCTGAATTTCAAAATACCACACTCACGACCCAATTGATCAAATAGCCATCAGGTGTAAAGGCATTTAGGTGCTGTAAACTCATCTATCAGGCCTACGCACTGTAACGATTAAAGGTCAGTTTACCTGACTTAAATAGAAATTGAAAGTCATAATGGAAAAGTGAAGAGGTGAAGGGGAGCCTATATGGAGTACCAGGAGAAGGTAGAAGAGAAAGGGTATAATGAAGGTTTTTTTTGTTGTTGTTGTTGTTGTTTAATTCTGTTGGAAAAAAAACTATGTCAAGCCATTAATATGGTAAAAAATGTAAAAATTCTGTAATTATATCATAATTCTTACCTGGAGTAGATATGCTCTAGCCCGACTAGCATCGCCTAGTGCGTCATCACATTTCGCTACAGCACAGTCAGTCTTTCCATTTCCTATTTTTGGCAGTCAGCAAACACAGGGCTGTGGCATGCCCAGTATTTTTACAGTTCAAAGAAAGTATCTGATCACAAGGAAGGAAACATACACCGTTTGAGGGATTCTAGTTGCTCTGCATAAAGTGAAACAATGTCAAAGTGTGAAAGTGCAGGCTAGATGTATTTTAAATGTACATGGGCTTTATCAAATGACAATATAGCCATAGCTGTGTATTCCATTTGACATAAATCAGGTGATTTCTTACCTTTTAACACTTTGATACTTGGTTGGGACTCCAACAACGACAAATACACTCTTTTCCACCTCCTTCTCTCGATTACTTTGAAAGGAGTACGGTGTGTTTAGTGTGTTCCCCTCCTTAGACAGAGATAATGATCATCTATAATCTAAATAGCTGATTTCACAGAGATATAATAATTTGCATTGTGAAGCAAAGTGTATTATGAATCAGTTGAGTGTTTGAAGTGATATGTGAACTAAGGTGTCATGTCTATCTGGAAATTACTTTATATGTCAAGGACCTTTGCTACTATTCACCTGTAATATCTGCCATGCTGTACTGCCAAGTAGCTCAGGGAGGCTCTGATTCAATAGTTTAATTTTACAGCTTAATCTCTGGTAGCCTACATAAGGGCATGGGAGGGGGGATATGCCAAGTTACCGGCTAGCATTTGCATTCATTGTAACACTTACTGGTTTGCAAGAAAAGGATATCACAGTAATTACTGTAAGATATCATTTCATTGATGTTTTGTAATAAAAGCTTTATTTCTGCTCTGTTGTATTCACATAATCATTTTATATTTCCCATCCAAGTAATACTGATGGAATACCCACTGTTTATTAATAATTTTAAAATCATTATACACATGTATAATAACCTTCTAGATACATTTTACAAATGGTTTATAAACTATTCATAAACTTTTTACATTGTGATAGTCATCAAACGCAACTTTACAATATCCAAATGATGTTAATAGATAGTTTAAGCTATAAGTTAAACAAATAAGTAACAAAAAACAATGTTTTCACTAAGGATAAACAAGAGAACGAACAAGCAAAAAAAGATGTTGCCTGAGCAACTAATTTTTTCCTTTCTTTGCAAAACCAAAGTGAATGCATGAGTACACATATGGGCAATATATCTCTGCAGCACAGAAGCAGATAGCCTAAAGATACATGGTCTTCACATTTCTATGTGTGAGCAGCCAGTGTGTGTACATACATATCAAATATAAAGAAATCAAAACTTGAAAAGTGGTGTCCATGGCTCCTTGATCCGCCTTTTGGCAAAAAGCTCAGTATGGCCACCCTGTGATAAAGCTAGAGAAAAGGCCTTTCCTAACAACATGTTTGCCTGGGAGCCCTGCTGTTAGAATGATCAGAAGCCTTGCCGCTGTACTGCGCTGAGCTGGGTCACACTGTGGTGCTCTGTGCTGTAAGAACGATCTGGTGGCTTGGTCCTGCTGCTTCGGGCTCCAGAATTACAAATGACGATGGACTACACAACCCAATAGAGAGAGAAAACTAAACAGACACCCACATGCTTGCACTTACACACACATACACACACACACACACACACACTTGCATGCACCACAGACCACACATGCAAAGATATCAAAACACAAATACACACACACCCACACAAACACTGAGGTTCTTCCCGCCTCTGCATATTTCTTAATGAGGTCACTGTCAAATAACTCCCCCAGACTTCTAAATGCTACTGGTGCTTAACAGAGGCGGGGACAGGGACCGCTGCTGTGCTGGGTAATCATGCCTGAGTCCTCCGTATCCACATCTGCCTGGCAATTACAGTCATTTGGAGCAGAGGGGACTCACATGAGGGGCTGCCATGATAAACAGCCTTGCAGCCTTGCTGCTGAGTGTGGAACAGATCTTGGCCGAATGGTAGCCAAATCCAGCCCTGTGCCGTCATCAGGAGGTTATCTCTCTGTCCCTGGTGATTAAGTGAGCGCGCACACACTCACACACAAGCACTCACAAAGCTCCTAAGAATTGTCAGTACACATGGCAATTGCAACATTAATCGTTGTGCCCCCAGGAGTCATTTTGCAGTGAAATCTAATATCCATCACATTCTTCACAAGTAATTATCATGAGATGGGCACCGTGCCCAGTGTCCACATGTTATTTACATTATGCCTAGATTGGGGGGGGGGGGGGATACCAGTGCTTTTTCTGTGTTTTAGTTCTTTTTTATAGACCAGGTGGAAAGTTTTAACATTGTCAAAGGTAAAAAAGGGCAATAAGTATTTTAATATTACATAATATTATATAATATAATATTGTTTGTTACAATTAGTTTAACACTTTTGATGTTTCACACTTTTTTGTAATCTCCTCTCTTTTTGCTCAAACAGCAGACTCCAAAAGGTTTGAATTCATATACATATCTCACACAAAAGGTATTGTGATGGAACAGATTTAAGAGTGAGATGAAATCATGCAATGGCCCTATCTACCTCTCAGAGCAGAGCCTGGATTGGAAGAAGAAAAAGAAAAAAATCTCTAATTTTTTTGCAATTCAAAAACACCCTCTTAAAAAATGAAAAAAGGGGAAAAAAAACTTTAAAGGCAATTTCTTTCTTTCATTATTTGTATAAAGCACACATCCCTTGCTTGTGCAGAGTGCTATACATATGCAAATCTCAGTGTCTAGCTTACAAAAGAGCCACACTTTTCCCATTCATCTTATTATGTTGCACAAGTCTGCTATTACGCAAGTTCTCTGCCAAAAAAACTCATGGTATTTGTCACCTCCCTGTCGTTTCTGTCATTGTAAGATGTCAGCCTTTCTCTGTCTGTCAAACGGATGTCAAGTTGAGCAAAAAAAAAGCCACCAAATGGAGATTCTGCTGGTGGTTGCGATGGGAAATAAGTAAGGAACACTGCTCATAAAGGGTGTGGTTGTTCATTATGTCTGACTTCAAACACATACAAAAGCTTGCTTCCATGCTTAGATCAGCTTGAGTTCATTGAAAGATGTAGTGACAAAAAATCTATTTAAAATAAAATGTACAACTAGCATATCCATGGGAAATATATAGGACTACTGCAAACTACTTTTGTACACATCTGGATCCATCAACAGATATTTCCAGTTTCCTTGTACGCATGAGTCAAAGTTTCACGTGAACAAAGAATCCTTCTCCAGCTCCCTCTCTCTCTCTCTCTCTCTCTCTCTCTCTCTCTCTCTTTCTCTCTCTATCTCTGTCTGTCTCTCTTTCTCACCACAGGGCAGAGGTTATTTTTTGCCGATTTTCGAAAAGAGGTTGTAAGGCAGAGTTGCTCATTTCCCCCAGGTTGCTGTCCTACTCTCACTGATTTATTCATGGGTACTGCAGTTGCCCTCAACAGAGATGATAGACATTGCTTACCCGAAGCAAGGCCCTTGCGCATGGTCCACCTCAACAAGACCCTTAAACGTAGTTTAGCTGAATAAGACCCATGAAAACGGTTTACCTGAAGAAGACCCTTAACCATGATCGTGTTCAAGAATTTACTTGTATCCTTAGCTCAACAAAGTGCAAATACTTGCCATGCAGTCTTTGTCATAGCAAGCTAGAAATTGATATGATTTCATATAAGATAATCAGATTGCTGAGATAATTCAAATGGTCATAAGCATAGCAGCTTTAAAGAACAGATTACATTGACTGTACATTCAAATGCATTACTGTAGATTGCTACTCTGAGTAAGAGTTTTTCCCTCAATTTATTTGTATAAAGAGAACAGTTAATTTAAATTCAAATTTAAATTCTTTTTTCATTTACAGAGCATTCCATTGAGAAAGTGATTCTGTTTTAAATATATTGCTATTCATCCTACAGTAATGACACTTCCCCCATTGGATTCTCAGAGTCAGTTTACAAACCCATGTTCAATTACTGTTTACTGTTTACAATTACTGCTTTCCACTTTGCTTTGCTCTCTCTCTCCCTCTCGCTCTCTCCCTCCCTCTCTCTCTCTCTCTCTCTCTCTCCCTCTCTCTCTCTCTCTCTGTCTCCTTATGAGTTAGCCTTAGCTTCTCTGACCACTGCTTGTCATCCTGGGCCCTGCCTCAGTAATTCCTGAATGGGAGGCTTTTCAATTCAGCAAACATAGACAGACTAGAGCTTAAGGAGCACAATGCAGGAATAACTCTTTTGGTCAATTTGCGGCACACTACAGGGAAATATGTCTAGAACTAATGAGAAGTGTCTGCTACTGGTCAAAACAACACAACTACAAAGTCTAGTACCAACATGCATTCTGTGTGCACATGAGTAGCCCACTGAGTGAAACACAATTCTGCCTATTATAAATCCATGCATAACATAAGTGTGTTTGAAGCCATATTATAGCAAAAGAACATTCATTCATTCACATTAATGTAAGGCCAAAGTTACTGAAATCCACATTTTCGTCTGGCTTGGGTCAACCCTGAGGCCAAGCACACAAAAGACTTAATGTTTCCTCCTCCTAATCCTAGGAGGCCAAACCTGAGCATGAGCTGCCATCTCTCTCTAAACAAAGGAACTTTGCTTTGTTGTGTTGTGTTGTAAATATATTGGCCGAATGTAATATTGTCATGTTTGGTCTTGAACTAATCCTTGTAATGTTTTGTGGCAATCTAAAGTATATCTACCTAGTTACACATAAATGACTACATTATAGTCAGTATACTAATTTGAAATCACAGCTTTCACTAGCATAGGCCAGCTGACCAATTGCAGACTAGTTAAAGTGCCTTTAGCCTTTATTGTGCCATTGGCCCGAATAGAGGATTGTTCAGGACTCTCCTTCTCTTTTCTCTCTACTGTCTACCTTCTCTAAGCTCTCTATCTTTTTTGACGCTACTCTCTTTACTCTACCTCTACACTACCTTCTCTCTTTCACTTTCTTTCTCTCTCTTGGGTTTGTTTTATTTCTTTACATTCTCGATTTATTCTTCTTTTGGGTTATCTGGTTATCTCATTTGTTTATGTTTCATTTGATTATGACTTCAGTCATAATTAACTGCTACTGATACATTTGAGTTTATGGCTTACTGTTAAATAAATCACCCATTATTCCACCACTTCATATATCTCTCTTCTTCTATGCCATACCACTCTTGTACTTTTAGCTGGTTAAACTTCTTGGTAATATTCTAGGTCCACCTATTCATTTTATGGAGTCAGATTAACTGTAGTTTCTTGCAATATTTACCATTAATAGATGCTTCTGTCCAAAGTTCAAGAACACGATTTAGGAAGCAAGGCCTAGGTCCTTGGGTCTTCCCGCTCTACAGTAATGCAAAGGGACTGACCTTATGTTGCCCTAAGCACTGACTCTTACTGTTGGGCCAGTCGCACGTCAGAACACCATGTTGCCTTCTCCCCGATCTGACTCTCTCCACAATACCATTCCGCACACATCCAACCATTCGTTACTGTCACAGCTATGGCATTCTGGTCAAGATAGGACCCAAAGGAACTCTGGGAAGAACCCCCAAAAGGTAACTAAGATACGTCTATGTCAACAAAACAACAATTAAGGGTTGCATTCATCCATTTGGACTGGAGTGAATGGTTAGGAAATGCTTCGCTCAGTACAAATGGAGGGCTTATTGCAGGGTATGGACGTGAAGAAGCTTCTCCTGGGAGGGGAAAGAGTTTGGGAGGAGGGTGCAGTTCAAATGAGGCAAATGGAAGGAGAGGTGGCCCCTGGGTGTTGGCAGAGGGCATGTATGAGCTTTTTCATCTTGGCTGGCGTCACAAGACGAGGCATTATCTTTCAGCTGGGGCCTCGCTAAGTGTTGCTTTCCATGCTGGGCTTACAGTGGCAGGATATGCCGGCGATGACAGCTCTCTCCCTCTGTGAAGCCAGCCACTCTCCACGGAAAGCAGCACATGACACGAGAGACCAGCTGACAACTCATCTGGGCCTAATTTGGGCAAAGTCTGAATTGCAGTCAGATTTAAACTAGGTCACAGCCGACATGACCCTCTCCTTGCTTCTCAGTGTCATGCTTATAACAATGTTGCATTGCACATCCATCACTTGGATCCTCATTGGTTGCTACACGCACAAGTGTTTTGAAAGCAATTCAGACTTTTTTTAATATCATTCCTAATATCACACCTACTTTATGTTTGCAAATATTTCAGTCGCTGTGCATAATCAGAATATAATATTTGTGGAAGTGTTGCGATACAGAAGAACAAACAGTAACATTAAATGCAAAATTAAGCAGCTGATTGTCCCTCTAAGCATTGAGATTTGCTATGGGGATTGAATGTCCTTATTAAGCAGAGAACATTAGGGAGGGGTTTCAGTGCCTTTCTATTGCTGAAAACCAGATAAATGTGTCTTAATTTCATAATTCAACAAGCTCCATTGGAAATCATTACTGAATTTTGAGGTTAAATAAGTGCCTTTACAATGATACCCTGGGTCTCTGGGATATTGGGCTCGGCCCCTCAAGTAGCTCAACTACTTACATATTTTTCTGTTTGACGGTCTATCTTAGCCCAACACCAGGCAGAGCAGTGTGCTGAAAAGTAACATTGTCAATGGTTTAATCATTTTTTCTTAGTTCTTGATAAAGCTTTACGAAGGTTGAAGTAACACAATGATGTACTTAAAAATGCAAAGTATTTTATTAAGTGATCTCATTCTTGATGTCAGGGACAATGCTACCCTTTGCCTTTCAACGACATGAGTTTACAGCAGGTTTGTCTCTGAAGAGTCTGGGATAATGGTCACCTAGTGATTAATGCATTCAAGTACAGCAGCTGCACCTGTGCGATGAGGACATTAGACAGTGGTGCATTTGCTTAATCACAAGTTTCAGTATAATTTTCACCCAAGCCATTTGCACTTCAGATGATTTTAATTAAAGAAGGGGGGAAAGGGACTTTGCTCGAACACGTCTAATTAAGTCTTGAGATGCATCCCATATTTTATAACCGGGGCTCACTCTTTTCCTTGTATAATTGCAGACATCACTAATCATTTCAGACAAGGGAACGTACGGTCTTTTTTTGTCAAGTGGAGAAAGATGTGTTTACATATTACCTGCAAGCTGCAGTTCCAATCCTTGATCAGCATGTTGCCTTGACACAAACTCACAGGAACCTCATGAGACAGAAAGAAATGCTGTAAGGAGCAAAGAGCAAAGGTACAGTAATGATATACATTAATTTATCCTAAAGCCATCTGGAGGCAATAACATGAAGACATATGTCCTGCAGTTTATAACCATATTACAAGAACAGCTTGAGAAATATTGTCATTTGGAGATACATAATTGCATTAGGAAGTACTTCATGTGTTCTCAGGAAGTCTGAAGAGGACATGAATATTTGTCACAACGGTCAAGGAAGTCATACCAGTTGGAAACAGAGAACACAGGTTTTTGGGTAGTAGTCTTATATACAAGAGCTTGTTTTATATTGTATTAGTAAATTAAAAGGAATAAGACACTAACAAAAGATACTAACAAAATGTTAAGTTCCAAAATGTTAATACTAATAATTAGTAATATTGCTTTTTCAATATCAATACTGTAGCGAGTTTTTAATAAGTGACAAAGTACAGTGTGTGGCTTCAAAAATTCGAGAAATATCTTAGTCATTTGTTTGTTTTTTTATGCACTGTTTTTGTGTTAACTTACATTAGTATCAACTTTGCGCATAGAATTCTTTATTTTTTGTTATTTTTTGCTCTTGTTGGTGTATCGTCTTTCTTACCTTCACTGACTGAAAAGTCTCTGACCTTCTATGAATTATACGTGATATGTTTGGTTGGTCTGTAGATTTCAGCAGCTAAGCCCTTTTGACAGTGGTTGGTGTCAAGAAGTTAAGGAAAATCTGTGCATTGCATTTAAGTGGCCAAAGTCATTTGAAAGAAAGATAGCCCAGATATGATGGTAAAGAAATATTACTTCTGCCACAAAGTGGTGTGGAAGGATAGTTCCAGAGCCTGTCAACACTCCTGTATAGTGTAAATGAGCACTGACAGGAGTGAGCAGGGGAAGATGGGTCTTCTATGGGCCAGTTACCATTCAAGGTTAATAGGCCTTTCAGATGGCTTGAAGTGTGACTTAATGCAAATGAAAATGAAGCAGCATTGTATTCTGGTATACCTGTCTTTCCCAAGGAGATATGCCTGGTTTTATTGACTCAAAAATTAAGCTTATTCAAATATCAAACCTTGTTGTGATGAATGATATCCTTGAAGGTCAGCTTAGCATCACACTGAAGTATGTGGCTATCAGCTTGTGTGCATCTATCACTGTATGCGTGTACACTGTATGTGTGCATGCACTGTACATGCCAGCTAAGACAAGACTGAGAGAGGGTCTGCCTTTGGGTAGATAACACCTGCCACCTCAAAAAGCCATTTCTCAAACACCATTCGAATCTGGGCGGGGGGGTTGGGGTTGATCTGCCAAGTACTGGAATGTCTGCTTAGTGTAATGTTCTCTTATGATAGCTGGAGTCTTCACTGCATTTACTCCCCACTTAAGTACTTGACGTTGATGCCCATTCTCAAACTTAGACATTGATGAGAATCAATGAGAATGATGATATTGAGATCAAGGTGGGTAGAAAGAAAACATGGAAAACACAAGCACACACTGATACAGACATGTACACACACACACACACATACACACTCACACATACACTGACTTTACTTGATGACTACGTCATAAGGCTGTCTTCACTTTGTTATAAACTTGTTATAGCAAAGTTCTAACCCTAGGACAAGTGGATGCTTTACGGAAACTTTAAGTCAGGTCACATAAAAATTTCATTGAAAAGACTTGTCTGAAGTAGGCAGTTCTATTGATTATAGTGGAAGCTAATTGTTACGGCAGATACGTCTTTGGCTTAGCGCATCCAGTGTAATATCCCTGTCAACCTACAATAACTGATGGTAGCAACTTATCTGCACTTATCTGCACCTCTTCACCATCATCATTAAATTGAAAAAAAAAAAAAGAAACAAAAAGTTAATCTCTGAGCAAGTCTGCTGCCTGACATCATGTCGGAACAGAGTCCTTTAATCCTAAGTGGAGAAAAGACAATATTGAGAAACTTTCTTGCAGTAATATATTAAGACATATATTAATACAATACAGCTAACAGCTCTTTTTTCAACTGTGGCTGTTTCACAGCAAAAAATGCTCTCTGTATCTCTCACTGCCTAATGATGTAATGTTAGGACCTTATGAAAGACAACTTAATATTATAAAAATTAATGACCGAAATGTGGAGGCTCTATACGCCACTGGACAATGTCAAAGTAGTGGGTATGAAATCTACCATGACAAGGTTATGTTAGTCAGATCATATGGATGTGGTCAATTTCACCCAGCATGGGAAATGCTATAGCCATGTCAGGTAAGAAGGGAATAACTTGTCATGGTGGTCAGAGCACTGTGCAATGAAGATGTCTTTGTAATCAACAAGATGGAAAGGCATGCATATTAAATGCACAACAGATCCATCCATGCAGCAACACCAATTGTGTTTCATACCTTATATATATCAAGACTATAATGCTGCCATTGGATGTCTTTGCACAAATGCTATAAAAATCTAATGGAAGCATTTTACCCCTCCATTAGGTTGCAGGCATGGATAAAGAATATTGTTTCCAATCCACATTGGTTGTGCATTCACAAGTGAGAGCCCTCTTAGGAAATGCAAGACCATGAAATGTTTATTTTGCACTTAGCTGACCTAGCTGACCCAGCTAAAATTTGTGCCCATGGTTATAGCATTTCCCATGCAGGGTGAGCAGACACAAAAACAAGAGATGTCCTTGCGTGCAAATTTACAAAATTATTAAACAGTCCCTTGCCACTAACAAATATCATAGCATGTAGTCATTAGTGTCCTGTACCAATACCAGAATAAAGTGGACCGAAGTCAGAAATAATCATGTCTCCTTTAACTCAGTAAGTGTTTTTCTCGGCACAGCATTGCTTGCTTGTGCCCACCGTCTGATAAAGCACAGTAAATAAACATCTGTTCGCCAGAGCAGCAGGACTCTGTGGGAGGATGTTTGCACCTCCAGAGGAGAAACAACATTAAATATTAAAGACCAAATGTCAACTCGCTAAATAACATCTCTCAAATAAACACAATGCAGCCATGACCCCCTGACTTTATGCATTCCAACCAGGTGCCCAGGTTTTATACTGTCTCAGTATGGCAGCGAAGCTAAACATTTTTTTCAACCAGCCAGTGTCATCCCCCAGTTCTCTTTTCCCAGCTCCAGCATCTGTGCATCCCCCCATGTCTGTGCTCCAAATATCAGAGAAGAGTTAATGTAACTGAAATTACCATGCAAATGACACACATTTGCACATATTCCAACCCATTAATGGTCAAATATGATTGGCACAATGGCATGGTCACTATTCAAATCCTACTTTAGTAATTTAAAAACTTTAATAATTGAACACATATTTGACAACAGAAGATGCAAATCCAGTCAGTAGACTATGATTTGCCCAGTAACCAATTGCCAGTAATGCTGAAGGACTCAGAACAAGAGGATTCTAAGAGACAAGGCCGTTGCTGTTACCAGGCACAGTCGAACTGGGCCATAGAAGCCGGTGAAATGGACTGCTGTGATTATGTAGCGTACATGCTAAGTGCTCTTCAGATGAGGCAGGGGGCCATCTTGAGCACTCCAGGTCAGACAGATGAGGCCATCTCTCTTACCACACACAGTTAAATCAAGTCATAAGACATAGGCCGATGAAAGGCAATATGGTGTGTTGTGTACAGTATGTTAAGAACTGTGTTGTTGTGGAAGAAGAAGTTTATTGCCGCTGCTGTGTCCATCCAAGAACTCTGCAACCTTCCATCAGGGAATTGGGGACTCTGCAATCTGTCGCTTTTTTCTACCCTGGAAGTGTTGTAGGTGCTTCCTGTGGGAGAACTAGGAAAGGCGAGTGCATTTATTAGTGCCTCTCCTGGGAATGAACACGCGATTAAGCATTTCATTATTCGTGGCTGCCAGCCACCAAGGTGCTCTACGTTCGCTCTTGTCCCTACGATCCTTAATATGTTCTGTACGTACACTACCTTCAAAATGTTTCAAACTTGGTACTCATTTGGTACACTTGGTATTCAACTTGCTATATTTCCTATTGAAGCTCATTTCATGTGTTCCTGGAAAATAAGAAAAAATTCTGGGTGACTCCAAACTTTTTTTATTAGTGTCCTTAGACATAGAGAAACTCTTAGTCCTAGAAACTCTTACATTCTACCCAGCGGCTACCAAGGGCCCTCTGCTCCTCTTTTCACACACACACACACACACACACACACACACACACACACATCCCTGAAGTCTTCAAAGTGTACAGCACTGAAGACCTCCACTGCATGCACTGAAGCACTACTACACTATCCATTTCCAATACCTTGCAATGCTCTAGAATGGATCTAACACTGGCCTAGACAAGTACCAGATCAAGGATGGCTTTCCTGAATGCATCTTCAGCTTACATAATTCATAAAGCCCCATTTTATAAACATCTTATTGTTTTCTGAATTGAGAGCATACATAAGCCCTGTTGTTCAAGGTTGCTCAGTGCTGTTGGTAGAAATAACAACAAGGACATTTGATACAATGTCGACAGAAATATCTGGAGTAAAATGCTTTCTAGAGCTATTTTTGGATGATTAGGTGCTGAGTTAGTAGCACAATCATGTTAATTGGATGCGTTTCTGGCCATTTCAACCGAAAGCACTAAAATGCCAGTGCGCGGGGCATGTCATTGAGCCAATACAAAACGGTATTTTCAAAACCATTGTAAAGCTCAAAACAGCATTACACTTTTGTGGTAATGAGTAGAAGGCTTCTACAGACAAACAAAGTGTCCCTAACACTGCAAGCATATGGACAGTTTCTGTAGAGGACTGTTTCTAAAGAAAGTATATTATATGAAGTTGTCTTGCTGTCAATGCCATCTTGAGATCAGTTTTGCTCCAGAATTAAGAAAAATGTGTGATTAATTTTCCTGTGCCTCATTCATTGGACAGCCCTTCAGAAGCAAACTAAAACTTGCATCTGGCTTTATTTGTTATGGAACGTCATGACTAATACTGAAGAACATGGATATCAACTTAGATTAGGGGGTGGAATGGTCTGTGCATTGTGTTGGTTTGTAGAGCCCCAGATGCCTGAATATGTTTTCAGGTTTGGTTTATTGACAACCAGGTCTTTATTTATTTATATAGAGGAGGTGTATATATTTAGATGCCTGGTTATGTTTTGGGGTTTGATTTTTATT
>JAIFZK010000014.1:14792500-14942500 GCA_027481765.1 Tenualosa thibaudeaui
CTCTCTCTCAGTGCATGCCTGCCTCACTCTTTGTGTCACTCAGTGGCTTACACTCTCTTTTCTCTCTTCTTTCTTTCCTCTTCTATCTAAATCATCATCAAAACAATTATTTTCTCCCCTAACCAATTCCTTTATGTATATGAAAACTTGAGTCCAACCCTCCCAACACACTTGCTCCATCTCTAATTTGTGTTGTCTCTCCTCTTCGCTTACTTTCTGTTGAGCGTATTGATACCACTGAAATATATTGCTAATAGAATTTCCATTCTGCTGACGTTTCTGCAACACTGGCAGAATGCCCAGGTGAAGACAGATGGTAATGATACAAGCACTCCATCAAGCCTTATCCATACACAAATGTGGGGGTGCTATAAAGTTGTTTCAAAATTTGCCCTTGCCTTTAGATCATTGTAGATCATTTTTGGGGGGCTTCACCTGTTTGGTAGAAGGTTAATGGCAGCAGAGATATTCCATATGCTTCAATTATTACTCCATCTGCTGAAATATATTACTCTGAAAGTTAAATGTAATAATACACAATTCCCTCTCTGTTAAGAATTAAAAAAAAAAGAAATATGAGAATAGGTATTTCATCCCTATTGTTCTATATGAAGATGGAGATGCATGAGTGGAGCTTCTTAAGCAAGCCATTAGAGGCATTTGACCTTTTCCTGGGGAGCTGAAGAAAGTCGGCGAGCTGGAGACTGTTCTCTTGACAGCTCACAGCAGCTACTGGCAGAGCCAGAATGGAGTCCTGGCCTCACAGCGGCTGCCAGTGGCAGAGCCAGAATGGAGTCCTGCCCCTTGGCCTCTGAGTCATCTGCACAAATTACACTTGAACTGTGAGACACTGGTGCCAAGTCTCAGTGAGCTCTGAAATGTTGTTTGCCAACACCTAATATAAGGTGTCTTATAATTATACCATTAAGTGCAGCATAATAATATTCCAAATATGCTTAACCGGTCATCCATTTAGCCACGGGCATTCTCACGACAATTATAATCCCATCACAAATGCAAAAAAAAAAAAAAAAAAGTAAGAAATCCAAACTCTTGCTGATCTCGTACAAAGTATGATAATGGCACAGTTACATTGCAACAAGGGCAAATGAGGTTTGCTCTGCAACTGGACACAGATGTTTCAGCATTTTTAACAGCCTTTCTGCGAGTTGTAAAGCACATCTCAAGGTTATGGACTCATGACCAATTAGCAGCAAGTAGCAATGTGATTAAACTTAATGGCGCTTCACTGACATGTCAATCACAGGAGCTTATTAGAGAAACAGAGGAGCGTGTATTTCTTTTACAACAAGGAACACAAATCAACACAAAAGAAAATGATTCACTCGTTTCCTCCTGTCATGTTCTCACTGTGGACAGCCAGTAAGGGCATCTTGAAAACTCAAATAAATGAATGCGTCACTTAGTTTCACGTTGCAATTAAAAGAAAATTAGGCAACAGCAGGCTTCTAAGCATATTTTAATGACTCCGGAAAAAAGAGGCTAATAATGTGTAAACGGATGAGAAAATTAGCAAAATAAATAATTAGTGCATGTATTACTTTCATATATCCTTTTGTCGTCACCAAAGAGAAGCTCTCTGTCCCATGTTGTAGGTCATTATTGCTATTATTTTTAACTCCATGATTGCGCCTCAAGTGATTCGATTAAAATGAATGGCGTTGAGAGCAAATGTTCTACTCAGTAAGAGAGAAGTAGCATAATACAGCTCCTGCTGTTATTTTGTGTTTGGCCAAATCATCCACATCATTAAGGTTTACAATCAATTTAGAACAGCAATTCAATGAATTCATTTACAAACTTTTTTCTTACTTTAACTTGTTTGTTTTCTTTTATTGTGTAACTCTTTTTTTTTTCAAACCCTCTCCACTTCTTTGATTTCTCTTTCACTCTTATAGCTATTCTCTCTCCTACTCTTTCTCTTCTTCATTTTTTCTTTTTTCCTTTCTTCCCCTCTTTTCCTCACACCTCATGTACTCATATCACTGTCCTCTCATTCATTATTCTTCCAGTTTTCCCCTCTCATCCTCCTCTCCTCTCCTCCTCTCTGCATCGCTGGTTATTCTTTGGCTGAGTGGGAAATGCACAACAGTGATTCCCCAGCTGCAACACACAGTGCACGGCTACAGGGACAACCAGAATAATTGGAGTAGAAGCATCTTAAGAAATCCCAAAGCTTGCTGTGCAGAAACAAACACAGACACGCTTGTGCACTTTCTCTCTCTCTCTCTCTCTCTCACACACACACACACACATACACACACACACAGACATGCTCATATATCCACACACACACACACACATTTGTACACACACATGGTTAAACGCACATGCACACACTCTCATACACACACATTTGTACACAGACATGGTTGCACACATGCACACAGACACACACACACATATTTGCACACACACATGGTTACACGTACACACACACACACACACACACACAGAGAGAGAGAGAGGGGGAGAGAGAGAGTCTTCCTGATCCCCTGTGTCTTTAGACAGATGCTTTGGGGGCAGGAGAGGGAGATCGTCGGGGAGAAGAAACACCAGCTAAATAAAACAAAAATCCTCATCCTTCTCACAGTAATGACAGTGCAGATAATCTGATGATTAAAGCTTGCTTAGCCATGTTTCACACCCAGCTGTAGACCTCAGTTGGTGGATCTGTCTGTGCATTTCTTAAAAGCCAAAACTCTCTTCTTTTTTTCTGACAGCATCTCTTCTTTTTTTCTGACTGCTGTTATGAAGGTCAGTACCCACACTCCAGACATTGCTCTTAGACTTTAATATCTACCGCAGTCAAAGAGCCTTATCTATAAATTATGTCAAAAATACAGTCATGCATCATGAAACTCTGCCAATATTGAGTAATAAGAGCCTCAAAATGTATTCTACTCCCTGTTCTTCATCAGAGAGGAGATAGAGGAATGTGTCCAAATCAGTGATTTGATAAATAGGGGGAGACTTGTGTTCCTGTTCCTCTTGTCAACAAAATGGTCTAATATTAATGGCAAATTTTATAAGGTTGCAACTACCTTTTCAACTGTATTTATATGAACTCATTAAAAAATTAATTGAATTGATATATATATATATATATATATATATATACAATATATATGTGCCACCCTAGTCAGCTCATCACACTGTTACAGTTATTATTGTCTTTGTTGATTTGACAATTATGTATAAATTATAGAATGTCTCTATGCCTGTGTGCTTCGTGGGGTGTGTTCCTTTGCGCATAAGGACTGTGTTTTAATATTGTGTTCATGTTTAGAGGTGATCAATGTTAGGCTTCTGTCACTGTCAATGTATACTTGATTTCTGCCAGGTATGGACGGTGTGCCAATTTTCAATGAGTTTGATTGTTTTGACTTCAAATTGGTATTGGTGGAGGTCATTTTTTTGTTTTGCCATGTATATGCCAGCTTGTGCATAATTTTGCAGATTCTGTCATGTTTATGTAGCTATCACAGTAAGGAGGCTGGCGTGAGAGTAGCTGTTTTTGGTCTGCATCGAATAGACTTAGTTCACACAGATAAATAGTGCACACAGATCATGACTAGTTGAATATCAGGGGCTGTCCAGATTCAGGTATACATCTTTCAAACTGATGTAAACAAGTAAACAAGAAAATCATTCTTGTTTACTTACAATAGGCCTGCTAACTAGGTGTCGTTTTGGGAGTCCGTCTATCTGTAGATGGCAGAAACAGGTACAAATGGCCTTCTGGAGAGAGGCGGTGGCACAGTGAGCTGGGTCATTAACTGCCTTGATGGGTTCAGGACAGGGAGGGGCCACACATGACTGCACAAATGAGGAAGCAGGCTGATGCATAAATTACCCTATTTTGGGGGTGTTATTGTTGCCCTCTACGCAATGCACGTTCCCACAGACACACAAACACACACACACAGACACATACATGCACACGCACACACACACAGCCTCATGCATGTGTCTATGCAAGCATGCACACACACATACACACATACACACACACACACACAAACAAAGACACACACACACGCACACTGGAACCGCAATTTGGAACCCATAAGGATGCTATCTATCAGGTGCCCTTATACTCTTGCCACCCATTATGTCTCCTAGGTGCTCTTAGTAAACAACAACAAAATGCTTTATTTTTGTTTTTCTGTATTTTTGTTTGTGCTGTTTGTTTTGCTTTCATCTCTGCTGTTCTGGGTGTTTCTCAGTTCCAATGGGGTGGATCTGAAGGTTTCTACTGATGCTGGCGATTCATTATTGCTGCTCACCCCCAGCGTCTGATCTGGTTCACTTGCAGCACAGAGTATTGATCAAGGCCCAAGCAGAGGAACATCATCCACGCTGCAGGTGCCTCTAAGGCTTTACTTGGATATTCATGTTCGCAAATAGCTGGCTAACTTGCACTTGATGTGTGTTCAACCTACAATTCTGAAACATTTGCAAAGTAGCTTGCCCACAGATTAATTCAATAAACAAAACAATGACAACAAAATAAACTATCCTCTGATAATGTGTCTGTGTGTGATCCTGTCATGTTTCTGTCTTCGGCAAGGGCACTTTGTTTGTGCAGATAAAATATATTTGATTAACAGTATTCAAAACAGTGGCCTGGATTGCTGTTCATAATACACACACACACACACAGACACACACAGACACACATCCCACACAGTTCCATTAATAAATATACTGCCTATCACAGCATTCTTTTTTCTCTTGCTCTTTGTAAAGTGCTTTAAGCTGCAGTCTCTGCACGAAAGGTGACAAATATGTCAAAATGTGCAAGACTTCACTCTTGTAAACTATTCATTTAAAGGCAAATTCTGGAGCATCTCAACCTAAAGCCATGATGTTCAAGGTCACTCAGTGCGGCTGGTAGGAGAAAAAAAAAATTGATACAGCATAGACCAAATAGCAAACCAACAGTGAACAGCAACTGTATGTATTGTTTTCTCATCCTTTTTTCCAGCCAACAGCACTTGGCAACCTTTTCCCTACTGAGAGACTACTTTTTTTCCCCTACTGAGAGACCTATAATGACTGGGCAAAGGGTTGAAATTCATGTGAGGCAAATAACTCATATTGTTGCTTTAAGTAAAAAAAGAGTGATACGGAATGATTGAGTCAGTAGTAAATTTTCAAAGGGCAAAGAGTTCCTACTTCAGATCCTTTCTCTCCATGGTGTGTAGATTACAGTAATTTTGATTAAGCAATCATAGCTGAGATGTCACTTCAAAATAGAAACTTATATGAATAGGTAGCCTTTCATCAAATGGTGATATAATATAATATAAAATGGTAAAATAATAACCAATGATTGGAGAATACCTGGCACGGAATGTTCTTTTTCTTCCTCTATGATTCATGAGGTTCACAAGTGCACAAGCTCCTTTGGATTTGTCATTAGTGCTGATTTCTGTGCCCCAGTAACACATGGCGTCAACTTACTCAGAGGCCAATCGGTGATTTTTGTTGTCAGGTATTGAGTGTGCATCAACCTAATTGATTGTCCATAATGAAAGTGTAATTTTAAATGGACAACCTGCCAAAAAGCCTGTGAATATCCTCTAGGTATTGACACAATCCCTCTTTTGTACCACCTGTCAAAATTATTAGAATACATCCTGATTAATTAGTTGATGCACATGGAAGAGAACAATGGCAGCTGTAGAGAGCGCTGCACATCATGGTGCTGTGAGTCATGAAACCTAAGAGGAAATTTCAGGAAGAGACTCATATGACTCAGTTGCTGGGCTGAGCGGACCGATGGCTGAGCACACCACTTGAATGTGATTTCTAGAGAATAAGTGTAATTTTCAGGGTGCCAGTGACTTTTCGAGCAGCGTGTCCAATCCAGCATCTGTGTAGAGAGGAGAGGGTGGGGATGGTTGAAGAGAGGGGAATTGGAGGGAAGGAATGATGGGAAGGAGAGGGGGAGCCATGCAGCAGCTCAGCCCTGTCCAGTGTGACTGATGGTGGGGATTTTCATCTGGCCTTCACTCTGTGCATTCATCATCGGCTCACAACAAATACTGTGGGATGCTTCTTTTTTAACTCAGACCGACTGTGCTCCGCTCAGATGTTTCCCTCTACGTGTGTGTGTGTGTGTGTGAGGTGATGAGTTTGTGTGAATGTGTGTGTGTGTGTGTGTGTGTGTGCAGTTGTGTGGTGGATGTGCGTCTCTGTGTGTGTGAGACATGTATGGATGTCAAGCATAGCAGATATGACCTCAACTTTAAAGACTTTAAATTAAATTTCTTACAGGCTATGGTGTTAAAGGATATCTGTTGATCTCTCAGGTCAACTGTCAGTCAAACTAGTCCATTTCCCACTGTGACCATAAAGCATTGTTGATGTGGCTCAAGTTCAAGCTATTTTGTTCATTTTCCACCCACAGAACCAAACACCATTTGTGGTTGTTTGATTCCACCCACAGAACCAAACACCATTTGAGGTTGTTTGATTCCACCCACAGAACCAAACACCATTTGTGGTTGTTTGATTCCACCCACAGAACCAAACACCATTTGAGGTTGTTTGATTCCACCCACAAAACCAAACACCATTTGAGGTTGTTTGATTCCACCCACAGAACCAAACACCATTTGTGGTTGTTTGATTCCACCCACAGAACCAAACACCATTTGAGGTTGTTTGATTCCATCCACAGAACGGTCAGCTAGAGCGTCCTCGTTTTGACTTGCAAATAGTGAATAGTGGATGTGCATAGGTTGTAAGGAGCAATTAGCTGAAATTGAAAACTGTATTGCCCTTGATAGCTTCACAAAATACGTATCCCATTCACATGAAAATATCAGGATGAGGGCTGAATGGTGAATAGGAGCATTTTTCGTTTTTATTCTACATTGCAGTCACCTCACTTGTACCAAATTAAAATACACTCAATCAGAAGGTTGGTTATAAGGTCGTTCAATGAGAAACAGGGTACTATTAAAGGATTTTTTTTGAAAGGCAAGAACTTTCCATTCCTCTACTTAGTCACCGTTCAATTTGAAGTCTGAAGCCAAATGATATTCATGTGCTTACAGAACAACAGAACATCCGGATGTGTTTTTTTTATTACTCTCTCTCTCTCTCTCTCTCTCTCTCTCTCTCTCTCTTTCTCTCTCTCTTTCTGTCACAGGTGGACAATGAGCTGTGGAAATGAAATGACCTTCGCTATTGAGCAACTGTGCCATCATTCCTCTGCGTCCTCCCCGTTCAGTACAAAGGTTCGTGGACAAGGGCCACTGGTGGGCTGGCTGGCACAAACTGTGAAATTGACTTGAGGTGTCTCAGGGATGTGACATGAGCCAGCTGTGGCTGTATCACCCCAATGACAACAATTTTCAGTGGAAACTTTTCAAACCTACTTTAAAAGTCCTATGTGATAGGAGTACTTTTTAAGTCCGAATTGCCTCAATTTCCTTGCCCTGGTTTCTATCTATCTATCTATCTATCTATCTATCTATCTATCTATCTATCTATCTATCTATCTATCTATCAACACAATGAAAAGGAACAAGCCTTTACACATTGTTTGGCATTTTGACATATTTTGAAATATTGTATATAGTCTGTGTTGATTCCATGTGTCCAACTAAACTAGCATCCGCCAGGCTCTTGCAAATGTCCACTTTGCATTACAGATAATTTCCCGATTATTTACAGAGGTTTGTATATTGATTTTGCTAAATTTCTTCTTCTATGAGGTTTATCCATGAGGGCTACACATGGGAAAGCATTTTCATGAACTTTTCAGAAAATTACTAAATATAGTACAAAACTATTGAGATATACCAGGCAGGGCTGCAATCAAGTAAACTCAAACAGCTATAAAATGTATCAAATATAACTTGGATCTGCGATGTTGCTTGTGGAGAGACCCAACATCTTCCTTGATGTGGATCGGCTTCTCAAATTATTTAAATACAAAATATAGATCAGGTACCACGGGAGCAACCAGTAGCTCACCACCAGCTCAAGGGTAGTTCTCCAAAGGGGCAAAGGAAATGTAAATAAATCTCATAGCATAAGGCAAATTCCACATTACCTAACTTCATCAAGCCAGCTGGCCAAGCCAGCCAGCAATGCATTTTGGATTGAAAAAGACAAAAATGACCAGTGGGATGGGAAAATGAAAGAGTTTTCAACCCAGAATGCTATGCTGGCTGCATTTTTTATCTGTCTTGCCTGGTACAAAATGATCCCAGTTTTACTGCTCTCCTTTAAGAATTGATGTTGATTGTGCATACCAGATTTGGCTAACAAATAAAGGCACCACAAATTTAGATGAGTGTTTATACTGTGGTGTATGCAAGATGGTAAATGATGATGAAAAAAACACTGACATAGATCCCTTTATTGTTTGCAAAGATTCTATTCGACTATTTTCAGCAGTGTCAACAGGTCATTTTCAACAGGTAATCATACATTTTATAATTTTGACATCAGTTGTATGTTAAATTATGTCTAAGTACAATAGTGATCATGCATTCCACAGTTTAAGAATTTTGTAGAGGTAACAAGCATTTTTACAGAAAAAACACTTTATCCTATGGGCTAGGATGGTTACTAATATTGTCAGCTAACATGCAAGGAGGTTATGTGGTGATGAGCTGGGCTTTTAGGCAGAGTTTTAATCCCTGTCTTCAGTTAGATCAGCCAAGATGTGACATGAACCTAGTCAGTGATTTGTAAAACTCCATAACAACGATGCACAATTTACCATTAGTTAAGCAATAACTAACACTTAGTTAACTATTTGTAAGCATTGTGGCAACATTAGTAAGACATTATTAGATGCTTAAGTAACATAATTCATTTGATTATAATGTATGAATTAATGGTAGATTAATCATGAAATCATAATTATGTCAATCTGGGATAAACATAATAGTTATTCAATTGTTGACCCAATGCCATTCAGAGACCTTATATTTTAATTGTCAGCAGTAGGTAGCTAAGCATTTCAAGCAAGTTCTTTGTGGATGCTATGTACCATGTCAATTTGTTCCAAAGTCCCAGTCCAAAATTCAGATACTAAGCTCATTATCTATTGATACTTTTAAGAAAAAGAAAAAAAATCTTGGTATGTCTTGGTAATCTGTTAGCTGTTCTATTGACATGTATAGCACAAAGTTTTGGTAGCACTTTAGATTAGGGTACATATATTCACTATTAACTAGCACCTTATTACCATGTAAATTGATAACATACTAGCCATTTGTTAGTTATTACAAGTCACTTATTAATACCCTTTTCTGCATGATCGTATTCTACCCATAGTAGACATTTAACTAATCCCTATAAACTCCTAATTACTGCTTATTCATGGTAAGTAAGATAGTTGTTTTATATGAATTATGATCTGAATATGCTTTGCTCAGTAAGGGGCTTATAAAGTGGTAATACAACAGGAAAAGTTATTTTCTGGAACAGTTATTCAATTCAATTCAGTTAATTTTTATTTATACTCCGCCTTTTACAATAGTATTGTCTCATGTTGCTTTACAGAAGGAGCAACCAAGAGCAACAGGGGCAAGTTAAAACTCCCTTATGTTTAGTTAGTCTAGGAAGAAAACTTCCTAGATCCACAACTCAATGGGCCAACCCAACTACCAGGGGTCATGCAGGAAAAGTACAATCAGTTGTAACCATGATAGACTACAAGTTGTCCATGGTTTTAGCGAAGGATCATAATAGTTCCAGTAGCCAGACATAGTGTTAAACTCAAGGAGTGAGATGGGTCCTGGGTCCATTTGACAGTGCCATTGTGAGAGGGGTCAGTCACAAAGCCTCAGGGGAGGGGAGTCGGTCCTGGCAGGGGTGTCTAGGAAGGGCATCTAGAATGGAGAGGTGATCCAGGCATGGACCGCCCATTGTGTTGGTTGCAGTCCACTCAGGGGGGCAGGGTGACAGGAGGCAGGGAGGCAGGGATGACACTCAGCAGAGATGACTGTGGACAGAGGAAGCAAATGAGTTAGGCCAGGTTCACATATCAGTGATCATATGTGTCATTTGTGCATTCATATATATATATATATATATATATATATATATATGTACAAGTAGACAGAGTTATTCACAATCAATTAGACACTATTAGGCACTTGGATTTTTTTGGATTTTATTCCTATGAATAGATTATCTTTTCTAAGTATTACTGATGGACAGTAATCTGCCATACTACTGCTTTAAAAGCCCCATACAAACTAAAGCATATTAAGATCATAATTCATATTAAAATCATAATGTTGGAGGAATGCTTACTAATGGTTAACTAAGTTTTAGCTAATGCTTAATTAATGATAAATAGCATACCATTATTATAAAGTGTTACCAAGTCGAAGTTGAAATTAAGTGGTAGGTAAGATAACATTATTCACTAAGATTGGAATGATTGTCTGCCTCCAGCATGGCGTTGCGTCAAAAGGGGTCTAGGCTGTTCCGTGGAAATGTTAAGTACATGTAGATAATATAATTATTAAAACAAGCAGTGAATGACAGAAGAGCAAACTTACTATACATCTGTTCAAACACTGCACCACAGATACACCATTCACCTCATATGTTGGATATGATAGGATGATGTTTCATGTAGGCTACATAACACTTAATTAGTTAATTAAAACAAATTTAACTGACATGTGAACACTGACTGTGATAATTAAAACACTTATGGCAATGATTACAGCTGAAAACCCTCTTCCCACTGAGCTTCTTCTACTTACTCCAACCTCACAAGAGTTCCTAGAACCAGTCAGTCACAGTGCATCAAGCAATTAGAGTGTAATAATTTCAGACATCCTGATAGACATATCTCTTGCATAAATTTGCATGAAACACCTTGTATGTGTAACCCAATCAATTCTACAATTCAGAATGCCATTCTGTGCCTTAATGCCACATAGCTCTTGCCCTTTGTCAACACTTTTCATAATTTTTAAATCATCACTTCTTAATGCTGCCCTTAGCCACCTCCCCTATGCACTTTATGCACTATATGCACTTTTTCCTGCCCCTTCCTACATCCCTCTATGCACAAACAGGCTGAGAAACAGACACCCCTCTATGCACAAACAGGCTGAGAAACAGACACCCCTCTATGCACAAACAGGCTGAGAAACAGATACAATTTCACTGCATTTTTTACACCCAGTAACCATATGCATGTGACAATAATGTCGACATGTCCTTGTATCCTTGTATAATGTGCCAGAATGTCCCAATGTGCAAAAATGTCCCAATGTGCCGGAATGTTCCATTCCGTAATCTGATTTTACCTTTACCTTTCCCAAAAGCTGGACACATTGAGTAGGTGCTAAACCTGTCTTAAGACTCAGTATGTTTCGGTTTTTAATACAAAACATATGAGCATCAGCCTTTGAGTGCAGTTTCCACTTTTTCCAATGTTTCCCAAAAAACTAAGAAATGGGTCTTTAGGGATGAAACAAACATCTGAATTCTGTAGTTTTCAGAATGTGATAACTGGCTAATATTCTTTGTGGTTTATAGACATGACTTTTCCTGCCCTTTATAAGTTATGCATGGAGACCTCTGCTTTATTTTAACAACACCAATTGTCTACCATGATAGAATGTAATGAGATGCCATGATGGCACCTACATTTTAATAGTTTTAATATACATTCCACATGCTTCGCCAGGCTATGGGGATCTGCAGGGTATTTCTGCGCTCAATTGCACCGCATCCGTCATGGCCAACTTTTACAACAGACCATCAATACTCTCAAACCACAGCCTTCTGTCTTGGATTCATCTAGCGAGGCACACAATCTGGCCGGCTGACATTTCAACAGCATTACTGTGTGAAACTAGTTGCCCCCCTGCCAGGGTTGAACTATGATTTCTTGCCGGAGCCTTGCATTGCATGTCCCCCCTCTCGCCCTGGTCTACGTGTTTTATGGTGTAACCAGGCAGCTCAGGTTGATAGCGCCGTCTCAGTCATTTCTCCTGACAAGACAGATATCGTCTCTGATCCTGTTTTGCACCTCCCCGTGTTACCCATGCTGAATTAAAACCAGCCCTTTAATTCAAAATTCATTCAGAATGCTTAATAAATGGGATTGGCTCATGCATTCTAAATGTGACACATGGAATTGTAAATTGCTTAGAGCCATACAATGATGATTGAGAAATGAAGGCGTTTTAACCTTGTAAAGACATTATGCATTTGTCTCTCATAATTCTTAAACTTCACACTCTTTTTCTGAGGTAAAATCAGAAGTTCAGAAGAGATCAAAAGCATGTAACCTCTAAACATTAAAACTTAGAAAAGTTGTAATAACTCTAAGTGTTAAAAACTCAGATATGCTGAAGACCATAAATATATATACTGGAATTGGACAGGAAAACCAACTGGAAAGGACAAACAAATGGAAAGAACAACCAACCATATATCTGATATTTCTTGTTACAATAATGACGGTGTTGAAATATAGAGTGTCTCATTAACGGTGATGTTTTCAAAATGAGAACATGACAACGTAAATTCGATTGTATACAGTCAAGGTGTAGACTAGTGCCACTCTAGCCAGTGTCTGGCAAAGTGTGCTACACAAACGCAGACACAGGTCTTTGAGGAAATGGCGTCAACAGTCAACACAGAACCATGAAGGGGGAGACACGGTCTACTTTGAACTAGTCTTGAGGGTGAAGGTCTGGACAAGAGATAAAAGTTAAAGCGGGGAGGGTTGGCCACAGCAGAGTAGAGGCCATCAGGGACCCAAGGGGAAAGGAGGCAGATAAGCATCTAAAATGTCTGATGGTCACACTAGCCCTCTGAATGCTAATTAGACATGCAGATGCTCTTGTAGAGACAAAGAGGACATGTTCTGTAACATCAGTCATATAGAAATGCAAGTTATATATAGCTCAGATGTCTGTGAAGATTTTAATTCATCCAGGTCTTTGGTAGTCAGAGTTGAAAGTTGCATGCAACCTTTCATCCAAAAGGCTACCATCAGGTCAGAGCTGAAGAAGCCCTTTGGATGAAAAGTCTTCTTTTCTTCTCCAAAAAAGAAGTCCAGTTGCATACAACTTAGCACTTTGACTATACAGCTCAGATATGACACCACAGGAAAACAGCTATATTCAGCTTCACCAGTATCAACACACTGCAGAATAAGCGTCCATACCCTGTAGAGAAGTTTATTGATTACATCACTTCCCATCCAAACTCAGTTCTTTGATTTGCATGATTGTTTGGCTAGATACATCGGACAGACTTCAAATATTGCCTTTGTGATCTGAAATGTGTATGCATGTAGGCTTTTCATGACAGCATGCCTGTATGGCCACCCCAAACATGCACACAGGAAGCAAAAAGGGGACAGGGAGCATCGAAAGCTTTGAATATTCACTACAAAAAAAAATAAAAAAAAATCTCCCTCTCATCTCTGTCCCCTGTGAAAACAAAAAAGGGAGAAGAGAGAGAGAGAAAGAAAGAGTCTGAGTGAAAAAAAGAGAGAGAGAAGGAGAGGAAGAGAGGAAGTCAGGCAAAGAGAGATTGGGGGAAAGAGAGAGGGCAAAATTGAGAAAGAAAGGGGGATGAAGAAAGAGAAACAGAGAGTGTTCTGTGATGTCTAAGTCTGCTTCAAACAGGAGTCAACTACAGGGTCTGGCACAGCTGGGGAGGGGTTATCTCTCTCTCCGACCCCCTCACATCAAAGGCCCTAGAGCTGCTGCCTGGCACAATGTGTGTGTGTGTGTGTGTGTGTGTGTGTGTGTGTGTGTGTGTGTGCGTGTGTGTGTGTGTGCATGCATGCTAGGTTCTTGTTTATATTTGCACAGATGGGACAGCGCCAATGTTTAACTGAGTTGACTGGCAGATTAGGCTGTCACTCAAACGGCATATTATGGCTGAATTACCGTGAACTTGCTGACATTGTCAATAAGGCTGTTAATCCTGAAAGATTGATGGCAAATGTCCCGAACAAGAGTCAATAGGTATGTTTCTCCAGTCTGTCATTAACTACCAATACACAGGGGCTTTACAAAGCCTGCATGCAACCTAAATGGCTTACCAGAGAGTGATAGGAGGGTTTTACTTAAGCTTTAGTTAAAAATTCACTGAATATATTTTATAAAACAGCACTGAGTACAACACAAGTGTCCACAGTCATTTTAAAATACTTTTCAGTATATGTACCCTCTATTCCAATTCATCAAACATCAAGATTAAAAAAAAATAAATGAATAAAAAATCCATTCAATATTTTTTGTCTCTTGGAAGAATTTAATGTGGCTTTGTGGAGCCCATTAAGCTGAAAACAGGCCTCAGCATGACTTAAGAGGCTGTATAGGTACTTCACATGCTGTATGGTCTAAAGAACACCTGATTGAAACTTCTTCAGGAACACTCACTAATCAAAGTTAATACCATTGATTAAGAACCACATGTCAAATGAACTGTGGACCACAATTGCCAGTGGAAGATTCTGAAAGTGTTAGACTGATGTTGATAGCTGTAGACTGGCAAATTAAACGTGAAAGTTGAGTTTTTTTCTTAATGGTCAATACAAATTATACAGTTTACCTGATGCTATTAGAATAGAGTTAGAATTAGAGTTAGAATTAAACCACAATAAGTAAAAAAGATATACCAATTGAATATCAGAATTGATTGCTGTATAGATATCAGCTGAGCAGCAACTAAACACCCGCACCTCCTCTCCAACTCTCAAAGCTCAACCTACTGCTGGGCCCCCAGCCCTCTGCAGTCTCTTCTGCCGTCTCCACAGCGGCCGCTGATGCAGCATGAAAGCCTCTGAAGGATAAAGAGGTCTGGGAACTTGCCTGCCAGCTGCTTGCTTATCTGCCTTTCATCAATTAAAGCTAATTAAAGAAGCTAGAGGCTGGGGCTGGGACAACGCAAGCCGAATGGCAATGGATAACAGGTTTTAATTATTTATGTGTGGCACAAGTGTGTGTGTATGTGTTTGTGTATGTGTGTGTGTCAGTATGAGAGAGCGTGTGACACAGGGCTGCGTATACCCAGCATGAAGGCACTGATCTGACTGCTCATCTTCACGTTTCCCTGTGAGTCCAAATGATGCAGATGCATTCCAGAAAGCCTAAGACCACATCTCGCATCCCTCCACCCTGTCTAGTTTGCACATGTATTAGGTTCCACATCAGTGACACTGAATATATTGCAATGTTGCTTACATTGAGTAAATAGGACTCTAGCTGTGACTGTTCAGATTCTGTATGCAGACAGTCTTTCACACAACAAAACACTATAATAAGACTGTCAGTTCAGTTGTTGCATATGCATTGAGCAGACTTTTACACATTTCCATAAAAAGACATGAAGACAAAGCATACAGAAATACAGTATATTCCTCTAGGATATTTGTGATAGACATAATCAGTGCTCACGTTGATTGTGTGTTTGTGTGCACATTTGTGTGTGTTTGTGTGTGTGTGCGCAGCTTGTGTGTGCATGTGTATGTGGGTGGGTCTCTTTGCATGCAGTATGTTTGGTGTGGTTTGAAAGAGCTACTTTCATTAACTAAAACCAACATGTGGGAGACCTTGGGGCTGACACTGGGCTGATCGATGATGGTTCGGGTGAGAGCTTTTCAATTTAGCGAGACAGCACAAGGACCCTGGGCCCAGGAGCAAGGACCAGTGAGCTATGCCTAACCATTCTCCGGTACACACAGCCATGAAGCCTGGATTGAATCCATGCACAAACACACTATCACAGATATGCTCTTGCAAAGCCTGAGCCTGCATGTTGTGGGAGGAGATGATGATGCTTTGTAGCAATAATATTTTACTTGATAATTTTTTTTCCAGCCTGCATTCAATTTAGATCACTGTTGTTTCTCGAGATGCTCATTGACTTTTTCCAACCCTCTCCTCCATGACAGACAGGTCGACCACTGGATCAGTGGCATGAGCTCCCTCTCTTCCTCCACCCCCTCAACTCCCACCCTCTACCCCCTGACTGGCAACTCGCTTGAAAAGATGAGATTGTAAACCAAATCTGTTTTGCAATTGACCTGTATTGACTCGGCTGTTAATGAAATATGCACTGCATCAGTGAAGCAGAATTAATTGGACTGTTCCTCCAGTCTGAATTATGTTCCATCCAGTAGTCTTGACAGATGAATAGATGAACGACTTTAACATTCACAGTTTGCATAATCAGCAAAGAGGATTTGATAATTACATTATCATTAACTATTTAAGTATAGGAAGCTTTTGTGTCTGTTTGTTTTGTTTTGAGTGCATGTATTACGTAGAAATAGAGACATGCCGACTAGAATATATTATAGGAGACACAGTTGCAAGACCATGGTAATGTTTGCGTCACATTTTATGTGTGTGTGTGTGATAGAGAGAGAGAGAGAGAGTACACACTCTTGTATATCAGTGTTCCTGTCTGTCTGTCATGTCTGTCTGTGTTTTGAGTATGCTTATTTGTATCTCTCTCCTCCTCTGTGTGTGTGTTTGTTTGAGAAGGAGCTTGTGTGTGTGTGTGTGTGTGTGTTTGTGAGAGTTTATTTTTGTGACTATGTACACTGCAGTTTGCCTGCAAAGTTATTTTTGTGCTTCATGAGGGGCATTTAGACCTCCAACAAAAAAAATGTGACACAATTAGTGATGGCGGCGAGTGGTGCGATGTGCAACATCCATTTGCAATCCTGTGCAACTCCTGCCAGAAGGTAGACAAGAGCAGCCGAGACCTCATCCATTTTCCATTCTAATTCTTTGGGTAATGGCAAGAAAAAAATGCTTTTGCCACTTGCCTTTGTTCTCTGAGCCTTGGGGAACTTAAAAAAGGCATAAGCAATTGCACCAAGCATAATGACATAAAAAGCATCTTGAGGTCATTAAAAAGGTCTCGAAATAATTTCTTCTTTCAGGCTATATATCTTCCACTGGCCCTACGAGATGGATTTCTGTAAATGAGTCAACGTTTAACAAATGGCACTGTGCCCTCAACCAGCAGTAACGAATGTAAGTAATCATTTTAGATATATGCAGCGCTTTTAGCAATACTTGCTTGCTTGTCTGCTTAGGCCTTTGGCTGTGGTAGGATGGGTCTGCTGTTCGCCTTCCATCCAGTGTTATTCCATACCCACCCTCTGGTCAATTCATGAACTGTGCTTTGCTTTTATGTGTCGGGAGTTGTCAAATGGTGGATGTAATTTGCTTGAAGTTCTTACATTTTAAGTGGCCTGTTGTTGCAGAATATATTGCTTTTTATATTCGCGGGGCTTGTTTCCAAGGCAATGCTCTGCTTAAAATGTGCATTCATATTTATTGTCCTTCCAGGTCCTGGATTATGAGGCCCCTTGTCAATAGTGAAATATATTGCTTGTTTCTGTGTTTGAGCATGCAGAATGGGATGTTAAAATTCCAAGAAGCATCAATGGAGGGCTGACTTTCTTCTACTTTAATCTCTCTCTCTCTCCTTCTCTCTCATGACAAATAGCGTATGTTTAAATCAACAGTCCCTCTGCTGCTACAAAATGTAGCAACTATGCAGTCACAATGTCTTTTAGTTGTGTGTATGGCTACGCTAACATTCAAAAAGATGGTGGCAAAAGAATGGATTCAGTAGTACGTTTCTACAAACTTCGAGCCTCTCTTTAAAAGTCGGCAACCACTGACAGCATCTTACACACAGCAAGAGACACAGAAGCTTAGAACAAAAGCCCATTTGTCGTGCATAATGCATTCCAACACCAGAGTTTAGAACATGGATCTTTCTCTTGAGCACCAAGTCTGTAGCAATGGCTTAGTTTTTAGTTAAATTCACATTTTCCCTTTTGGCCATTTTGTCTGTTGGTTTAAAGGCATACAACGCTAGTCTGTGATTTTTTTAAACCACGGACGCTGGAAGTATGGGTGCTGAGGGTGCCGCAGCACCCCTAACTTTATGGGCAACAGGCCTGTAAAGCAAAATCTAGGCTATTTTAAAGGCTTTCATTTCCACTGCTCTGACAAGAGCATAGAAGGAACAAAATCATTCAAGTATTACTTTCAGTAAATTAGTTTTATCTTTTGAATATCAGTTTTCCTGTGTGCTGTCAGAATTATCCATGTGTTAAAAATAAATAGCACATTTAATCGTGGGTGACATGACTGCTTCATTGTCTTTCAGAAACTGTGGTGTGAGTTTATCTGTTCTAAGGATTGATGTAAAAGTATTTACTAGACAGACAACTCTTCTTGTTGCTAAGGAGCTCAGTTCTGAAATGTTTTGTGATGGCACTAAGATAACAAGCAGCAGACCTTGATCATAGGTAAAGCTGGTTGATTTTCAGGGCACATGAGCATAGAGAGTTGGTTTGAGGTAGCCTATGGAAACAGCATGATCTTGATCCACCTTGAACTGCGAAAAAATGGCAATGATGGCATATTTAAAATAAATAAATATTCTCACCCATAAATGCAGATTTGTCTCACCCATAAATGCAAACCGAACAATGAGAACTAGCAATGATTTATAGGTTATGTTGACTGAGAAAGTAATAAATGTGTTTTCATGAGTGAAAGTTTTGTTTTACATCAGGTCTCTGTTATCATCTTGCAAGTGATGTAAATTCGCAAAGAAGTGGTAGAGGGAGCCGAGAGAGTATTCATTTACCCCATAATGAGTCGTTAAACCATCAAAGTTGCTACGAAGCTTGTAAATTAACCTAAAAACAGAATGAAAATGTTGTCTAGTTTGCCTTTAAGGCTTGACTTTTGGGCCACATTTACAACAGCTCCTGTTTGGTTTACCTATACAGTATGTCAATTTAATGACATGATGGTATACAAGTAGCCATTGTAATGGTTAAACTAGCAGAAACTAAACACTATAGTACTATTTTGTATATCAACACTATACTATATTGTATCAATAGTTGAGAGGTCTGTTGATAGTTGTCAAAAGTTAACAGAGCACAGTCATCTTTTTACGGTCGCTCTTTCTCTCTCCCTCTCTCTCTCTCTCTCTTTAGCGAGGTAAACAAAATGATTGTTTTCTGGCAAGGACTAGTGGGCTTCATGGTTTTGCATTTCAGCTCATTAACATTATTTGCAGTCACTTTCTGACAACTGTTTAAAGGAAACAATGCAACAGTCCCACTTGAGAGACACAAATGCGAAATAGCTTTGCAGCAGCAATGCTACACAACGAGGTAATTGCGGAAGTGAGTCCTATAGGCATCACAGTTGTCATGACAGTGCAGATTAAATAAATATAGTCGTCCTGTTGATCCAGGAGTGCATCAAAAACAAGACACATGCAACACATTACCTTACCTGTATTGCTTGCTTTGTTGCAGTCAACTGAAATGGATTTCAGTATAGCAATGTGAATGATCACAAGGAGCAAACACATTTGTTTGTTTGTTTTTTTGTAATGAAAACACAATTTATTATTTAGTTCATGATGATGGCGTTACATTTATTTCTGATTACCATATCCATCTTCACAGTTTCACTTTAATGTTGGGACTGTCAGGGTATTTGTGATGAAACGATATCTCTTAGGCATTTCTGAAATGCTCCATGTTGGTAGTATAATAACTGTCTGATGCTCACACACTTACATCTGTCTTCTGTCCCCCTCTTCCAGACAAGACATTAGTTTACCACCAGTGCTGCAGGTCTACTGCTGAGCTACAACACACTGGAATAATAGGTTCTAATATAGCTTGTGTTTACTAGGATATTCAAGCCGAATGAATACAGGAGACCCATGTTTTTAAATATTAAATACAAAACAGTTTGAGCATATTAATGACACCTGCTCATGAAAAAAAGTCATTTGCAATGTTCTTAGAACAGAAGTGAAGTTGCTACCTGTCTTAAGTTTTCTAAGAACCTAAATATATCCAGCTGTCCTTTATTCTAATAACCCCACACAAGACATCACACTGTAAAGCACTTTGACTATACAACAGTCTGCTATATGTAAATGTAGTGCAGGACCTCAGTTTCTGATCCTTTGACCCCTCTTGGTGTACAGACATTGTAAACACATGCTAATGAATAATAGAAATACTGGAGCTTCTCCGTGCTCTCTTGAACTTGATGAACCTAAAGACAACAAACTTTTAGGAGTTATCAGCTATTACCATCAATGAATGTGTAAAGCTTGTCCCTGAATCTTTTGATTATTTAAAAACGCAGAAGTCGCAGAAGGGTCCATGGGCCTGTGCAGTTTGAAGAACATTTTTTTATACAGCCACATAAATTATTGATTTGCCTGCATGGAGGGACCAACTTGATGCATTAATCTTACATGTGCAACCACTCCTGACTGGCCTAAACAGATTACCTTTAGCTCAAAGTATGAATGTATGGAGTATGTATGTATGGAGGCTTTTTGGTTTTATAAAATAGCCTCACACTCTTGTATTTTGATTTTGCCCCTTTTTCAAACTTTTGATTAACTTTAATGCTCACATAGGGAAATAACTACACTAACTCTTCCCGTATCAAATTGTTTTTAGTAGCAAAACTACCTTTACCATTGTGTTGCAGGGTTTCCAAACACAGTACTTACACAACCCTAACAATAATTTCAAAAGTTATCTTTTTGCAAACACAAAATGTATCACTGTGGTGTTTCTTTATCGCCCTGCATGCTAGCAATTTGATGCAAAATACTAACACTGAATCAGTTCCTGACTATCATTCCACCAGTCAAATAATAAGCATGTCACAATAAAGTCCAACGGCTGACTCTGATCATGACATCTGGTGTGTCTGGCATGTGTGAATGTCACACATCTACGTTTCAGTGTGTGTGAGAGAGAAGAGTGTGTGTGTGTGTGTGTGTGTGTGTGTGTGTGTGCACTGGGGCGTGAGTTACCATAAAGCACTGTCTTGTTTACCCTAATGATCTCCAGCAGTTTCCAACTCTTGAATAAAGAATGGGGTGGCACAGTGAATCTCACAAAACTCACCACCTCTGATCACATCCAGACATGCCAACCCCTGCCATTTCCAATGAAGGATGCAGTGACACTTTCTGCTTGAAAGAAAGCAAACAGTCCTCTAATCAAGCCAAAACTTGCTAATTGGCTGCTTATTAGCATAACTAAAATGTTCAGTTCATGGATAGCGCCTCAGTTATGCTTCAAAAAATTAGCCGTCATTGACGGAATCTTAAACACACACACACACAAATCCACACAGACAGCGATACATTAGCTAATTAAAAAAGAGCAGTTGGCTTTGGAGACAGTGCTATTGCTGTGCAATTTTCATGAAAAAGAACAAATCAGGAGACAGGAAAGAAGCAAACCTGGCAAGAACAGCAGGGATCAGATCTTGTGAAACAGGTTTGAGCAGGAGGGCACTATCACTCTCTCTGTCTCTCTTTCTCCAGCACTCTGTGTGAGCCATCAGGACATAAGTTTTAACCTCAAAATTACTGAAACGTTTCTCATCTATTTCTGAGAGAATTCTTTCCTAATTAGCCTCCCCTAATTCTAGCGATGCCTGTTTAAAAGCTCACTCACTGAAGTTTGCTTCTTCGCATGTTGTCATCTCTTGTTGGCCGTGTAGATAGTGCATGTCAGGAGCTCAAGGGTGAGGATCTGGCTCCTTCGCTAATGGGAAGAAGCCGAGTGTGGCCATATTGTCACATTGTGATATGGCAGCGTGTGGGCTCATTTAAAAAGGCCTCTTGCTGTGGAGACTCTGAAATAGAATCAAAAGGGAAACTATCAGAAGTGCTCAGCATGCCTGGGAGAGCGGCGGGAAAACTTCAGATGGACTATTTCAACCAATCCAGTTTTTTTACACTTGGAAAATTCTCTCTCTCTCTTTCTCTCTCTCTCTCTCTCTCTCTCTCACTCAGTATCTCTCTCTTTCTCTCTGCCTCTGATTTCTGTGTGTTTCCTTCGCTTGCCGTTTCCCCAGCAAAAAAACATTGCGTCTTCACTGAGGAAATGCACTTGATAAATATACTTATCTTCTCATTTGCAAATTAAATGGTGTTCGCCCTTCGCTGGGTAATTTCGTTCCAGCTCAACGACGACACCACATCCCTTTTCTGAAACAGACAGACAATTTCATTACGCCACCATTGCCACTAGCACTAAATTCAAACTAGTCTTGGACACAGCCACCCAGAGAGACAGACAGAAAGAGAGAGAGAGAAAGAGAAGAAGAGAGAGAGAGAGCCAGAGGCAACCTAGGCAAAGTCTGTCTCTTATCAGTAGACTATGAAGGCTCTGGGAGACAGTAAGGGGTCTGAGTGAGGTGATGGGTTGTGGGGGTGGGGTTGGGTTGGTGGTGGATTATTGAGGCCTGCATAATGATTGTGCCGATGACACCAGATCACTTTTTTGTCTCTTCATTCGACTCGATACGCATAGTATTGATTATCTTGTGTCTGAGTGAAGTGTTCAACCATGGTTGAGTTCTGTGACAGCTACTGTGAAAAAAAAAAAAAAAAAAGAACCATTTAATTCTCCAGGTCCAGGGAAGCATAGACTTTTGCACATGATTCTGAGAGCCAGCTAAGAAATGTCTAAGAAATGTTAGATCAATATTTCCCATACTCGGCTCTGTTAAAACACCTGCTAGCTCAGTGCTCAGTGACAGTAGTATGTACACTTTAAATGTCACTTCCAAGACCCAGGACTCACAGACTAGTAGGAAAGTGAAATCTTTTTGTGTGAACAGAATCTTGTCTTTTAGCCATGAACTTCTTTCCATCCTCTCTTTTCGCTGTAGTGTTTTAGTTTTCCACCCTTGAACTCTCAAGTCAATGGTTCCTTATTACAGGAAAGAGTACAGTGGATGTGAGTGGGAGGCGGTCTTCAGTGCTGACTTACAATTATTCTCCTCCTGTAAGCACATTTCTATGACACTCTACAAGAAAACAAACTACCTAACAAGAATCCTTTAAACCCTCAGTCTATCCTCAATGGTACAGTTCATCAAGTTATATGTGTGACACTGAGTTTGCAAGAGCGATAAATAAAGAAAATAAGCAAAAAAGAAAGCGAGAGAACGAGAGCTAGAGAGAGAGAGAGACTATATTTCAGTGGCCCTATATTTATTTATTCTTCCATTGTGCGGCTGACTGCCATCTTGCCCATTAGCAGAGCTGTGTGTAAGGTAGAGGAAGGATCAGCACATGCTGTCCCCTCCCATATTGTTTTTTTGGGGGCAGCTCTTAGGCAAACGTAGCATAAATCATCCTCAGAGGAGGGTCGATAAATATTAATTTGCTGTCAAGGGCAGGTAAATGCCTTAGGAATGCACACAGACTTATATGGAGTAGGTGCTGATGGTTAAGTGCAATTTATGGGACTGACCTACAGTGTGTGTGTATGTCTGTATATTTTTCCTGATATTATTTTTAAAACAGTCCTCACTGGTAAAAGATGACACACTTTTTTTGGTGGAGCACTGTATGAGCCTCACAGAAGGAGAAGAAAGAGAGAGACAGAGAGAGAGAGATATTGTATCTATGTATTTGTGTGAAATGCACAACAGCTGAATCCTCTCAGTGGTCGATGCAAAGTAGCACTGCAAAGCAAGGCAACGTGGGTATTTTTCCTCTGCCCCTACCCTTGCTCCCTGTGGGTGCGCTGTCACGCTCCGTGGACCAGTGCTGCAGACGGCAGTGACAGAGAGAACAGCACAGCCTGACCACTCTCTGAACTCTCTTCAGCCACATGGTCCAATGAGAAAGCTTAAATGACTACAGGGAGCTGCTTGTCCATTCTGCTGCGTCTGTTGTGGCAAATTTCAAAAGCAGCAGGGTCCAAGCCTATTCAGCTTAAACCAAACCTGGGTGCATACATCGAAGCTTGTTGCACTCAGACTGAGCACTAGAGAAATATGCAGAATGGAAGTGAGTGTTGTCTTGGCTGCCTATGAATTCATGAAAGTCATGGCAGTGCCTTTTGTTTGTCAAAATGGCTGAGTGTGTCTCCCTCAGATGCAAAACCTGAATAATGTTTGTATAATAATGCCACATAATATACATTGTATTTTTAGGGATTACAGTCAAAATATTCTTAGGGCATGTTTGGTCGAAACTATAAATGATCAAATTAAAAGTTGTCATGCAAGTCTCAAAATGTATGACTATGTTTCTAACTGCTATATAACTATAGCCTATAAGCCATTAATAGACAATTCCCAGCATACTAGAGAAATTCAAAGTAAGGGTCAGCATAATTTATCTTTTATTATTTAAAAGTTGACTTTACGCTTGTTTGAATTTGATGTGCGCCAAACTGCATAAACATGAAGCCTCTGATTCAAATGTCAGAAAAGAGTAATGCTGTCTCCTTCAGGAGAGGTGTCCTACTAGGAGCTGAGCCTCTGCTGCACCCCCTGCTTTCCTCTTTCCTGCACTTCTCTACTTCTCCTTTGAAAACTTTAAGTGTAAATGTGCATGATGCCCTTTCCAGAGATGCAATGGTACATATCAACTATGATCCAGTTTTTAAACACTGGCTCTCTCTCTCTTTCTGTCTCTCTCTCTCTTTCTGTCTCTCTCAAGTTGCATTTGAACTGAACTCATCTTGAAAGGTAATGGTTTTACTTAAACTGTAGACAATCTTATTAACATATCAATAAGGAATTTATAAGCTGGGTTATGTGTTTCCATAGCCTCGAGTCTGTGCTTTTGTCCAGCGGTTAAATATGTTTGTCCAGTGATTAAACAAAATGTTTGTCTCATTTTTACCAACGACTCTATATTAAACTCCAATTAACCCAAACTGCACTCTCTGCATGTTGGCAAAATTGGGATATAATGAATTGTAAATTGGTCCTGTGAAATTAATAAAACCAATTAAAACCTGAGCAATGAACAAGCAATTCTTATTACTGTGCTCTAGAAAATTAAAGTAAACAAAAGGAGGCACATGCTATATTCATTTCCGCTTTCATGTTGATAATATATAGAAAATATATAATTATATAAAGAAGAAGGAACAATCCACGGACTCAGTCTGGTTTAAATAAATGTCTGACCAAAGTGTAGGTTGGGTCTGGTCCGGTTCAAACTAGTCCAGTCTGGTTTAACTGGACCAAAGTATGCTTGGAGGTCTGGTTCAAGTCTAAGTCTAGTTTTGTCCAAATTGTGCTTAATCTAGTAGTCAGGGCCACTTTACTTGATGGAGTGCACATTTATTAACCCATGAAATGCTTCTTAGTATACCTATGAGTTGTGAAACAAAAACATTTGTTACATTAATTTAGAATACTATGCAAGGTAAACTTCTTCAAAATATCCCTTTTGTAGTAATATGTTACAGTCAACTAAAATTACTGACCCATCCTCTGCAGTGCAAACTTGCAATGAATGTCTACCTACCATATCAGGGTTATTGAGGGATGGCACATGGTAAGTAGATGCTATCTGAATTGAAATTCTTTTAAATAATTGTGTAGAGAGCCGATAGTGGCATGCTGCCCTCAGAGGAAAGGGCAATCACACAGAGCAGTTTCTGCCATCTCACCTGTGGTGCATGAGTTAACTCCCTGTCAGGAGAGGCTACAGTGATAAGCCGAGGTATAAAGACAAAGCAAAAGTGTGTACATTACAAAATAATTTCAGACAATCGGCCTACAGTAACGCAGTGACTTATGCACTAAAAATTATTACTTTTATTTTCACTATTTTAATTCCTTATTTTATTCCGGTAACATTAGATTAGGGTACACATATTCACCATTAACTAGCAGTTTATTACCATGCAAATTACTTACTAGTCATATTAGTCATTTGTTAGTAATTACAAGTCGCTTACTAATATCTTATTCTCCATGATCTTATTCTACCCATAATAGACCATTAAATAGACTTTCTCGAGTATAAACTCCTGATTGCTGCTTATTCATAGTAAGTAAGATAGTTGTTGCATATAAATTTTGATCTCAATATGCTTTGCTTAGTAAGGGGCTTATAAGGTGGTAGTGCAACAGGAACAGTTATTTTCAGGAACTGTTATCCTCAATCAAAAATACGTAATTAGGACTTATTTGAACACTATTAGTTAATTGTAGGTTTGGGTTTTGTTCCTGCGACTAGACCATTTTTTCTTAGTATTATTGAAGGAGAATAACCTTCCTGTGGTACTACTGCTTTATAAGCTCCATACTAACCAAGGCATATTAAGATTGTTATTCATATACAACAAACTTTCTATCTACTTATTTCTCTACTATCTAATAAACAGTAATTAGGAGCTTATAATACAGAAAGTCTTAGTTAATGGTCTGCTATCTGGCATCTGGCTGCGGCCCCTTGCTCTCCCACCACAGGGGAGTGAGAAACGCAGTTTCGATTCCTTTGTATGTCTTGTACATGTGAAGAAATTGACAATAAATTCATACCATACCATACCATACCATACCATACCATGTGGTCATGTAGAAAAAGGTGTTAATAAGTGACCTATAAGGCTAACAAATGGCTAGTATGTTACTAATTTGCATATTAATAAGATGCTAGTTAATGGTGAATATGTGCACCCTCATCTAAAGTGTTACAGTTATTCCATAGTTATGTAACTTTATGAAGCATTGATGAACACATTACAGATCCTTGGAGTGAGGTTTTATGAATGGGTTGTGCACTCACCCGTCAAGTCAAGTGTTTTCAGCACATTTTCATGCTACTTTTGGAAGCACTAGAGTGAATACCCAAGAAGACTTAACAAATTAAATTGCAAGTACAGTAACTGGTCACAGACAATAAGCAGATGACATTTAGTATGCATATCTGTGTATTGAGCAAAGACAGGCATCAATACAACAAATGCATCAGGCATTAATCTGATCTAGTGCTGGCATGCCAGTGTTATTTATCCTATTAGACATCTCATCCATGGGATGGTATGCTAATTTAATTAATTTAATTTGATCTGTACTTTGCAGTGATAAACTCCCACATCTTGCATCTATGAAATGGTTGTCGTGCAAAACGCTTTGTGGAACTTTCTTCATCTTCCCCCTTCTCCCCCCTTAAGATTTGCCTTAACTTATTTACATATTTTTGTCTTTTTTGAGATATATATATATATATATATATATATATATATATATATATATATATATATATATATATATATATATATATATATATATATATATATGTGTGTGTGTGTGTGTGTGTGTGTGTGTGTATGTTTCTTGGCATCCATTCAAAGTGTCAATTTGACCTGGGAATTCTTGTCAAAGAGTGGATGGTGCCATCTTCTGGATCTTACCATTCTTTTGTTTACAGCGTCTCCCTGGTTTTCATTTCATCTCAATACCAAAACACAGCTCAGCGCCACTGCCCTGGCTTCTCAAAAGTGTCTGTCATGTTGCAGGACATTCAGACAAATGCTAAAATGGGACATTTAAATGTCATCTGATAATCCAGCCATACACATTAATGAAGAGCAACACTTCTGAAACCACAGAGGAGAAATGTTTTCTTTATCAATGTCATCATGCAGATGCACGTTGTGTATTCCAGAGGAAATGCCAAAAAACCCACCATCAAAATGGTGAAATGAATCCCAAAATCCAGCCCTTATCTGACCCTGCCCTTCCCTGAATGGCAAATATCCATTCACCTGAAGAATACAAAGGTCTTGTCACCTGTTATTCTGTAGTAACACTTACAAAGATCACATGTTCTTCAGAAGATATCATGTCATACAATTGGACAAAATAATCAGCTATATGTTTTATTTTTACCTTCCATTACATGCCTGTCTCAATAAGAGTTTATCTCTAATCAAGTAACTATAAACTTCAAAAAACATTTGAATATGAATTTTGTCAGTGATGACAATGGTAAGAACTAAGACATACATGTAGGCTACTATCATGGACCAAAGAGGTATGCAGCAGCATCTCAACCTTTACAAAGCTTAAATGACAAGGTTATTATTATAGTACACTGCAAATCCTGCAAGAACTTGCTTGCTCATTGCTAGGTTATGTTTAAGCATTTGTTAAGACAGCGCTGGTCTGGATAGGCCTCGAGTTTGTTTGTCTTTGTACCTAGACCTCTAATCTCAGTGTATTTTTTTTAAAAAACTCATTGTTGCAGTAATGCAATTAAGATAAGCTTTGATTACAGAGGCATTGGTGTTGTGATCACCCGGCATTACACTCTGAAATGGCTTTTCAATAATCCAAATTAAACTTGCACGGGTAGAGATTTGACCAAAAAAAAAAAATAAAGCATTTGGGCACAACTTCAAATATATCCAGTGGGCAAAAACTGTGGTGCAAACTGTGCACTAAAGTAGGGTAGTCATAAATTGCAACCATTCCCCATGGACTTCCTTTTGAACAGGTGGTGTTTCAACGGGGGGAAACACACGGTGGTTCAGTTTTTTTTTTTTTTTCTCCTACGTTGAGGCCCTCCAGCTGACCAAACACTTCCGAAAATATGGCATTTTTAGCATGCCCATACTGTCCAGGTGATCCTAAAGTGGAGGTACTCAAGATGAATGGAATGATTTAAAAACACATGACATTAATAAGATAACATTTGACCACAAGGTTGTTTAGTTATACATAGCTGCTTGGCTAATACCTAATTAGCACTATGACTCCACACATTCAGGTCAATAAGTGGTTGTTAAAAGAAGTCGGAAACTCAGTTAATATTTTCTCTGCAAATGGGGTTTAATAGCCTGCATTTACTGTCTGTACATGATTATTTGACAGAAAATATGTTACAAATTGTGCATTTTGTCAGCACATTTAGATGTTAGGGTTAATTGTTGTCAGGTCAAGAGACTTGTGCTGAGGCAGCCGGTTTAGTTGATGATTGTTAATAACAACATGGCATGTGGAGAAGAAGCATACCTTGGTGGAAATTCACAAAGCACTAATGGCATCATTTATTGTCAGTCTCCATCTTCATGGATACTACAAGAGACAGACCATATTGGTATACTGTTACATAAGCATTATATCTACTGTTTGACATGTTCATGTTATGTGAACATCAACTTGTGGCTTGTATAAAGATTTGGGTGACAAAAACCACAATCCACGGTGAAACAGAACACACTATACACATTCTTATGGGTAGACTAAAGGGCCTTTCACACCAGAAACTATAACTATAAAGACAATTGTAAAGTAACAATTTTTCCTTCCTCACTTAATGATGACAAAGGTCTCTCATCATGTGAGTGAAGGTAATAGGTGTGTAATGGTGTCTAATTGTCTGTCAGCCTTTAGTTCTCAGAATCGCTCTGAAAGTGATCACAACAATGTATTATTGCACAACGTTATAGTTGGTGTCAATATTAATTAGAATGATATTTACTTGTCATTGTCGTTATTATTCTTGGTGTGAACAATATTCACACATGTTCTTGTACTAAAATCAGAACATCTGTTCTTGAAACTCAGAACAAACAGGAAAAGTAAAATTATCAGTAAATGCAATAAAAATGGGGGGAAATGGCACATTTGTGACTCCAGATCCACTCCACAACTGTTCCAAACCTGTTTCAGAATGTTCCGGAATATTCTGCTCTCAGACGCATCCATGGTGATGATTCATGGGCTCTTGCTGCCCACCTGTCGATGGGCCGTCCCCGCGGCTGTTTAGTCCCTCCCCTGCAGGTGGCCACCAGCATCCTAAGTCACCATGGCAGCCAGTCGTAATGAACACCTCTCCCGTCATCGCCACCCGCCTGCCCAACTTCCTGCCTACCCGCCTGTCCGTGAGACAGGGACACATGAAGCCCATTAGTGCCATGATGAGAAGCTGTGCCAGAGAGAGAGAGAGAGAGAGAAAGAACGCTCTGCAAGCCTGCCTTAGACACATAGACTTGCCTCATCTCAACTGCCCAGGCACCCACTAGCCCACCACCACTGCCGCAGACGGCCCTGTGAAAGTGCTACTTTTATCCACTCCCATTTGCAACTGGTTATGAAAACGTTCGCAACACGGGAGGGTGAAATAATTGGACACAGTTTTCTTGCTTGAAAAAAAGGGAAGAAAGAAAAAGAGAACGAAGGAAAGAAAAAGAAAAAAGGACAGGGAAGAAAAGACAAATATATCTTACGCATGTCCTTTCAATTGAGAGAAACAGGTTTTTCACAGGTTTTTTGTGGTCAGGCCCATTGCAACAGGACCAGCAAGCCAGGCAATTGCCTGGGACCCTAGCTGGATGTGGCCCCCAAGATCGGCTGATTATGTTCCATTCCATAAGATAGCCACACTGATTTTAGCCAAGACCACAAGATCTTGCACAGAATGATAGATATTGCTTGCAATTAAATGTTCATCACAGATATGTAGTTAATGTACTTATTGGTGATTGTCAAGGTTGATGATTTATACAGAGCATATTTAATTTTAAAATAATGAATCATTTTAGTTCTTTAGTTGGTGTTGTATGCGCTGCAGACAGGGCCTAACATAGATTGCCAATGTTGTCCACCCCTATATGTTGTGGGCTCCAGAGCTGAGCTGATCCACGCAGCTTGGATGTGGGGATCGCTATTTCCCCTTGGATGGCTTCCAATTAATCTGGAGAGTTAGCTGGTTAGGCCTGGGCATATCAAGCCTAAACAGATCAGAGAATGGGTAATCAATAGCTAAACACAGTCATTTTCCAGAAAATTCTTTGGCAAGCCACTTTCCACTTCCCTAAGTGCAGGCCTCAATTGAAAGGGGTAATTGACTACAATATAGGAGATTTGCCTTGGGAAGAGGGGTAATTGACAGAGAATGGCCCAAATCCAAAGCTAGATATGGCCCAGATATGGCTGAAATCTGGCTCAGACTATGGCCACATCTATATGCATTCTCATGTAGGATGGGCCTTCACTTCCACCGCCATGTAACTTGTGCATGCTATGTGCACACATAGCGCTTTAGATGCATGAGAACCCCCTTTCTGTCAAACGTAATGAATTATTGTGCATGCATAACCACATGAGTATTAATGCTTCAAGCCAGCAAAAAAAGTACTATTACAAGCATTTTTCCAGTCCATTATTGCTTGGCTATTACACTTATCGTAGTGCATTATTTCTTAGTTAAAGGGGCCTCATGTATTGCACACTCATTTGGGTAGCCCTCCATCCACTATATGACCCCACCAGCAGAACTCAGAAAAACAGCCACAGATGACGTGATGTCTCTGGTAACAGCGGGCATCGCACAAGCGTGTGATGAAAGTGAGCATGGTCACTGCCAATGGGCTGTTGAAATGGGACTTGCAGGCTAATGGCATGAGAAGCATGGCCAAGCGAAGCTGTTGAGATACTTAATGACACGTGCAGCTCACCGGGTGGGAATGGGCTGGGTTTCACCGTGTGTGTTAGAGAGCCTGAGGGGGTCGGGACTCATTTTCCAACCAGGAGTTGCCTTTGGCCACACACAGCAGCTCTCTCTACCATTGTGGATATAGAATCTAGCTTCAATAAAACACTGAAAATAACTAGTTTTGTTTGTTTTGTGTGAGTGTGTGTGTGTGTGTTCTTGGACTGCAGTGGCCACATGTTGTTGACATGATAAAATTAACAGCTATGGGCATGGCTTCTTTATTTACCATCAGATCACCTGAAGGAAGTAGACTTCATCCCTTTCCATTAATCAATAACGACACTTCAGTCTCAATCTAAATCAATATGATGATAGGTTTGACCTCTTCCTTGGCATTTTAATTTTTCAGTGTTGCAGCTTGCTTTTCATTAAACAAGTATTGGAAATTGTGTGTGTGTGTGTGTGTGTGTCTGTGTGTGTGTGTGTTGTCAGCAGTGTATTGAAGGGCCCATCTCTTGGGCGGGCGATTAATCTCCATGGGTTGCCATGTTGGAAATGCATTACCCTGACTTGTGATTTTGGCCAGGCGCCAGCGGGTGCACGAGGAGAGACTGTCCCTACAATGACAGCGGTGACCTTTGGCTAATTGTTTGATACCACAACAGCTTACTGCTAATGAGCTGGAGGTTCAGGCCAGCCAAAAAGGAGCCTCAGTTCATTGACTCTCCTGGGTCAGACAAAGATTCTAACACATGGTCATATTTCAGGCTCCACTCTCATTTTCCTTTCTTTTTCTTCCTGTATTCTCTGGGCCTCTGTGCTGCTATAAAGAACTCTGTAGATATTTGGGTCTGTCTCTCTGACTCCCTCTGTGTGTGTGTGTGTGTGTGTGTGTGTGTGTGTGTGTGTGTGTGTGTGTGTGTGTGTGTGTGTGTGTGTGTGTGTGTGTGTGTGTGTGTGTGTGTGTGAGTGAGTGTGTGTGTGTGTTTATGTGTGTGTTTGTGTGTGTGTGTGTGTTTGTGTGTGTGTCTGTGTGTATGTGTGTGTGAGAAGAAAGGTCCTATAGGCATGTCCTTCACATCCTCCATCATCTGCTGGTATGGTGACCTCGCAATCAAAGACTGCAGGTGCTTAGGAAAGTGATGTTCATTTGCTTAGTAAACACCCATCCTCTCGAACAGGAGTGCATGATGGTACTATATATGTTATATACCAAGAGGAAAGGGAAACATTGCCCATAAACAATAAATGTAAAAAAATATGATAAAAAAAACATCCCTCTCTCTGCTCTTGCAGAAGTAACTGAATGTGGACATTGGAGATTTGTTTGTTTGTTTATTTATTTACTTGTTTATTTGTTTGTTTAATTCACTTTAAAATGTGTATATCTATGGTACTGGTAAAGCTTGTTGACTGGTGTATGCCTAATGGGAGTCTGTTGTGTGTTCAGCTGTTGTATGTTTCATCTGGGGTATGCTTGTTCGCGACATATTGCCCATCTACGGCAAATACTAATTTAAAATTTGAAACTTGAAAAAAATAAACAAAACAACAATAACAACAAAACATAGTAGCATCACAAAGTTTTTGGTATCATCTGTAAATAACTCTTTCACTCACTTGAGAAATGTGTCACTTGTAGGAACCTGTGACAACACTGAAAGGGAGTGTTGATATGCTTACAAACAATTTGAAGAAAGCGAAACCTAGGGGATTTCTACATTAATTATACAACTATCCTTAACAACTGGCTTTAAATGGGTTCCTTCCTGTGTAGGAATGAGAAACTAAAGTTAAATACTTGATAAATAACTGGGAGCCATTCAACAAAACTGTTAGGGTATTTTAACAAGCTCATGCTGATTCTGTGGTTCTGTCTTTGTGAGAGATGCAGAGAAGGTATAGAGCACCAGGCAAAAAGCATCACCAGAAACACTGAAACACTTTGTACAAACATAATTATCACTACTGTTTATTTATTTATTTTTTTGTCTTTCATATTTGCTTTGCATACCTTAGTCCTTGGACTGAACATTTTTTGTTTGTTTTACAGATTTTGCTGGAGACTTTGGATGAATAATTCGTAAGCTGTGGGGGCGTTGTACTGTCTTGTGCATCTGTGCAAACACCATTCTATTATTAAAGGGAGTCAACAGTGAGAATGGACTCGCACATTTTAAATCCCATTTAATGCACACACACACATACACACACACACACACAGAGTGAGAGATACACACAGAGAGTGAGAGAGACTAGTTGGTCTATGCTTGTGAATGTATGCTGGATGGACAGGGATATAAAGTCAGGCTGTGGTGGAGCTGTGTGGCAGTATTAAATGAATAATTGACACGTTTGGAAAGCTCATCAGGAATGCTGGTCCACACTGGTCCACTGCACCGCCGGCGAAAGGGAGTGAAATCTCTGCTCATCGCCCCAAGAGATGTAGATCAAACGTGGCCCTGCACAGATCAACTGGACCCAGTCATGTTTTATTAATCAAAGAGGGGCATTTATGGAGCAGCACCTTCAGCTGTGCCACGCAGGCTCTGCCATCCAGTCAGAAAGGCAGCGGTGGCAGGTGGTGCCAGTCAGGAGCGATGGATGGGCACAGCACAGCAGAGGATGGGGGGGTTGGGTGGGGTGAGCAATGGCTGGTCTTTGGTCAGCCTGGTCGTTTGCGTCAGCCGTTATATCTGAAGAATAAACGAAAACCCCAGAACACCGAGATGAATGAAGGCTGACAGGAGATGAAATGAAGTGGTGAGCATTCTATTTTTGAACCGAGCAAAAGACAGAGAGAGAGAGAGAGAGAGAGAGAGAGAGGATGTGTAAGTCTAATTCACAGCCTTCCGTTAAAAAAAAAAAAACAACAAAAAAAAACAGCACCTACACTGCCTGAGGAGGGGAGAGATGTCACTGACAAAAGTCAGGCCTCACACATATGGAGGTGGGAACTGTGTGTGTTTAACTCCATCTGATGTGTCATACTCTCTGAGATACAACAAACAGCTTTTAAAAATAGACCAGTAAGATGACTCTTGTCTCTGCCAGTACACTTGTGGAAGTACTGTTGGGGTGTATATATTGTGATCATATAATGTGCTCTCTTATTTTTTATTCAATACTGAATATGCAATCAAGAATACAATATTGAGTCCTCATGGCTATGGTCAGTAACCCTGCACACTGTATATTCATGAAGCCAGAAGTATAAAAAAAATACACAAAAAATAAAAAATAAAACAAAAATAAAACAAGGGGGGAAATAGCTTTAATTAGATTGTTTTCTTTGTAATGTAATTCAACTGAGAGGCCTGCTTTGCAATGAGAGACGAGAGCTTTGCCAGCTACATCTCTCTACACCTGCTGCTCGCACTGGGGATGAATATTCATCCAGTCAAGGCTTTTAAACTGTTTGTCTGAGGAAACCAGGAGGTTTCTCCCTGCAAATATGTTAATGACGCCCTGTTAGGCCTTCATTATTGATTCCATCTACCCCCTATCTGGATTTCTCTATGGAAAAACCTTTGGAGCTGCCTGAATAGAAAGGACTCCAGTTACATGTAACCATGTTTTCTGTATTGGAACAGTGACAAATAATTCACAATGTTAAAGGTTTTTAGTTGGTTTGATGTAAATAAACACAATGCTATGGGTCGTAGTTGTGGTAATAGGTTGTGTAGTAGTTGCAGTAGTAGTAACAGTAATAGTAGTACCAATAGTAACACAGTATGGGTTTAGATTATGGCTCACCAGTTCCACTAGTAAGAAGACATATTGTACTAGTGAAGAGCACTGATGTCTACTGTCAAGTATTTCTGAGAATTAATGCTTAAAAGGCTTGACATAAGAGTTCACACCAATTCCCTCAGATGTGCTTGCCTCCTCTGTTCCCTGGCTCATGATGCATATATCAGAGTTGTTTGAGCAGACTGCCCATTTCAGGGCCTCACAGTGAGATGTTTGGCTCAGGTAATCAGACTTCTCAACGAATGAGGTCGACAGAAGCAGGGACATCCAAAGATAGCCCTCCCAACTGCACCTACACAGGGGGGCAGAGACATTTTGGCAATGAACTATCCTAATGAAATTCTCTCTCTCTCTCTCTCCCTCCCTCCCACTCTCTCTCTCTGTCTCTCTCTGTCTCTCCCTCTCACTCCCTCCCTTAATCATTCTATCTACCACTGTATGTGTATGCTGTGTGTGTCTGAATGCTTGCCAAAATAATCTTTAATCATTAAACTACTTATGATCACAGTTGTTTTTAATTCTGCCATGATATTGCAAAAGTTTTTATTGATGTGGCACTGAGTTCTCTAGTCTTTCAGTGGCCTGTAAATGAACCCAAATGCAATCACTATCCACAAAAAGAGCATAAACACACAGAAAGGATGAGCAGAGTTTATTGTCGATTTAAAATTCATAAATCAGTCAAGAGAAGCACAACTCATGGAGAAGTGAAGAATGATGGGTGGTAAACCAACACAGCTGCCAGACACTGACCCAAATAGAGGCCACGGTAGTGTGCTGTAAAAAAAAATATATATATATATACATATATATGCTCTAAGGAAAAAGTCTCTCTCTCACACACACACACAAAGACACACAAAATAGATGATAAGCAATGGCGAAAACAAAATGTGTGTGCTTTGGTTGGCCACATTTTCCTCACTGTGTGTGTGTGTGTGGAGGGAAATGGAGATGGACCACCTTAGTCTTTATTGTATGAAAGCATATATTTGGTTCCATTGTTTTTGCACAGTTGCTATGAATTACAAATTCAAGTTACATTTTTAAAATATCTGAAAACTTTAATTAGTTTTATAATTGCACATATTTCCCTGCATGTGCAACTTTATCGACTTGCCAGTAATGACCCTAATTGTCTCAGCCAAATATCATCCTCTTTCCCAGAGCTGAAAGTGCCGCCTTTTGTTCACAGTTTATACTGACTTGCACTATTATGAGGTCACCAGTGTTTGTTTCAGGACACAATGGCTGAATCCTCAAAGGCTGAGTCATGAATCAGCCTCATCATTGGCCAATTCAGACCTACTGAGGGCCCAGGGTTTACAGTTAGGGAGGATATTGGGTTTAGCAAATCACTCCTTGTCAGTATCAGCATTATTTCTTTTTTCTTATGGAAATGAGCAGTTATTAGTTTGGGACTGGCTTGTACTATGGGACCAGTGTCCTCCCTTACCCAGATCAGTCTACAGATGGTCCAGTCCAGTGTATTGTGTAGACAGTTGGTGAAAAGATACAGCTTCACCTTTGCCAAGTAATCCATTTAGGTCTCAATGTTTCCCCAATCCAACATGGCAACTTGGCCACACAAAGCTTTCTTCGCCTGTTCCATCGCCTCTCTCATGTAAAAAGACATGTGCGGTCTGCCTATAAACATTAACAGTGCTGTTTAAGGCCTAATTATATTCACACTTGCCATTTCACTGGCAGTCATTTTAGTCATTTCACAAGAAAACAAAAGGATCTCTCTCTTTCTTTGTCTCTCTCTCTATCTTCTCTCTTTTTCACTCTTTCCTAAGGCGAATGCTTCACACTTCTTTGGCAGTTCTCAGCTGTTACTGGACACTCTGTGATGTCAGCTCAGTGCTGTCATCTTTATCAAGTTGTCTGAATTGTAATAATTCACACTGGTGTGAAAGTCAATATTTTCTTGGCGGTGCTGCCGTGTGGCCACGTAGGGCACTCCCCCCACCCACTCCAACACACACACACACACACACACACACACACACACACACACACACACACACACACACACGCACACACGCACCACACACCCATAGGCCCCCTGTGCTGATCCCCACAACACTCTCTCTCTCTCTCTCTCATGCACACACACACTCACACACACACACACACACACACACACACACACACACACACACACACACACACACAGCATCTAGAGGCTAGGCTGGGCACTGCTGCTGCTGTAGGTTGTAGCTTGCAAGCCAGGAGATTGTGCCAAGCACTTCAGTGCTCTGTCCTGCTCAATCAGTTGGAGCGCTCAGTCCCTCCTCTCCTCTCCTCTCCTCAGTCCCTGAGAGAGACAGAAATAATGCACATTTTCTGGCAAATCTGCCAGTGTCTGGCTTCACAGCCTCATTTCAGAGCTCTCCAGGTAATACCTTGGCAGTGAGCTCCCACATCTTTTTGCAACCGCGACAGCGCTTTAATAATTGATGCATTAAATGTTTGGTCACAAAACAAAACAGTGTGTTTGAAAAGCAAAAAAAAAACAAAAAATAAAAAAATCAAGAGAGAGAGGATGTGAAGGAACAAAGTGGAAAAAAGCATGACTGCACTCATAGATGAAAATAAAGATGGTTCTGAACCTCACTCAGGCAGATGAGAGCTAAAATGAGTTTAGCCAAAGATGAGTTTATATTTGTATCGTGTATGATCGTTGTTTTCTACACAGGAAGTCGCCTGCAGCTCTCTCTGGAGGGTTTTCCCACTTGTCTTGTCCAGTGAAAAACAAACAGATAAACAGATTGGATGATAATAAATGTTCAGGCCTAAACACTTGTTTCTTAAGCAACCAAGGAAAAGCTTAGGATGCTTCAAATCAGCCTCCTGTCTCACTGACAGGCTACAAAGAGAGTACATGAAAGCTAACAAGTGTAGGCTTTCTTCCCATCCTCCAGTAGGTCACGGCGCGCATCACCGAGCGCACGGGAGACATCCCACCCTGTCTTCTGGCAGTGAAAGAGCACAATTATGTGCAATTTAGATGAGGCTTGTTCTGGCGCTGCTCCGCCGAAGAGTGCCTGTCCTTTTTCATAAATCTGAATGTTCCGTTTGGGTCCTGATGGAGTGCTATTGTGTAAAAGCTTTTTACAGTAACCGTTGAATTATGAAAGATCCGAAACACCTGGGAAAGTGTGATGATGTGAGTTGGGTTTTTTTTTTCTTTTTTTCTCCTCCTCACATAGACTCTAGGGGGATTGATCTTATTCACTTAAGTCTGTCACCACGAACGTTAACAACAATGTCCTGCACTCATTCTACTCAAACACACATTATGTACCCCCCACCCCCACCCACACAGACACACCCCCTTCCCTTCTCTCTTTCTCTTCGTCTCTCTCTAGTGACGCATAAAAGCCTCTTTGCGATTCTGGCAATCTCCTGATAACACCTGCACCCGTCTGTACACAGATCCAAACTGTGCTGAATGGGTCCCATCACCCTTTTAGTTGAGGATTCACAGTGCTGATATGCCACAGCTTGAAATGGCCTTTTATCTTATCCTGCCGTCACTTTGTTTCTATTTCTCTCTCTTTCTCATTCTCCCTTCTTCTCTCTTTTTAACTCTCTCTTTCTCTCTCCTTTCTGTCTGGGTTAATTTTTTGTAAGTCCTGTATTCAAAAGGAGGCTCTTGACTCTGTGCCTGTTTCCTTCTCCCTTTTTTGAGAGATTTTATTTTATGTTATTTTTTTGCCATCCATATCCCCTTCCCTCACACACACACACACACACACACACACAGCGAGGAAAATGTGGCCAGCCAAAGCACACCAAAATGGTCACAGTGTCCACCTGGCTATCTTCAGTCAGCCAGCCCTCCCAAACCTTCAGCTAAGGTTAAAAAAGCATGGCAGACCCAGGAGGATGTAAACTGATCACTATCTGTCTGGTAAAATCTCTCCTCCTACAGGCAAGCAGGGACCACAGATTCAGAAAAAGAAGCTGACGGCTAAGAAGGGGACAGACAACAACAAGCAGGCAAGCAAGGTGATCCAGAGTGAGGGGAGTGCAGCGTTAGCGAAGCTGGCCGGCCGACCGACCTGCCTGCATGGGGACCTTACAGAGGATAAGCAGCATCAGGAGAGTTTAAGAGTGTGCTGTTATCCCCAGAGCATGCAGCAAAGCTCTGTCCTTCTTAAGAGTGGAACACACACAAACACAAGCCTGCATACACACCCTCACAGAAATATACACACAAACTAACTCAGAAACATACACACACACAACCACACAGCTGCCAGCCCAGCCTCCTCTCTCCTGGCCCTCTTCATATGTCTGAAATTGTAAGCATACCTGCAAACCTGCAGGCTATAATTAACTCTCTCACCCAGCACTGAAAATGCTGAAAATGAAGTTATGCTCTCTCTCTCTCTCTCTCTCTCTCTCTCTCTCTCTCTCTCTCTCTCCCTTGCCACTCTATCCATTTCTCTCTACCTCTTCTTCTACCTTTTCTTCTTTCTGCCTTCCCTCCCTCTCACTTTCCCCCTCTCTATCTCTCCCTTGTTCGCTCTGTCTCTCACTCATTCTCACTTTCTCTCATTTTCTACCTACCTCTATTTGTGTTAATGTGCTTTTTGTGCTCTCTCTCTCTTGCTATCTGTGTCACACACACACACACACACACACACACACACACACACACACACACACACACACACACACACACACACACACACACACACACACACAAATTCTGCCACCACACATTCAGTAAACACTAATGACAGCAATCATGAAAACACTGGCCTGCTCCATATTGAGCGGGTGGCTGTGTTTGCCCCTGTACAGATGGAGAGAAAACTGCTGTGCTGCTCAGATCATCACACATGCAGGGTACAGACTGTGCCTTTAGAAACAAAAGAAAAACGATTTATTAGCACGCCATGGGTAATGTCTGAATTTCATCTAGTGGAAATGTGGAATGGTGTGTCCTTACACACGTAAGGTAATTATTGCGAAAAACAACAAAAGTTTCTGAAGTAAGGATGTTCAAAGTACAAAACAGCCTGAACACACCCAGGCATTGCTATGTGAAGTTCAAGGCTTAAGCCAGGGAATTCACATGACTTCTCAACAGTTCTTTGGCAGTTCAATACAATGCAGAAGTGATGTCACTAGCCACTGATGCCAGGGCATTACATGTGATCTGCCTCATGCATAATGGCAAGAGAGTTGGGTATAAAGACAGTGGAAATAATCATTTGATAGCAGTCTTCCTGTGGGAACTTGGCCTCATCTTTTATTTCTGTTAACCTTCTTTCCCAGTTAAGACGGCTACGATAGAATCCATAGGGTCTCTCTCTCTCTCTCTCTCTCTCTCTCTCTCTCTCTCTCTCTTTCTGTCTCTATCACTCTTTCTCTCTCACCTTGTACAGGAGGATGAGAAATGAGACTCTTAGTGATGGATATGTTGGTGTGGCCTTGAGCTGGAGTACCATGCTATCCAAATGTGGGCAATCAGGTTGAGATTATATTGAGTTAGTAGCATCCAAACCCAAATAACTGGTTTGACGTTTCAACGTATACAGTACACGAGGGATCTAGAACAATCAATACACATCCACAACAATTCTGAAAAGAAATCTGACAAAAAAATATACATTTTGTAAGATGTTTTTCTACTCCAGCCATTCCTACATATGTTAAGCCTAGAGCTATGCGCACAGAGGATACCTTCAATATATGCAGTAAATAAAGCAATATCAGAAGACTACAACAGCTGCAGTGCTTGAGGCATTATTTAGAGAAAGACAAAATCTCTCCAATGTTTCTAAAGTAAATAAAGCAGCACAGTAGTAAAAGTGATTTAATGGCCAACATTATTTTAGTTCGCTGTAATGTAATTAACCCACACCTTAGAAAATGTATGAATTTTACATGCAAGCTAAATATCAAATGTTAATGTTCCTGGCTAAAATGCAATAGCAGCCAGCATTATAATAAATAATGACAGTAGAAACTGAGTAGCTGCATGCAGTGAATATTGTGTCAGCTGATTAGTTACTGCAGGCAGAAGTACCTAGGTGAGGTGGCCACTCCACATCCTCTGTTCTGACTGAGATAGTACTTCAGTGGTTGCCCCCAGTGCCACCCAGACAGAGATCAATCAAACTCATTCCTGTGCCTCTAAATGCCATACTGTATGAGGTGAAAGCAATCCCACAATTCACCTCCAGAGTTTGCACATAAGAAACTACAATTTGAAAAAAAGAAAAAGACACCTACTCCTTGCCTCTGCAATGCATGATTTTTTTCCTCCACTTTTTTTTAACGTTTTCTATTTTTTTTACTGTAACAGCCATTGTGTTCCTTCAGTGTTTGTGAACAGAGTGTTGTATGGAGAAGAGAGTGAGAGAGAGAGAGAGAGAGAGAGTAAGAGAGAGAGGGAAAGAGGAGGGCGGGGAATGAAAAAACATTTTCTTTGTATTCCCCTGACCCAGTAATGCCTGGTTCAATATCGGCGCTAGCAGGCGGGCTATCATAGAGCAGATGTTTGGAGTCCTAATTCTGTTTGCTTGGCGGGAGAGCAGAGGCGATGGAGGAGGCAATTCGTGATGCTCCCACCGATGAAACAGCTGGCTCTCTCCTCTCCTCTTCTCTCCTTTCCTCTCCTCTTTCCTGCTCCATTCTTCACCATGAGATATCAGGCCCTTATATGGCGTGCATTTGGGATGGCACTTTATAGAAGGAGGCTATTAGCTGCATGGGTCTCAAGAGATGACACAACAGAAAGTGCCTTGGAAAACATAACAATGGCTGAAATCCCATTAGTTGACAATTACGGTTGCATAAAGCACATAGGAAGAGAAAGCTGCACAGCCTTTTTATGGGAACAGACCTTGAGCAGGGGTATAGACATCTTGGGTGTTATTGTGTTATTGTGATATTGTTGTGATAATGGGAGTCATTAATTGCATGATACATCTAGACATGTGTGTCTGTTGCTCTCTGGCTGGTACATTAAGTGAACAGAGACACTTTAAACCACAGCCAACATTGTGAAAGTCAATGGTTGCAACTGCAAAAGCGGTCTGCCATATGAAAAAAAGTCAATGACTTTAGACTTTAAAGGTTTAAGCTTTAAACATGACTATGTAATTTCAGCATTCAACATGCTAAATCTGTGCGCATACACAGCACAGTCAAGTATCTCTCGATCTTTCTCATATCATTTTTTTTTCTCTTGTAGAGAAAGTCTTAGTTGTATGTGCTAATTAGCAGAATTCATCAGAGTCACATACACACTCACACACACACACACACACACACACACACACTAATTATGACTTAAAAAACATGCTGTTACTTTTTTTCTCAGCAGACCTCGGGTTCCATGGTAACACATGAGATGACATTTAAATATATGTATAGCCTATCTTTAGAGATTTGGTTCAAGCTCTCTCCATCCTCGTAAACTGCAACTGATGTCTATAGACCAGATTAGATAGTTTAGTCGATGTATACATTAACAAGAGAATTACACAATTATTAGTTTCAAATACACACATATAAATCATTAGCCTATGTTTGTGAATCTTTATAGTGGTATCATTAGTACATTACTTTGTGTACAGTATGTCACTGCTAGAGGAGGCATGACAGTCCCGCTCATTTGCTCAAACCTGAATTTACACTCAACATGGGCTTTGTTACATGTCCCAACTTGTGACACCACAGATAAGACGTTGACGGTCCACCAGTGGGTGCTACCAGTGGTCTAATATTGGCAAATCAGATTCTCTTCCCTATTCACAAGAGATTCTCTTCCAAATTCACAAGAAATCTCATCACAAAAACCCACGACACAGTTACACAAGAATAGCCATGAAGATGACAATACATACAACTAGCCTAGCAAATGACAGCTTGATCAATAATTTACCATACAGACTAAGTTATCATACCTGCACCTACGACATCAAGTAACCCACTGTATAATTGCATTGAAGTCTTCTTATTTCCTGATTTAGTCATCACTTAATCTGTCAGTGTTTCATCTGGTAATCCAGTTGTTAAGACAGCAGGGTTACTCCAAAAGTTAGCTGGCTCTTGGAAAGTTAAGCAAATCCTGGAGAACTTCATCAACTCTTCGGTTATAGTTAGCAGTGCCTCAGTAAAGCAGACAGTTCTCGACTGCAACGGCAGCTAATTTTAAGTAGCTTTTAAAATTCATCTGTATCATCATATTAGACACATTACCATGAATAAGACATTGTCCTGGTTAAGCGGTCAGTGAAATTCAAGGGACAGGGCTGCTGTATCCTAAGTCAAGTCAGCCTTCCCCATCATTCACTGCTCAACTCATTTGTTATCATACATGCCATTAATTAGGCCTATAGTCCACGCTTCTGACAAATGTAATAATTTTGAATTCATCACACACACACACAAACACACACACATAGACAAACACACACACACACAGAGACACACACACGGTTGTAGTATATAAAGTTCTCAAAGAAATAATATAGACATACATAAGATATACATAAGACTGAAAGTTGTACTTTTAAAACAATAAGAAATTTTGATTAAAACATCCACCTAAACATCCACCTCTTTTTCCTACTTCTATGAAGTTCAAAATGTCTGTGGGTGATAGACTGCATAATTCACAGACAATCAAATACAGCTGGTCTCATGTGACAGACTCATCACAGCACATGGGACACAGTTGTCCATCACTTAAGCATACGGTATGTATAATACATAAGGTTAAAATAGTACTGGTCAATAACTGTTAAATATAGACATGGAATGGATTATAGCTGTTTACCTATCCTTTGAGCCTGTATTCAAATATACATCAGTCAAGATAGCATTATAATGGCCTATCTAGATTAATAGACGGCAGGGACTAAGATAAGGCAAGATATACTTTATTGTCCCACAGGAGGAAATTTATCTCGGGCTAAAGGATTGCTCTGACCAACTTAGCTGCTCTGATTATTCATGCATTCAATTCTAATTCAATCAATGTCTGTGACTGTGATTACATTTGTTAAGTGCTGTCACCGGCACCAAAAGTAGATTCTTCTGCAAACGAAGGGCTGAAATTGATTGTCAGAATCAAGGCCTATTCATTGGATTTCAGTGAACCCTGCTGTCAGTCAGTCCCAAGGCTCTGTCCCTCAGTGTTACTGGAGTAGCTTTAGATTGGAGAGATCACAGCCTGAGCTCCAGATCCCTTAATAAAAATGGTCTTACTCCCTTTTAAACTGTTTTCACCATCTATTGGCCACGTCTCATTTCTGTCTAAGCCTGCTAGCATGTCTTTTCAGAACACAGTATGTCTACCACAGTATGTCCACCATTAGCACCAATATATTGGAAAACAAAGACAGTGATTTTGTGCCCTTTTGTTTGAAGCCAGATGTGGAGTCTCTGATTAATTCATTAGTCTATCAAGAACTGCCACAGGTGGTTTAAAGGTCAAAAGGGACCCAAACGTTTTTAATATAACAAACTTAAGATAAGCACAGACACACACACACAATTTGTACCCACAAGGGTAAAAGAAAACAAAACAAACCTTTAAGTATGGCAGGGAAAGGCAAGTTGAAGTAAGCCTTCAATACCAGGAGTAACTAGATCAATGAATGTATGACAGGATGCGGCTCATTAGCTCAGCCCTAGCACTTTGAGAGTATTTAAATTTTTCAAAAAGTTAATGTTATTTACTTGAGAAGAAATCTCTATAGCACTGTACTGATGCTGGCTTTGTACATTTCTTTCAGACTGGCAAAATATCCTTTGTGTCTTTTTCTTTTTTTTTTTTTTGCTGAAAGGAAAAATCCAGAGTCAATCAGCCCATGTCCCTGTTCTTTCAGGTTGTTGAGTGCTGATGGTTCGTAAAAGAATGAAAACATTTGGTACAACACAGACCAAATTTGTGTACTGGCAGCTAATGTTAACTTACTGAGGCAAAGAATATATATATATATATTCTATATATATATTCTTTGCCTCAGTAAATATATATATATATATATATATATAAAGACGTTTGAGACAGCCTACAGTAGCCTACACCTACCTACAACAATGCACATACATTATAAATATACATAAAGTGTGTCAGACAACAGACAAAAGGACAGGGCATAAGTAGACTTGTAACAGAGCACTGATTGTTGTGGGGTGGAGGTAGAACATTGAGTATATACAGTAGAGCATAGAAAAATTGCAGGTGTGCATTCAGTTCAGTGTGAATATCTCATGTTTTGTTGTTCAACAGTCTGACTGTTTGAGGGAAGACGCTCTTTCCCATTCTGGAGGTGTGGGCAGTTATACTGCAGTACCTTTTCCCTGATGGCATCAGGGAGGACAGTCCATGGGATGGGTGTGTTGTGTCTTTAACAATGTTTGTGGCTTTTCACAGACAGTGGGTGTCCAGAGCGAGGGAAGAGAGTCCCCTTAATTTACAGTCCTCTGCAGGGCCTTTCTTTCTGCAGCAGTGCAGTTACCAAACTATGCTGTGATGGCACTACTGAGGATCTTCTCAATAGTCCCTTTAAAAGGTTGTCAGGTGAGGGGAGAGGAGGTGGGCCTTCTGCAGCTTCCATAGAAAAAAGCACTGGCTGCCATTTCACTACGAGGCCTACGTTTTACCAAATATTCTACTTCTTATTCTTACACACAGCATTCTGCGACCACCAACAACAGGCTGTGGGCTGTGGCTCCGGATTATTGCATGAAGGGTGCTACACTTTAGAGGAATAAGTTGTGATGTGTGGAAAGTGTTGTGTTGTTCCATTTCTCATCCCTTGCCCCTAATCTGGGCTGTGCTGCACATTTGATAATGCTAACAGTTTCCCTCCGCATGTTACTTTTAGATTAGCCCATGAAAAAATTTGGGATGCTACAATCCCATTGCTCCCCTACACAGAAAAGTCCTAAAAGAATAAGTGCTAATATCTCGCCCAAGTCAGCAGGTAATTGGAAAACAGTCTTGTTTGATTTGAATCAACTGCTTGGAAGGATTGAGGGACTGACTGCCAACACTACATGATTTTACTTAAATACTTGTCTTGGAGAGAAAAAGAGAGAGGGAGACAGAGAATAGAGAGAGAGAGAGAGAGAATGAGGAGAGGTTTTTTGGTTGCTCGTGGCTTCAAAGTCTAGTTTGATATCCCCCTTCTTTCTTTCACATTTCACCACAGCAATCTTATCTTTCAGACAATAGAAGGGGATGTCACTGAATGATGTGACAGGAGCAACAATGGATTATATTAACAGCCGGCTATAGATGCCACTGGCCTGTCACTTCACATTTTTTCCTACCAGTGAGTGTGGATGCAGCTCACAGAGAGGGGTGACTATGACAGAGACTCAATCGCTTGAGGACACTGCCAATTTTCCCCATCCTGCTATGAATCAGACGCACTGTCAAGCCACTCCATTTGTGGTTGTCCACTTAAAGATATGGAGAGCAGACACTCCTATCACAAAGCAAGGCCTTGAAGGTGCAAAAGTTCAACAATGCACAGACACAGCCGTGAGGGCTGACAAGACTTGCAGCACACACCTTGAGAGCGACATGGGAATGGATTGTTGCCAACTAATAGAATAAAAAAAAATATATCGAGAGACCTTCAGTTGTTTTGCGTGCATTGCCTGTAAGGTATAATCTTTGAGGAGGCCCATCTTAGCCCCCCAGTATGCGGATGGCAATGAGACTTGATGGGTTGTGTTGGTAATGAAACCTCTATTCATATTCATTCTTGCACCGTACTTAAACTCTCAAATAGGACTACATGATGTCGCCAGAGCAGACTATTGAGGAGGACAAAACTAACATGGTACACTTGAACACAGAAGTATGCTTATGTCCACAATAACTTTTACATAACACAGACATCATTGCCATGTAACACATATTATGGAGCGCATGTATCCAACAACTGCACAAACAGTGCTTCTGTCCAACGCTGTTACATCATTTGTTGCACATAATACTGAATTAAAAGAACAACAATGGTCACAAGTACATTGAAAAATGACATTGAAAAACACATCAGATCTCAGGACACAATGTGTGTGTTTAATTAAGCAATAAGCCACAAGTGGCTGTAGGTTTACGTTGGATTTAGAACAGCTAAGGGGTGTTGTTTTGGCATGACGCAAAGTGGAGAAACCACCTTTATTTTCATGTCAATATTTTAGGAACAAACACAGTTTTTGTACTGTCAAGTCACATGGGAATACATAATAATTAATTGTAAACAAATGGATACAACATTGTTTCTGGGCTTACAGTAAATGTCATACACATGACCAGCATATGTTTGGGTTTCTTGCGCATAAGTTTGGTGCATTGGATGCACAAGCTGCAAACTTTTGGTCATGTTGGTAACTGGGCAGAGCTCTGCCTTTTCACATGGCTATACTGGCTGAAGTTTCTTCCCACATCTTCCCATTCCCCCCACTGTAGGCTAGAAGTGTGCCCTTGACGCATGTCCTTCTTTATTTGCATGATGCATTTCTTTTCAGTTTAGACCATGGGTCTAAATAGCTCTACATACATGTGTATAACTAGATTACTTCTGGTTTGGTTCCCAAATGGGGAAGCCTCTCATGAAGTCATTCAAAGTAAGATTAGATTGCTTAGAACCTGGATTCAGTGGCATGACCAAAATTAGCTATGTTCTAAGAATTAGGAAGGTTGTTGACGGGATCCAGTCCTATAAAACAAAATGAAGAGGCTCACACTGACTAATGTAATACATAGGAATCACAGAGATAGTACATAGGTTCACAGACCTATATCATCCTGAGAATTACCACTTTCAATGTCCATACCAATAGAGAACCTGCTATGCCACATAGGGTGTGTTAACACTCTGAGGTCAGAGGCCTTTTAGACACTTTGAGGCAGTCTCAACCAACTTAAACCTGAAACATTTGTAAGTATTTCATCTAACTAAAAACATTCCTGCAAAAGTGACACATATGGTAATCATCTGAAAGATGTGGGTTAAAGGTAATGCCACAAAAGGGCATTAGACAGGAAGAATGACATCCTATCAGTTTTTGTTTTTTGTATTTTTTGTCATATTTTGTCAGTTTTTGTTTTTTGTCATATTTGACCCATGTCCATAAACTTCAAGTATTAGAAAAAGTATATTTGTTCAAAAAAGAAGAAAGTAAAATAGTTGTCTGTAGTAATGAAAAAACATTATATTTGATGACTAAGTGTTGTATTGAATGATGAAAAGTATTAATTTTAGTAATATAACACATGTCCATATATGTTCCTACCACAGGAAATGAATGTGACCCATGTCTGCAAAAATGGCTTTAATTATACAAAACCTGTGTTCAATAATTCTATAAGAAAAATAAAACACATGAATTGTATCAGTCCAAGCAAGATAAATAATAAACAACTGAAATATTTTTGGATAAAATGTAATATTTTCAGAAATACCCCCCATTATACATGAAATACCATGGGAAATGAATGCAGGTAATTTTTGACCCATGTTGTGCATTAGAGGGGTAGTGAAAAAGTAAAGAAATAATATATCATATGAATATATAAATATCATCAAATAAATATAAACAGGTAAACAGATAAACAGGTTAACTGAGGAATTAACAGAGCCCTGAATGGATAAATTAATTAATTGCAAAGATATTGAAAACAAAAAGTCATCCAGGTTTTGATCATTGTTATGCATTAAAGGGTTAAAATGTTAAAAGAAGAGATGAGACATACATGAGAGACATACATGAGATGTCATTGTTGAATTTGATAATAAAAGCACTCATAGTGCGCAGATCTCTGCCAAGGCAATATAGGGTCACTGAAGCAATACAAATTCCAGACAGTGTTCTGGATCACCACCAAATCCATGCTTTTTTTTGTTATTTTGTACACAAACGAACAGATAGACAGACAGACAAACATCGGCAAAAACATAACCTCCTTGGCGGAGGTAATAAAGCGGTTCATTGCAAAGTTTCAGTGGTGCTATAGTGACATGTTTGCCTAAATAGCTTACTATGATCATTGCCTGTCCTGAGGCTGATATTGCACAGAGTCTAATTCTCCTCTGTGTCTTTTGCAAATTACCATCACAGGCAACTGATTTAATATCAACAAGTGTCTCACATTTGTTTAGTGCTTAGTGTTAACAGTTATTCATTGTTCATCCTTATAATAGTCATGATACTAGTTCCAGACACTATTTCTTGCTGGTGTGAATGATGGCAAAAGGGCAAAAGCTCTATGTAACCACTGAAGTAGAGAAATATCAACCTTCAGGTTCCCCGCAATCCTGTTTAGATCACAAGCAAAACATGATGGAGAAATGGATTTCCATAAATAGTTTGCCCATACATCTTGACTTCAAGGCTGCAAGAAGATTGTCAGTTTTATGTATAAATTATGATTTCTGTCAGAAACAATGTGGTAATTTGTCTACATGAACTGGTGAATAAATTATGTTAGGACATATTTTGGAACAGACTAGTGTCTAATGTGTTTTTTCTTTTCTCTGAGATCTTACCTGTTGGATATTATAAGCTGACCTTATTCAAGAAAACCAGCTCCATCTCCAAATTCTCCATCTTCATAATTTATGTTTCTTCCTCTCTCACCAACATGCTGCTGGCTGGCCTTTTACCTAGAAATGATTCTTTGAACCCTCATTGTGCTTTGAACAGACAGCGTGAACAAAAAAAAGGCTACAGGATGATTCATAAATGCCTTTCTGTGTGGGGTTCCAAGAATGGGCCCTTGCCACCCGTTCATGACTATTTTATATATCAGGTAAGATTCGTCCTTCTTTTGATGTGCTTTCACGCTGTCTGTAATTGATTCTATCTGCTTTGGTCATGCATTTGCCCACGATTTGCTGTGCTTTGTGTTCTGTGGAACTTTTCCGAACCAGTAGCATAATGAGACCCACAGGGTGTGTGAAGTTTACATTATCGCTTCGGCCCCGCTTGAACAGGGGAACTCAGAATCAGGGAGGATGTGTATGTGTGTGTGTGTGCATGTGTGTGGGTTGATGCTGGGTGTATTGCCACACATGCAAAGAGAGACAGAGAGAGAAAGAGAGTGAGTAGAAGCATGGATGTCTCCATCTGTTAAACCAATGCCCTGATTCAAAGATGCGATGATGAGGTGTAGTCTAAGGAACAAGCTGACTGTCTACCCTATTGTGATGACTCCTGGAGGCAGAGGGCCTTGATCCAGAGGAGAAGAGGGAAACATCACAAACCATCCAGTCACCATGAGGACCAGGGTTTGAGCCCATGACCCCCCATGACCATAGGGACCAGAGTTTGAGTCACTGCTAATCACCATGGGGACCAGGGTTTAAACCCATCCGCAGAGGTGCTTTAATGTATGTAATACTAAGAAATAATAATTTATATGAAACAACTACAATCGTACATTATTGGAGGTTTGAAATAATTGAGCACATCCCCTAGGACTAGGTGGCAAACAACGGACATCACACAAGAGTTACACCTGGTGGTGGTGGTGGAGCAAAGAGAGTCCCCCCTCTGTAACAACAATCAACATGACCTAGTCCTAGGGGCTATCACATTTCTCCAACAGCAAGTGTTAGCATATTAGTACTCAGAAAAGAAAGGTAAGATTCGTCTTTCTTTTGATGTGCTTTCACGCTGTCTGTAATTGATTCTATCTGCTTTGGTCACGCATCACAACATCACAATTACACATTTACAATTATTCACTGAGTCCTTGCGTAAATTCAAAGACTTTTTAGCAATAATAACAATCAGATACGCTACCAGAAGTTTGGTGATAAATACTCTCCCAGCTAGAAGTAGCAGTGGAAATGTTGATGGATGGAGAGCCCAGTCCAGTAGGATCACTGTCTGTTCAGTCTGTTGCCTAATCACCCTCTATATTTTCATGCACAACATTGTGTGAAAGATCAGCTAGTTCTATGTTATCATATCTAGCTGGACTAGATATGGTAGTTAGCAATGGTCTAGCAGTTGCAGTTATGATAGCTAGCCATAGCTAGCCAACATCAGTGAGAACAGTGAGAACTTATAAACAAGGGCAGAGAGGAATGTCACAATAAAAGTTTGAAGGACAACTAGGAGAAAGCACTTCTGATTGTAGGTGAGTTGGCTGCACTGTTTACAAATAAAGTTGTTCTTTTTAAGTTTTTATAATATACTTTTTTTGATTATATCAAGACTGCCCCAGGCCAAAAATGTGCATCAACCCACGGGGCATTGGCCAGATGGCCACTCCGTGCCTCATAAGGGGAGGTGGGGCAACCTGTCACCAAGGGAGCCAAGCTTTGTGTCTATAACACCCCATCACCATGGGGATCAGGGTTTGAGTAGATCACTGTCCATCACAATTGAAAAGAGGGTCGGCTCATTGAAAACCAACAGGGTTCAGGGTTTGAGATGGTCACACGACTTGTTTTGGCACTTGACTAAATACCTTTTTTTCAACTATTGAGTTTCATCCATACCTCTAGTGCACATCAAATTCAATGTGTCAGTGATCCACTTCAGGTAAGAGACATAATGTATGTACTTTCTGCTCCTCACAGACAGTAGACATCCTCAGATATCACAAAAGGGACTTAGCGTCAAACAGCCAAATCTATGCTGGTGTTCCACACTTGATGGAGGCATCATCACCTGCCCGTAGTTGTATAGGGAAAGAAATCAGAGACATCCACACATTTTTCTCCCTTTGGTCAGTAATATTAATGCATGAAGGCTTTCAAGTAGGTGAAAATATTGTGAAAGCATCTAGTTGTGTACCCATGGAAAAATGACGGTCACGGTTTGTTCAGCTGGGCTACCTTCAGAATACTTTCTATAATATGAGGTATGCAATAGTTACAACTGGTTATAATTTCAGATTTAAAAATGCTTTCCTTCTTGTTTCATGGTAGAAAGCTAGACAGGGCACAGCCTAGCATGCACATTACATTTATGTTTATGCATTTAGCAGAGGCTTTTATCCAAAGCGACTTACAACTCGTCAACTATCAAGTGTTCAGGGCCAGTCTCTTCTAGAGCAATTTAGGATTAAGTGTCTTGCTCAAGGGCACAACGGTGGCAGCTGAGATTTGAACCCACAACTTTTCAGGCTACTTGCATGCTAGCCAGGTTCCTTAACCACTACGCTACCACCACCACCACCATGCACACCTGTGTGAATAAGCAACACTTAACATCTGTGTTCACCATGGGGACCAGGGTCTCTACGACAGATATATATATAGAGAGAGAGACAGAGAGAGAGAGAGAGAGAGAGAGAGAGCTCTTAAGCCTCACAGGACAGGGCCTGAGAAACAGAAAAAAAAGATAGATAGTAAGAGATATGAGGGAATCGCAGAAACAAGAGTTGTCTTGGCACATGCTTTTGCACACATACTTTAGTGCTGTTGATTGTTTAATGGCCCCTATTCTGTCTCTCTCCATGTATGAGTGCAGTGCACAGCAGTGTGTGTGTGTGTGTGCGTGTGTGTGTGTGTGTGTGTGTTGGTTGAAAATGGAAGAAGAGCTGGTGTGACTACTATGTGCGTGTCCGTGGAGGTGAAAGTGGCTCTCTGGTCCACTAAAAGCCACCATCCCTATCTGTTTTAATACTCCCTGGCACTGGAGCTTGTCTCTGCTGACACCATGAAACGCCTGCTGTCATGCTAAACTCTTTGAAATGCACCAGCAAGTATAAGCACAGTTGTTTTGGTGTTGCCATTTCCCTAATTTTCGAGGGAAACACTGATATTTTCAGAGATGAAACAAGGCATAAATCGGATCTGACATGTACATGGTGCGTAAGAGCAGGAGGAAAAGGGAAAATGTCTGGCTTTCCATCTTGCACAAGCTCTGTAACTCTCTCGCTTCCTTGAAGCCAGGCGTTTTTCTCAGAGCCATATGTTGCTGTTGAAAGTCTGTCATTTGGGTTTTGCATCCAATAAACCATTTGCATGGAACATGGCTTCAGACTGTGAACATGGATTTAGCAATCAGGATCACATAGTTCGGTACAGAGAGAAGCAGACAGTGTCAGTATTTCTGAGGGAATATTCAAACTGACGCACATCTTTTGATGGAGGCAAACTATGGGCCAACCCTGTGCTCCATGTCAAGTCTCTAATGTCTGCTATAGTTAATATAAAGATAGGACTCTATACACAATAACAAATATAAACATAATGATTAAATAAACTGAGGAGAAAACATTGATCAAGGCTAAGTTATATCTTAGCTTGGCTTTTGCAAACTATTACCTCAATCTGAGACTGAGCTTGATCTGGATACCTACTGTAGCTGTCATCTCCCACTATTCTAAGGTGGGATCAACAAATTTAGATCAAAATGCCTCTGTTGGGTGTGTCTTGGTTTCGGTTTTGTGTTTTAAGCCCACCTCCTTCACATTAGGGGTTAAAGTCTGTTTTTGATTGGCTCCCTATCACAGGCAAACAAAAAGAAGTGCAAATAGGCCTGGTGGCCATACTGAGCTGAAGAGCAAGTCAAATCACAGACAGACCATGGCGGCCTTTTCACAGGCTAATAATATAGAGTTCAAGGGGTGTCTGCAAGCATTTCCTCCAGCCATCTATGTAATCTTGTGTTGCTGCTGCTTTCCACTGTGTTGGGCTAGCATTTTACGAAGGCAGGTATCCAAACTTATGACAGAAATGAAACATAGCTGTACCCTCATTAGAAAAAGTAATAGGAACAAGGTGGTGACACTTTCCATGCTCTTTCTGCAATAAATGTTGTTTTGAAAATCGATGCAATATTGGCAAGAAAAAAACTCATGAAAATAATTGCTGGGCCTAAGTCCAACTTTCTGTTGCATTCAGTTGGCCGTCAAGGTAAATAAATGTGTACAACCCATGGCAAAAGTACCCTAAAGAGCAAACCAAAAACATTTAAATAGTTCAAAGTGAACGATATAAAAAGAATACAGTAATGTGACCATGTTCTTGGCACAAAGAGTACAGAGTACATTGACATGAACTATGTTTTTCAAAGTCAGGCCTGCCATAAAGAGTCATTTGTTTAATGATTTCTGGCCAGCAGGGTAGAGTCTATTTTTATAAAAGGGCATTGGTGGAATACCTCACTTTGCACAAACTGCATGGACAATCCATCCCTTAAGAAGGCGATGCTGCATTGGACTTGGCTCACCGCTTTGTCTCTCATTGGCTATCAGACTGAATATCTGGCTGGTTAACTGAGAGAGAAAATCTTGTCCACACACTGATCTGTTTCTTTTCATGAAAATTAAACAAAACAGGCTTAGTGTAGAGGGATGGCAGCCCAGGACTGGCTTGTGTGTGTGTGTGTGTGTGTGTGTGTGTGTGTGTGTGTGTGTGTGTGTGTTTGTGTGTGTGTGTGTGAGTGCACAGCTGAAGATACCACAAGCCAGCATCAAAGCCCCAGTCTACACTCTATCCAGTTTTTGTGAACTGTATGGGGTCTGTGGGTTTCAAAGCCAAACACACTCCATTGGTGCAGTGTGCATCTTTGTGTTTGTGTTCAATGTCTCTCTGTGAGTGTGTGTGTGTGTGTGTGTGTGTGTGTGTGTGTGTGTGTGTGTGTGTGTGTGTCTGTGTCTGTGCGTGTGTGTGTGTGTGTTCGTCCATTGAAAGTTGTGCTGTCGAAGCATGGCTGATCATATAGATGGATCTTTGCTGCCCCCTACAGGGCAGTTATCACAGTACATCTGCCTTATTTTCCATACCCAGTGAGGTAATGCTTTACTACTGACAACAGATGGATGCCAATTCCTCAAGCAATATTACCTTTCCTAGAAAAGGTCCAATTATACCTTAGCAGATCACCACGCCCCCCTGCCTTTGTCTTTGATTGTTTTTCTGCATTAGGATTCTTAGGATTGACTCCAAAAGTCAATAATCTGTTCACTTTCTGGCCTTTTTAATGAGTAAAATGTATGTAGTGTTTCACACAGTGAAGCACGCATTGATCATCAGCCCAGAGAATTTGATTTCAAATTTGAAAGAGGACAATGACATTACAGCAATGCAGTCATGAGGCCCCAAGCTATGCATCACAGAGAATCATACATTTATGAAACTATGGGAAGGCTTAAAATCCAGGTGCTGTTTCTAGCTAATTATTTTTTAACCTGATGCCACCTAGCAGCAAAATAATTCTTCCAAAAAAATTCTTCCAAACAGAACTGAAATTATGATGAAATCTTTGTCAAACACAAGTAATGGAAGATTCTACGCACTTTCATGGTGAATTGAGAAAAACTGTATTTAATATCACTCTCAGTCATAGTAACAATTACAACCATTAGACAGTCTGGACAAGCTAACCTGACTGAAAATTAGGCTTTTTTTCTTATTAGGTGTTGAAATGCAATCTCATTAGCTAATCTAATGACTAAGTAAATATGTAGCCATGGCCATGAATATAACATCAAATGACTGTTTGTAGGCTAGTAAGACAGCAACTAGTACAGCAAGGCAATTAATAATTACATAAATAAATGTGCAAGAATATACTCCTTATTTTCTAGTGTAACATTCTGGAGCATCTGCTTATAAAGTTGGACAAAGTAGTAAAGGAGAGTAAATGAAAGACAATTAAAGACAATGGAAATAGCTCAGTATGCCATTTCAACCAGTGTATTCCTTACTTGGCATTATACTCACTGATCAGAAGGTATTGTTTGGGAGAGGTAGCAGTATTTTTTGGAGCAGTTGTTTTTGCTGTTTCAAGTTGACTGTGATCTACACAAGACTGTCTTTATCAACTAGTCAGTCATGGACAGCCATTTTGTATTTTAAAGCCATGGTTCTGCAGATTCATAGATTGCCTGTTATGGCCATGTTATCTTGCAGACCTACTGTATAAAGCCCCTTGTACTGAACTGAAAACAATATCGCCATTCTTTATATAAGGCTTCTTTGCAGGAGCCCTATTCTCAAGTGATGAACAGTCACCAAGTGCTTATCAACATTGAGAAGCATAGAAACCATGAAAGAAGCCCTGAGAGTACAAATAAGCCTTTAAAGCTTCTTTCAAAGAAAGCTACAGCACAGAAAAAACTCCACCCCATGTAGGAAAGTTTACAATCGGACACAGAATAAACACCTAAGTGTATTTATTATTCTACAGTGCCTTGTGACTATCACACTGATTACAGTTCCACCAGATATGTTGAATTGAGAGGTGACGAGGGATCACATTTTTTTTTTCCATTTCAGAATGTATAATGGAAAGCTATTTCAAGAGGTGCATTTGTAGCCATTGTGTACACCTACAGAACAAACAATGAGGGGAAAAAAAGGAGATGGGGGTTTTATATTCATCTCCAAAGAAAGACCATACAAATATGCTGGGGCTTTATCAGCTAGCTGGAGAGCTAGCTCAGACTGCTCAAAGAAAGCTTGCCCCCGCCAATGGAACAGCTGCATCCAGAGATAAAACTTCGCAAGACAGGTAAGGGAGTTTTTTTCTTTTTTGGTAATAGGATTGCCTAAAGCTAGTGATGTCTACATGAAGAGCAAGAAGGTGATAATCTAACTCATGCACTCTGCCGACTGCCTCACCTGCACCTTCCCCCCCATCCAACCCCCCCCCCCCCACCCCCACCCAGTCCCCAACCCCAGTACCCCTCTCTCCTCTTCTCCCCACCCTGTAGCCTTCAAGCTCAGCAGTGTGATTGCCATGTGCAGCCCCAAGCATTCATAACCCCTCACAGTGAAGAACTCAATCCCAGAGTCACCACGCTGACCGCAGATGGAAAGGGGATGAATGTGGTGGTGGTGTTGGTGTGTGTGTGTGTAGGGGGGGTGGGTCTTAGCTGCTGATGTGTTGGTAAGGGGTAATGATGCTGGACCAGTGCCAAGAACCTGACACAGAGTATACAAGTGCACGATAAAGTATCAGTACTCCCGCACCCCACCCACCCACACACACACACACACACACCGAGCCCTCCATACCCAAAACCCACCCTGCCCCTACAGCCTCTGGCATCCACAGTGCATCCCTGATACAGCATCACACTCAATAATAAGGGTGTTTTAAGGGATTACAGCAAATATCATCATTTCTGCTACAGGTGAAAAAAGTTAAAAGTTAAAAGTTAAAAGTTAGTACTGTCATAAGTGACTTTAAAGTTATCTCCTGGGACTGTATGCTTGCACATAGCAATGAACAATATTTTAATGTTGTACTGCAGGTGAGCACATCTGCTGAGTGTGTTTGAAAAATCTATGCCGGCGTATCGCTGCCATTTGCATTTATTGGTGAAAATGTGACGTGGCATCGGTTTCCATACAAAAGGTGTGTGTGTGTCTGTGCATGTGTGTGTTGTGAGGGGGTTTTATTCTTACTTTGTGAAGCAAGCGTGCAGCAATGCCAGGTAGTCAAGGACGGCACGGCAGGATGCTGGCATCACGCTGCACCAGATCAAGAGGAAAAGATCGCGGGCACTGCGGATACAATTACTTCCCCTGCGGAAGTGACCCGAGTCTGAAGACTCTTCTCTTGCACTTCAGGACACCCTGTGCTCAAAGAAGATTCGGGAAGGCAGAGAAGTAGGGAAGCAGTCACATGGAAACAGGGAAACTGCTGACTCTTCATTTTAGTAACTTTTTACACTATATGTAACATGAACCACATCTCTTTGGCAATACATTAACATTAATTCCAGTGTAATAAAGTAGTTATAACTCTGATATAAGATCCTAACCAAACTCTAATTCTAAACCCAGTATAAATTACTCATTCTTCATTGATCTGTGCTTTATACTCCATCCATAATGTACTTTTAGTATACCAATTGAAAGTGTGCTTGAGTTGTTTAATTGCAGACATACAGTAATGAGGTGAGTGGAATTAGTGAGTGAGTGAACGAATGAATGAATGAATGTTACTTGCAGTTTGGTAGGTTATATACTGGTAGGCTTTGGTTTGACAAAATAAGAAATTTACTCAGTCTCCTTGCCAACACAAAACAGACTGTGCAGAAAAAGCATCTGCTATATACCTACACCTCAACCTCATTAGTTGTCATGGAAACGCTGTGATGTGAGGTCAGTTACCGACATGTCATTTGAGATGCACCTGTCAATGGCTACCTTAAATACACAGTATGAGATGCACACCGTTTTGTGCAGTGAATGATGTACAGAGTGGTGCTATAATCAAACACTTGTTCACATTGAAACTCATTTGGCATCACGGCATTGGACGCAGCTCTGCAAGCAGATGGGATCATTTGCAGTATGCAACAGAGAATATGTGTTTTCTCTGCAGCCGAGGACTTAGTTGAAGAGGAGGACTACCCCAAAGAAACAGGCCAAGCCAAAGATCAAACAGTGACCTGCTAGTTCATCAAACACTGAAAGCCAACATTCATAAAACATTATTCTCGGGGCTAGCTGCTGGCATGAATTCAGATCTCATAATTCATCTACTGTATATTTTATGACCAGCCTGAATGGTAATAAAGAAGCATCAGCCGTCTGATTTATGGACGATTGTAATGGGTAAGATGAGGTCGGGGTAATTTTGGTCAGCAATGGATTGATTTTCAGCCTTGAATTTCCAGCATTATTAAGCATGTTCCTCTTTTTTTATGAGTATTGATAGACACTCTTAATATGTTTAGTATTTTTTTATTCTCAGTGTAATTCCATTGCCCCTCTGCAATGTCTGAAGTCTGAAGACTGAAAGCCATTATGATTGCATGCACTGCCATTGCATGGTTGAATGCAGTATGTACAATACATATGTATTTTATGTTATTGATCTTCCTCTTTTATCAAAGTAAATAATTCTGGTGGATACTCATGAACATGAGCACAGGCATAGCCAGAAATCATAAAATAGGTAGGCCCAGAAAAAATCAGATGGGTCTTTACCCAAGAACACATAGGTTCCTAAAATAAGACATGTACTTAGCCTATAGGTTTGACTACTTACCTCCCTTAACAGTGGGGTTCTCTTTTCTAATTGGCTGATGAGGTGGGAATTAAGTTTGTATAACAGGCTGCCTTTGAAGTAGATCCGAAAAAAATGCAATCACCGTTCCATATCAATGCGCTTATGAATGGTAACCATAACAACCGTAGTAACTTTCTCCCCTTAACGGTAGCTGGGTAGATAGATAGGTAGTTATTTTCCAAAGCTCATGCACATGATTCCTAAATACAAAGAAAGTTATAGATAAAATTATATCCTAAATACAAACAGGAGATAAGCGGGCCTTCAAGGTGACCAGTTTGATGGAAATAATGACTGCGCGGAGGCAACTCTGCTCTGCTTTGTGTCACAGAGTTCATCACCACTACCTTGCCATCATTTTTGTCAAACTGGTCACCTCGTCTGCCATTATCCCTTGCTTAATGTCTCTGCAGCCACATGTTAAATTAACAACAGGCCACAGGCTCGGCAGCCAAATGATCAATCAGTCCACAACACTTACTTTTGATGCATAACACTTTTTGATGCATGCTACAACAGGAGACTGTGGGTTTTGTGTTGAACTCTGTAATGATATCATTATAGTCCAGATCGAGACTATCAAGAGAAAATAGGGACAGTTTTGGCTGGGTGGCAAGCTCCTCTATTGTTGACAAATTTGATAGGACATTTACAATGCGGCCAATTATGAATAAAAATATGGCTACTGTAAATAATGATTTGTTTATGTTCATTATTTTTAATTGACAGAATTGAATAGCTGCTGCTCATTACTCACAAATAGCTTACCATATTATGTGTTAAAAGGGAACAGGAATACTGACTCTTAGCAAATAAACATAAGGAGCCTTCTCATTGTATGGGCCTGATTGACAGGTGGGTGGGCACAAGCATAATATATAGTATAATAATAATTCTTAGACATATTGATGTCTTTTCATATGTGTGTCTGTGTTTGCTCAAAAAATGTAAAAAAAAAATAAATAAATAAAAAACTGTTCACTTCACTTGTGATGTTCAAAATCTGGATACATGATTATGTTTATGTTTATTTTTATTTATTTATCTTGAATGAACAAAATACAGGGCTGAAGGTTGGGAGTTGCTTGACTGCTGCTCTCATCTGTGCACCATATGTATGCTTCCCTGTAGTGAATGAAAGAGGCTACTGCAATATGTACAAATCAAACTAAATAACACACTTAGGGTCAAAGCCGCACGCAGCTCCAGCCTATTTGGCTCTTAGAGTAATGGTGACTAATATGCCTTTCCTTTCTTCTACTGTGTTGTAAAATCTGGGCCAGGCTGGTCCTACGTTGCCCAGAGCCGCACAATCCATAACTCATGGGCACATACACAGTAGCACGAACACTCATAATGTTCAAATTAGAGCACGCCTAAGCTGATTATTACTCTTCCCTAGTTAAACATTGCAAAAGCCAGCAATGGGACACATAATCTTCTTCACACTATACAGTGTCGACAGAGAGAGAGAGAGAGAGAGAGAGAGAGAGTGAAAGAGAGAGAGAGAGAAAAAAATAAATTTTGTGAGACTGTGGTGAGTCCTCACTAGAGCAGAGCACGTCTCTCAACATGGGCTGTCTGACATGAGATGTGAATGAGTGGGAAGTGTTGGATTAATCAGTGAGTGTACTCAGTGTTTCTCATGTTGTTTACATACTGTAGTGCATTTCAAGGCCCTCATGATTAGAGTTCACTGACCTTTGGTGTGTACATCAGCCCCATGCTGGCAAAGCATACAAACGTAATGATCTCCCCCAACAATGAGATTCTATTTTCTTATTGGCTGATGAGGTGGGAATTCATTCTGTAAAACTGACTACGTTTGAAATAGACCCAAAAAATCACCGTTCCATCAATGCGTTCAATCACCGTTTCATATCAATGCGCTTAATGCTAAACATAACTGTAGTAAAGCAGTCTAATTAACAGCTGATTGACAAGTTAACAATTAACTACAAAATGAATCATTTTGTTGTGTTATATCATCATAATATTCTTGGCAATTTAATGCTAGAACAATGGATTGAAGAGGCATTTGAGGAAACTGACAAGTCTGACAAACAAGGAAGTTGGGAAGATTGAAGATCTGGTACACAAAAAATTGGGCAATTGGGCAAATAAAAAAAGGGGAAAAAACAACAAATAGAAACTTATTCCGCCAAGGAGCTGAATGATGCGCTTAAGCACTTTTGTGCATCAATGAAAACCACCCAGGGATGCGACTATAGCATCACCAGTTGTATGGTTTTGTGTGCTGGCATAAACAGAGTGGTGATGTACTAATATAATTACCGACCAGGCTTTCAAAAGCAGCAATGCAGTTTTCAAGGCCATCATCAAAAACTATCAAAAAGAATGCAAGGATGTCAGCGTCCATCACCCCCGAATCACTGACCATCACCTTGAGGTACTGCACAGGTCCGAAGCCCTTTTGCCGTAGACAGCCAAGGGACTTGTCATCAAAGTCTGGTTAGAACTCCAGCCCTCCATGGCACAACGCAGCAGAGACACCAGTTAGCTCACCTGACAGTCCTCATCAAAACCAATGAAAATGGGCATGAATATGTAAGCTGCTTTAACCCACAGTCCAAATATTAAAAAAAAAACCCATCAGATCCACAGAAGGAGCAGTTGTGTGTGTACATGAATGTATGCTATTCCTGGCGTTCCGTTGTGTCCAGCGAAGAGTTTGAAGAAGTACCTGTCAAAGTGCCCTGCGCATACAAAGGCCTTTTACCCCCAACCCAAGCATGTTCTGCAGGTCAAACTGCATGCAACATATTGTACCAATAGAGAACCAATAGGGGCCTATTACCTCAGCGATATGTTGAAAACAATCTGCGGAGAGGTAAACAAAAAAAAAATATGCACAATTAAATTTAAACACAGTCTGTTCACCAGCCTTGTGAAATTAGTAGCTTCATTTTAAAAATGGTTTATTTCTTACCTGTGAGTTCGGAGTTCTCAAATATACCAACCACTCTCTGAGCAGCATGGCAGTACAGTGCCTTTCTGAGACTTGCCAGATAATATCTGTGACTTAGCCTGGTATAAAACCAGACCTTCATTCTACACTTTCGTTTCGTGCAGAGGGTCTGTACATTTTGTAGTTAGATTCGATTGCTTGCTTGAGGTGGTTATATTTTAAAAGATTTTATTTTAAGACAATGCCTCACTCTGTTCGCTGATTGGACAGGTTAAAATGCCTCCTGACAAAACAAGCTCAGTGGGATCAAATTCAGACTAGCGCTGTAGGGAGATGATAATGAAGCGGGAGTGCTAGGAAGGCAAGGCCAGGCTATCTGTGACTGGGCATTGGTGCGAGGCCAGCCTCAGAAATTACTGGGCACTGAGCTTTGAGGAAAGGAGACGATGGAGCTATATTACATTGGCAAGCAGTGTTCCAGCGAACCAACAGCACGTTGGTCAGCCAAGCCATGCTGTCAACAGTGGATGCAGCCCTACTAAGATTGCCAAATATGGCCTCCCCGTGACTTTATCAGATTTCACTATTAACAGAAATGTGAGCTCAAATAGCTTCAAATAGCTTCTAAATAAAATCAGTTGTAAATATATATATATATATATATATATATATATGTTTTACAAAAAACGTATGTGTGCATGTTCCTCTCAACTACATGACAATGTAGCTATGGCAATTACAGGGACTATTTCATGCTATCCCCCCTTAACGGTAACTGTAATAGGTTATTTTCTGTAGTTCATGCACATGATTCCTAAATATAAAGAAAGTTATAGATAAAATTTATAGTCTAAATACAAACAGGAGATAAACGAGATAACAGCCTTCAAGGTGACCAGTTCGATAGAAATAATGACTTGGCGGAGGCAAGTCCCCTCACCATTATTTTCATCAAACTCATAACTTTGTTGGCCGTTATATATGTTTATCAATGAAAACAGCCCCATTTGCACGTTCTTTAAGTGAAACCATGATAATGGATTATAACAATAAGCCACCGATTTGAGTCAATGTGTAACTGCAATTGTAATTTTTTATCCGTTTGTGCGTTCTATTTACACGTAAACAGTTTTAGCCACCTCATATATATATAATATAAAAGGCCTTTGTGTGTATATATATATATATATATATATATATATATATATATATATATATATGTGTGTGTCTGTATAATAGATACATGTAAACAGGACATTGAAAAGATGAATGATTACCAGTCTCAAAGAGTAGAGGAGACAAAGAACAGAACCATGGATATGCAGTGATAAGGACACGTGATAGTGGTGAGCAGTTTAATTGTGAAAATACAGGCTGATGAGTTTGGTAAAGTCCTGCCTCTGCAGAACTGGCCTTTTAACAGGGAAGACTTTCCCTCGGTCCACTGTCACAGGTGTCTGGAGAGCTCAGGCTTGTTAAAGTCCTGCAAGTGAACTCCAAGTTTAGAATTGGCAAAGCAATGAGAGTGAGAGACAGACAAAGAGAGATAGAGACAGAGTGGGAGGGAGGTAGGGGGGGAGCGAGGGAGGGAGGCAGGGAAAGGAGAGAGAGAACAGCTTGTGAAGTCAGAGGGGAGCTTATCAGCGGCTGCAGAGATACCCAAACTCTCTTCCTCCACCGAACTACAAAAAGTGGAGACAATAAAACCCTACTTCCACACCATAGACAGTCAGCAATGGGGTGCTGTCTTCAACAATGCACCTTAAAGACCTTATAGCAGCTTTCGAGACGCCCATATGGCTGTGAGTTTGACTAATGAAGTGACGTGGTGACACAAATGCCCTCTTGTCACGCGTGTCTGTCCCGGCAGTGATCAATGACAGCAGACACAGCCCGGATCAATGGGGCCTTCCAGGCTGCCGAACCCCAGTCGATAGCTTCCCTGCTCCCTTACTCCCTCACCCACTCAACTGGGACTCATTCTCGCTCCTCCCGCTGTTAATGGAGTTTCAGGGCAAGTCGAACACAGCTCAGTTGAGTTATCATGGCTTTTGACAGAGATGGAGGAGCCCCTTTGCAAAAAATGGTTCTTGTTGTCCTTGCTATGCCTAAGTAGATGTGCAGTAAGGTCAAAGTATTTAGTCACAAGTCTTGAACTGTACACTCCCCTGTGGTCTGCAGTTAACCTTCCCAACAGGTCAAAAGTCAGAGATCGCTTGGAACTAACTAGGGTCAAAACACCCTTACTCATGCACACTCTGGAAAGCCAGCCTGGAAAGCACAGCTGATTTTCAGTCCATCACTGGCATCATATTGATAGTTTATTCTACATACTAAGCTCGAATCTTGAGAGGTCAGGTTTTATGACAGTATTTTTTATTGGTATGATTTGTATATAAAAAATAAACAAATATTGATCTAAAATGAGGACACTAATGACCTGAGCACCTCTGTGCAAGTAAGACCCAACAGGCAAACCATTAACTCAGAGGATGCGAGTCCCATGCTGTGTGACTTCTCCCATCAGACTGCCTATTACCCCACAGCAGTCGCCTGTCTGTCAAGGAGGGCTCCTCACAAAAAGGCTGCAATGTAAGCATCACCTCAGCCTCCCTAAACTGCCCTGCTGGCACACCTTCAACCATCCTCCTCGCTAATAGGCCACTGCCTGTCTGGTCAACCACACACAGACTGCACTCACTTTCCTATACAATCCCATGACATGGAACTAAGGTGGACACCTCTGGTGGACACTGGAGGTGGTGTCATGAACAAATTGCTTTCTTACAAAATAACACCAATTTTGTCTTTCTTTCTATCTATCTATCTATCTATCTATCTATCTATCTATCTATCTATCTATCTATCTATCTGTCTGTCTGTCTGTCTGTCTGTCTGTCTGTCTGTCTGTCTGCCTGCCTGTCTGTCTCTTTATTATCACACAATAGTGCTCTGGTCTGTGATGTTCTTGAAATACTTCTTTTATATGTAATTGACTTCTTCTGCTGTGTATGTAGGTCTGTCCTCCTGTCTGTGTTTGTGTTCTGTGTTCTTAGATTTTTTAATTGTATGGTGTCCTTTGAAAGTTAGTTATAAATTATTATTATTACAAAAACAAATCACTTTTATATTTCAGTTTTAACAATGCAAACATTGCTTGTTTTATTTCATTTCCTGCAATAATAATTCCTACCTAATTCGCTAAATTGACTGATTAAATTCAAAGTAAAAATACTGAAACTGTGCAACTCTCATTTGACTTTTCCACTGAGAAAACTCACATTTCTGACAAAACCTACTGTCTAATCTTAGTGGCAGATTTAATTATGTTGCGTGTGACTAATTTATAAAAAGAAGAAATCTGCAAATAGATTCTGACAGAAAATATAACATACCAGTATTCTCTCACCCACACAGTGAGACTGATCATCTCATTGGACAATTATGAAACAATTTCCATGTGCAACTGCAGCATTATTATATTGACTTATTGAAAACCTATTTCAAACACTGCTATAAGATATTGTTGCATTTGTGGAGGGCATTGCATTGGAGAGCAGTCCATTCTAGCGCAGAAAGAAATTGCACGTAATTGCATTTGAATTGCAGATCTGGTTGTTAATCCACAGCCTGCAGGCAGGGGAGCTCACATCAGCACTTTCCTCTAGGAGGAGGGAGAGGAGAAAGAAAGAAAAAAAAAAGCAAGGGCGGCAAGATAGCTGCACACCAGACCCTAGCCATAAACAGCTGACACTAAATGCTGCCATCTGAAGTCCTCCTCCTCTCCTGCTAGAACAGGCTTAAGGCTCAAGGCTGCAAGCTTCCATTGTAGGCAGTAATGCACGCTCATCTCAGCAAAGCAGAACATACACAGAGAACACAATATTTAAAGTCCATGATTTTGGTGAAATGTAGGTTTCTTTGCTTCTGTGCTCCTAAACCTGAAGCAGTATGTTGATGCCGTTAAATTGTGTGGCTCAGCCAATCTTTGCTTCCTATATACAGAGAAACAATCAACATGATTTTCCCTAATGGGCAGGAAACAGAACTGTACAGAATAGACAGATTGGCACACATCCTTATTAAATGACCCTTCCATGTGATGAATTATGAAAGCTGCTGATTCCTTATCAAATACAAATGTTTATGTTTACTTTTCTACTTTTTAATTTTCAGGCCCATTATTTCTAAATACTACACTTATTAGCATAAGTACAAACCTGAAACATAACCTCAGATGCAATTTGCAGTAACATGCACCAAGAGAATAGCTATTGATTTAGGAAAATATGAGTAAGCAATTATTCATTGCTTGGATGTAGGTTCAAATTAATGCGTGGAACAACTAAATTGGAAATGTATCCCTAGGGTTGTGACTAAGCAAGCAAAATAATGTAGTTTCTCCTCATTTGGAGTAAGTGTTTGCAGTAAATTGATGCCGTGTTATGTCTTTGGCGGGTCTCTATTTCACCACAGGGACAGTCATACACTTGTCCTATGCGGGGAACTTTGTAAGTATTCATTAAGTAGCATTGAGGAATGTTTCTGTTGGCTCATATTGTAATTTCATATACTTTTAGGATGTGTCCAGCACATTTTTCATTTCATTTAATGAAATGGTCTCAGTGGCTTCTTAATTACAATCATAATTTCCACTCACAAAAATCTTTGTTTCTTTCTTTGGTGTGTTTTGCACCAGCTGGTTGACAGCCAACTGCTGAACACCAGTGAGATCTCATATGTCTTCCTACTCAATTGTCAACTTTGTCCTGCAATTAATTGCTGTGTTTAGCTCAGCGGTGTGAATTTATTAAACTTCCTTTTCATTTTCTCAATATTACAGAAATTTCCTAATTATTAGTCAAAGTTAATACATTAATTTGTATCAGTCTTAATATTTGAGGTAATACAGTAATACATGAGGAGTTCTATTTAATGGAAATGCATTGATGTGCAAGCAGTCATCCCATCCCTGACCCTGCTGAGGGCCAGGTCTATTCAACGCGTGCTTGATGTCTTTAATAGTGCCTCTGATCTGGTTATCTTCTTAAACTAACAGCATTTTGGTTTAGGTTTCTGAATTAATCCTGTAGCATTAGACATCCCTTGAGGCTGTTGAAAACAGAGGGTTTGAATGCTAATTGCTTAGTTACTCTTAGTGGTCAAAGCTGATTCTCATGCCTTAATTAGGAGTAAACTATCTGTTTTTTACTGGTATAATTGGCCTGTGTTGAGCTCAGTGTTTATAGTCTAACATCTACAGTGTCCTTAATGTCCGTGTCTGTCGTCAAGTGCTGAGGACAATGAATATGCGCGTGTGTGCGTGTGTAATGGGTGGGGGGAGAGGGGAGTGTAAATTAAATAAATTACTGAAAACCAACCCAGCTGTGGGTTTTATTTGTAGATCTAATGTGTGTAGCTGTTAAAGAAAAGAAAATCATCTAGTTGTAAAAGAAAAGCATGACTCTTTTGTTGTGCTGCAGAGGGAATTGTGTTTTAAATGGAACAAGCTGACTTTAACTCTTCCCATAAAGTTGTGGCTTCAGTAACAACAGAGAACATCTCCCACCAGCTAGGCAACTCTCTGGTCTCTTTGCAAAGTCTAAAGGGAAGAGGAAGGCCCTTCTCAGTTTTCAATAACCCCCAACCGACATCAATCTGGCCTCCGCTTTGGCTTCCAACCACATCTTGCTGCAGCATCCTCTTTCATATCATCACTTCTTTCAGCCCCCAACCACTGCCCCTGTCCTCCCCACTGTGCATTATTTCCTCTTCCGGCCTCACAGACTGTTCTTTCCTTTTGATTTACTATTCATTTTATATGCTTAATGTGTATTACAGCCTTCTGCATTTTACAGGCTAAGCAACCCCTGGGTTATTGAGACAATGAAGGTAACCCTCTGTTAGCTGAATCTTAACATACTATGCCCAGGCCATTAATGCAATAACCATCAACAGACTAATATCTAAGACCATTATTATGTTTCTGTTGTAACTATACAGATTTTTTTGTTAAAGAAGTCTAAGTCTTTTATGTTATATTATAGTACAGTGATACTGTTGTTACATTGTTATATTGACTGATACAACGTAAGGTCAGATCATCCCTGCACCGGCCTTCTTTCAAACACCTCGGCATACCAGCTTAATGTGTTTCCTTTGGGCAAATTAGGTAGAACTGGACGTGCTGCTTCTTTTGTATCAGTGGCTGCTTAGTCTCTTGGGATTTAACAGGAAGGAATCCATTTTCCTCCGACCTGACCAGTCTTGTCAGATGCATGCAGTGGCCTGCAGAAACGACTCTATAGCCCTTCACATCACAGTGCCTAGCGGCCCTTATGATCCTAACTCACTTTCTCCTGGTTGAAATGGGAGTGAGCTGCATCACATTGACTCAGATAAATAAATAAATAAATAAATAAATAGATAGATAAAGAAGGAGGCACTGCCAGTGAAGGGATTCCACTGGGAATGGCAATACTGTCGTCCAGCCTGATTTTATTTTTTATTTTCATCCTCCGTCCTCTCTTTCATTCACTTGCTCTTTCTCTCTTTTAAAGTGTTTTTCAATGGACCAGAGAGATTTCACTTCAAAAGGATGAAGTGTCTCCTGTGCCTGGTCTCCCGGCTCTCTCATATGTTAGTTATTCTGGACAGGTTTGAGTAGAGGTACAGGTGGAGGAAAGAAGGAGGGCTGGGGTTGGGGGGACGTGTATGTGTGTGTGTGTGGCGGTGGGAGGGGGTGCATGTGGGAAAGTGACTAAAGTGAAAAGGAGGGAAACAAAGCAGAAAGTTGTGGTTCATATTACTCCATGTTTTATTCATACGCAGGGGCCTTTTTTCCAGATAAGGGGGTGTCATTGTTGCAGGTTTGTGGATGGGCTTTATAAATGAGGTGTACCTTTCTCCTTGAGTTTTTGCACGCAAAGCTTGATGCGTCCTGAATCTAAAGGCACTCGCACTTGAGTATTTTCTACCTGTCCAGGAGAGGAAAGGTCAGCCATTCCATAACCCCTCTACTATATCCTCATGAGAAAGTCTAGCATCTATTTGGTTTCAACTTACTGTCGATACTAGAACTCTAGCATCTATTTTGGTTTTATTCACAATGACTGTATTATATGTTTTCCTAAAGACACAAGCATTTAAATGACAGCTGAAGTCCAAAGTCTTGTGGCAGAGTAGTGATTGCATTGAAAGTTACTGAGTTCCAGGTGCATTTTGAATAATCTGAATCATCTTACAGAATGACATGCTCTGAATCATCTTACAGAATGACATGCAGGGTGACTGTCAAGCTCCATTCGTATATTTGGTGACAAGTGAATAGGCGATGAGTGTTAATAAGTTCTGAATGTGTTTGTGACATTTTGCAGTTGCACACAAAATCACAACTGACGCACAACAAGGTTAAAAAAAAGCATATATATTTTTTGTTGTTGTTTTTTAGGTAACATGCAGGAGACCAACTGTATGTAGTACCCAGTTTAAGTTATTTCATTCTACATTAGGCTACTTTCTAGTCTTTTACAGACTTGCTAGTCCTTTCTTCATTTGATGATTAGATATTATATGGTGAAAATGAAAGGGGAATGAAAACATCACTTTGCAAGAAATGGGGAGAAATGTCAAAATGGTCCCAGGCTTGATGTTCTTGGTTTTCCTGCAATATGCAGATATTCAGATATTGGCCAAACATTTTCCACCTTGATTGGTTCACATTTTCTAATTGCAAATGCAATTAATTTAAAAAACTACTTAGCACATTTTTAAGGATTCCATAACCAGTTCTAAATGTTGGAAGAACAGGGTGGCTTTCACTGGCATTTGAGAACAAACGCACTTTGGGAGACCTCTGTTTAAAGTCATATTTGTTTTCAGCATCCATAAGGTCCTTTTCAGATACACTAGCTATGCAGCACAAGGTCTAACCTGCTGTCATTGTCTAATTATATGTGAAATCAAACATATAATCTGATGTAATGCCTTAAGAGAAACTGCCTGAGAGAGCACTGAGGATGTTAGAAACTCTCTCTCTCTCTCTCTCTCTCTCCATATATCTCTTTATCTCTCTCTCTCCTGCTGTCTCTCTCATTTGGTGAGGTACTCCTTCTCTCCCGATAACCAGGCTGCTGGCTGTGCAGAAAGGGGAAGGAGAAAGCAAAGCCTCGTGAGGGGGACAGAGCCTCCACAGCCTCAGCTCAACTCTGAGACAACAGTGCCCCCTGTTGGCCAGTCCTGTTTTACTTTTGACCTCAGTGAAAGGCAGAGCTGTTACTGTAAGAAATGTGCAACACGACAATAGATTAAGCACCATCTGTTGCAAAGTGTGTCATATTACATTACAGGCAAAACATTTGTTCTCTGTGTAAGAAGTTTGTTTCATATTAAAGTTAAGAGACAACTAATCAGAAAGATTTTAAAATATATTTAAGAGCATCATGAGGAAATAAAGTATGAGGGTGTAATGGAAAACTATCTTAGAAACAAAGTGCAAAGTTGTAATGGAAAACTGTGTGTTTCTTTTTTTTTAACTTAGTGTCAATTTGATCATATTCCATATATGTCTGATTCTTGTTTGTGCTCCAACCCAGGGTTGACCTTTTCTGAGCAGAGAAGTTTATATTTGATATTTCTTGATGTTTTCTTTCTGTTAACATTGAACCTAATTTAATAATTACAGAATGTGTTAAATATAATTCTTTTTTTTAGGTTACCTCGGTAATAAATGTTTGTATAAACTACACAGTTTAGATAAAAGCAGATAAACAGATAAAAGCTTCAAATTGAGCTGCGCACATCTCCATAGTTACAAGGTTAAAGGAAGTATGGGAAACTGTATGCAAAAGAGAGAAAAAAACACTCATGCTACATCCTCACAATGGCTGTGTAGATAAGCATGTCTTAACATTACTAAAGGCCACACAGGGATGGAATAGACAGTAGATGAATGACCTAGACATACTTGCAGGTGTAATGGATGGGGATGTTTCTATAACAACCAGCTCTCACCTGACAGGGAATTGCAGAGGACAGAGGTCTTTCCATTGTCAGTCAAAGACTGTCATGTTGAATGAAGAAGAAAGGAGAAGCATAAACTACTGTTGCACTTGTGCCATGGTGAGCTTGCCTCTTCTGACACCTCTGCCAGCTTGCCACCTCTGCCAGTCTCCAAAAATCCCTCTATATCCATCACTTTCAGACTGGCTTGGCTCTGGCACTGCTAGTAAGTGCCACGTGTCCCCAAAACACCCTCACAGGTCACTGACTGCTGACTTAGCTTAAGCTAAGACATCTTCCCAAAACACCACCGTTTGTTCAATTTCAGACTGGTGCCATAGATAAGTGTGCCACATCTCCCCAAGCACCACCATCAGTCTCTGCCAGACTTGTATTACAGTACTACAGCTTCCTATGACTGCTGCCCTGATACACATCTCCCAGAACATCCCCAGTGGCTCTCAGACTGGCCCCATAAGAGAGTATGCTACTACAGCTCTCTAAAACACCTCCATTGGTCACTCTCTCACAGCTGCTATAGCTAAAGCCACCATGTCTCCCCCCAAAAACTACACCACAGATCACTTTGAGACTGATCCCGTGTCTGCGAGTGCCACATGCCCCCCAAACTCCACAGACCTCCATTCTAACAGTACACTGCTGCCATAGCTGAAGCTAACACATCTCCCCAAGACACACCAGTGGTCACACTCTTACTGCTGAAACCAACACATCTCTCAAAAACACCACCACTGATCACTATCAGACTGCCACCATAGGAGAGCATACAGGTAAAAGAGACCAGCATCTGTATTTAAAGTAAAGTTGACTGGTATTTAGAGAGTTGTATCCAAAACCATGTGGACACCTAAGATCCACCCACAATAACTGATTTGTGCACCAACTGACCAATTCTGGATTAACATGAGCAGAGTGGGTCACATCTCACCAAAACACTACCAGTGGTCACTTTCAGATTGGCATGTGAGGTGTGTTGGTCTCCTCCAGCAGATGGGGATGAAAATCCCCTGAAAATATCTAAAAGTTGGTACAAAACAAGAGGGATACACTGCCAATGAATGGGGAAGAATATAGCTCACAGTTACTCCTCCTTCTAGCATTGTGTAGCTTATCTTGTTGAGGAAGTGTACTTAGTGCATATGTTATGGATGGCTGAGATAGACACTTATTCAGCCTCTTTTGCACTTACTAAATTGTCTGCTCACTCTGATGAAATAAGTTGAATTAGAATTAGTTTGATTGTATGTGTTTGTGTGTGTGTGTGTGTGTGTGTGTGTGCATGTGTGTGCTTGTTTAAAGTGTGAAGTATGAAGCATGCATGCACACGCAGGAGTACAAAAAAATAAAAACAAACTCATTAAGCCCTCACAGGCATGCAGGCATGAGTGTGTGTGAGACGCATGTCGAATCTAACCAGCAGAACGCCCGCACCACACCGCACAGCACCATCCAACACGCTCCGTGCTCTCCCTGTACATGCTCTGGTCTGGCTTCTGACATTTAATTACAAAGTGCCCTCGTTGACCTTCCGAACACTGCGCTACATTCACAGACCTACTGCAAAATCAACCACCCACCCACGTAATGGGTCTGAGCAAAGAGCCCTCTGTCATAGTCCTCCATTGCCGCACACAACACTTAAACACAGCATTTTTGACATCATATACTCATGAATCATAATGACAAGTTAGCCTAGCCTATACAAGAGTGTCATGTTACTGTTGCTGGTATTTGTCGTGACAGCATACTTTTTCACATTAGCTGTTGTGGCGTTGATTGTTATAAACGTTGACACAACAATTACCAGCAGACATCTAGACACTGCTAAGTGTCATTATAATGAATAAACACGGCACAGCATCTTCAGTAGTCGGTATCAGTGATGCAGGCTTCATCTTGTTGCTGTGTTGTTTGAATGGTGCACAAATACACACAGACACAGTATTTAGCACAGAGGCAGACCTCCCATGCCAGTGTGGTGGAGGACATGCATATCAAGTAGAACAAGTAGTAGTGGTGTAGAATAAGTGTATGTATGTAATTGTTTTTTTTGTGTCAGGGGCTTTCATCAGCATGCACATTGCTATACAAAGGGGTAACATAAGCCTTTATATTGGCATTTAGGTAAATATGGGTTCAAATCCAACCCACTTATGCTTGCCTCCACTTTAGATCTGAATCTATCCATCTATCTATCTGTTTTCTGGTTGTTGTTGTTATTGCTAAATTGCTTATTGCTGTTTGATGTGCTATGTACATCCGTGTTGTTATAAATCAAATTTACTAGCTAACTTACCTTTTAAAAAACACGGCATGACAAGCTCTTCGGCAGCTGATGTTCCAACCATGACAAGGGAATTAGAAGCCACCCAGAGGATGAAGGTATTTTCCCCTTTGAAGTTCCCTGTGTTTAAACCAGGGCTCCCATCCCCCTTCGCTGTTCCGGAGAAGTCTTTTGCGAGCGATAATTGAATTTTTAGGGGCCCGCTGTGGGACATGTTCTTTGGGGGGGTGGCCCTGTGGAAGCGTGTGTGCTGTGGGGGCTTTGACAGTGGTCATGGTGTTAATAAGCTTCCCCTCTCCTGGGGGGGATGGGGGTTCTGGCTCAGGGGCTGTGTGACGGTTGCTCTGGGAGAGAGAGAGTGAACAGGTGTGTCACATCAGCCGAGTTCTGTTCCAAACAGGCCCCTGAACCTGGCTAATTAGTATCGCCACCCCTGTGCTCATCCTTCTGAACACACATACACACAGAGACACAGAGATGCACCATCACAGACACATACATACACACACACACACACACACACACACACACACACACACACACACACACACAAACACACACACACCTCTACTGTGTGTCACACTGATACTGTAGATGCATTTTGTCATTGCTTAATGGAACATGTCACTTCACACACAAATGCAGTATTCAAAGGGGCCAGAGCTCAGGGGATTACTGTAAATCAGACTGATGTTTCTATACCCAAGGTGTATCTGTTACAGTGATCTAAAGAACAGAATATTAAATACCTCTGAATTTTAATTATTACTGTTTCAAAACATTCTGTGTTTTAATACAGCAGCATTATGAATTATGTAAACAAATTAAATTATACCAGAACAAATTTAATTATTTTAGTTTGACAATATCTGTATTACAGTTACCTGACATTACAATAATATTCAAACCTTCATCCACAGCAAACAAGGCATAGCTCTATTTCTGAAGCCAAATAACCACAAAACTCAAAACATTACTCAATCAAAACATTTGATTGCATAAAATACATTATGGACATCTTATGATGTAATCGGCCATGGACCAGATGGTCTCACAGTGCACCTAAAAGGTTTAATTCTTAATCATATGTCCCTTGGATGCCTGAAAAAAAAACATCTTTCCTTAAAAAACACTGAGAATAACATTTCTGTTTTATTATGTACGCTTGATGCAAAAATACAATAATCTCGTGGCTCAAGTCTCTCCTAGGGCATGACTGTCTGATTGAAAAGGGTGACTCTAGGGAACGGTTATTACTGTAAGAGATTTAGAGAATTTTCTGTGGCCATGAGCATCCATGCCACACATGTGTAATTATGTTCTATCCATTCTCAAGTCTCCTCACAGTGTTTGTCAAATTCACTTGTGCCAGAGTTCCAGATTTAATACCCTGCAATTTCCTGCAAAATCCAATCACACATTTACTTTCAGCCTCATTACAGAAATAACAGATAATTACACGGTCAAATATACTTACATTTTACATTAGCCCTAAATTGTATGGTTCAGTGTCTTGCCATGGACTGGCTTATTTATAGCCCCACTGTCTTATGAAAAAAAAAACATCAGATAAAATGATAATCATCACTTTTTGACTCACACCCCCATATGTTTGTGATCTAGAAGCTTACATTTGTTTGCCACACAGGGAAGCCAAACGTGGTGAGAAAGGACAAAGGTATGTTAGTGACACCTGTGCCTCCATTTTAGTGCCTGTTCTCCAGCTGTAAAGTCTCTGATTGGATGGTACATGCTCGTGATTGAAACAGATGGCCCGAGAAAAACATTTTCTTTGCACCTTGAGGTGTCACATCTCCCCGCAAAGTGCAAGTCAACAGGGAACTGGAATCATTATTTTGGTTAATTGACACCCCTGCAATGCACGGCAACATGTAATGAAACCCACACACCCCATTCCACATGCTCTTAGAAACAATGTAACTTTCCTCTATAGTTGCACTTGTGGATATTCAGTAAATAAATAAATAAACAATAAAATGGATGACAAGGTAAGTGACCTCTTATTGTATGGCCAGAGAACAGAACCACTACAGAACACAATCTGACTCTAGTGCAGACCACTGACTGCAGAACAGTTGGAATCCAAGGATGGCATTGCAGCTCGCCACAGTGTGCCACAAGAGAGCATGAGAACCAATGGGAGCCTCCTCTTGAACCAAGAGGATTGGGAGCTTGGCTCAGTTGCCACGGAAACCTCTCCACATTCAAAGAGTACTAAGCTCTTGGTGTTCTGTGGTGATGCTGCCCTGAGAGTTGAGTTAAGGCCTCTGTACCACCAGCTCTAACATCATTGAGGAGAACTTTCGAATTTGACAATTTTGTTTGCCTCTGCACACTGGCTGCGCTCTGCAGGCAGCGAACATAGCATAGTAGCCTGTGGAATCACCAATGGATTTTATTGAACGGCCATGTTGTATTGAAAACAAGAAGGAATAGAGGAAGAGCAGTGTTTCACACTTTGTCAGAGCCAGCGTGTGCATAGACCCTTAGTCTTCGAGTCTGTCCAGTTACCACACAGTGAGCCAGTGGTTGCCACACGCACACACACACACATACACACACACACACAATGTCCTTGTCCCTCTCAAACACTGTGCATTCATTCTGAACATTCAGTCTGTGGAAAATAATATTTACATCTCACATTTAAATCTTCTTTGGTTGGAAAAATAACAACCAGCCTGAATGTATGGAAGATTTATGTTTAGTGTATTTACTGGTAAGAGCTGTGATTGCCACACACACTATATATGGTGGTTGGTGGTATGGTGGCTGGTTTATATATATATATAGTATATTTACAGCAAGAATAGTGACTGACTACTCTCTCTCTCACTTTCTCTCTCTCTACACACACATGTACATACACACACTCACAAAACACAGCCTTTGAATAAGAAATTATTAGGATTGCATTAAGAAAGGGTTTATATTGCCCTCTGGTCCCCTTGCTCTAAGCCTGCCAAATGCATGTTTTTATGCATGTGTTGATTGCCCTACAGCCATAGCTTCATGCAGTAAGTGTTTTTATCTAAAGCATCAAATGGATGAGAATATTCTCCATGGCAATCTACACTTAAACTGTAAACCTCCACCATCACAAGCCATGGCTGATAGTGGAGGGTTGAGGGTTCTAGTGTAATGTAAGGTAGTGAAAAGAGTTGTGATGTCTATTCACCTTATAGGTCTAAGTAAGTAATGTCTGTTCATTCATTCTAGACTGTGTGTGTATGTGTGTGTGTGTGTGTGAATGTCTCTGTGTGTTCGTTTCCTGTGGCACTCATTTTTCTGAATACCTCCAACTTGAATGTACCCCCAAGCACTCTATTTGGATCCGAATGGCCTGACACCTCTCATGCTGAGGGAGAAAGGTTAATGTTAACGGGGCCATAGTCAGCTTACAGGCCATGACTGCTTCACATAAACGCCTACTACAACAACCTACATAAAGTATGTTTCACTCTACAGGATGCACCAGGGACAAAAATCAGCTCTCAGTGATAGGATACAGAACAGACTATATGTACTAGACCAACACTGCACTTACTCTATGCTCTTACTCTTTGATTACTGGGCGCTGAGGAGCGCGTGTGTATGTGTGCGTGTGTGTATGTGTGTGCGTGTGTGTGTGTGTGTGTGTGTGTGTGTGTACGTGTGTGAGGAGAGCGAGGAGGGGAAGGAGGGGCACTTTTCTGTGTCAAAAACTGTATTTAGAAGGTACATCTGAACTAATGTCCTGTCAGAAGCAACTATGACAGTAGCCATTCATCAAAAAGTTCTTTATGGTGCCCAATTAGTCTTGCAGCGAAGTCATTTATCTTAGAAGGGAGCAAAAAGCCGGGCGCATCCATGCAGATGATGCCGCACAGGTCACATTGATGCGCTCACAGGCGGTTTTTCCCATGATGGATAGAAATGGACATTAATAAAGGATCAATGCTGCCCGAAGAAGATAGATGCCTCATCTGAGGGCAATGAACTCAACTCCCACCTGTGAATAACTATGGCGATGACCCCTCCGGCCACAATACAGACACGCAAAGGCTTCGACAGCAAGGCTGGCCACAATCAGGGTGCTAGTGTGTGTATGTGTGTGTGTGTGTGTGTGTGTGCCTGCTTATGTGTGTATATGTGTATGTGCGAGACAGACAGAGAGAGAGAGAGAGAGAGAGAGAGGGTATGTGCATATGGGCGCATGCATTCTTTTGTGTGTGTGTCTGTGTACGTTGTGTTTGTGTGGCTGAGATGAAGATGTCCATCTGTTGGCAGAAATTCATCATGCTAGGACAGCACGTAACAGCGTGGTTGAGCCCGACTGCAGTCTCAGTCACTGTCACTGCCACACACCAGGCAAACACTCACAAGTGACAGCCTGCTGCATTATTACCATAATGGCCCAATGGCCCTGACTGAAGCTTCATTGTCAGTAGCTGTGGCCCCACACCAGCATAAAACATACACTATATTGAACGTGAAATACTCAGACACACTCTTGTGCTGGTGGAAGGTGAGTTTTATTTGTATTTTTGTTGCAGTTTTACTGTATTGTTGTACTAATTACCTCTGACAAGGTTTTGTTTTTGCCGGTGATTGTCTGCCTGTCTGATTGTCTGTCTGTCTGTTTGTCCATCCATGAGCAAAATAACTCGAAAAGCACTGCACAGATTTGGATGAAATTTTTCAGACAACATGGTTATTAGGCTAATGAACAGATGATTAAATTTTGGTGATGATCTGGAACACCGTCTAGAATTTGTATTGGGTCAGTGACCGTGTATTGCCTTGGCGGAGTTCTACGCCCTCTGAGTGCTATTCTGGTTAATTATAACAGTTTTGTTTGATGATGTTAATGATATGATTATGGTCAAATGATAATGATTATGGTCAAAGCCATTCGAGTTCTCTTGCTGGCAGAAGCAGTTATAGTATTGGTAATATCAATGATCTTGTTAGCAGTAGCTGCAATGGTAGCAGCACTGTTTGCAAATCTTATTTATTAGTTGTGGTGTCCGAGGATCTAAGCCGAGCTCATAATACAAACATCAGATGTTTTTTTTTCTTGATGTTTAAGATAAGATGCATTAATCAGAAGATTTATTAATTATCCTGTTTGTTTTCTTCCTGGACTAAATCAAATTAAATGCCTTCTAAAAGTCCTTATGAAAGTCCTACTTCGTTAAGCCCTCACAAAGTCAGGAAAATGAAGTTTCTGCCCATGCAAAACAAACAACATCAGTAAATAAAATTGTTATTAGTCTAAATGTCTTCAATCACATTCTGTCCACACTCTGGGCAAAACTAATTGCCTCTACAGAGCATTGTGGTCTGGCTTTACTTAGTATTAATGAGGACGCCCACATTCAGCAAGAACATCCCAGTGTCCGTGAGAACGAATACAAAGAAGAGATGTAACAATCTCCATATCTACTTCCCCTATATATTCTGTTTGAAAGCTTGCCGTTTAAAGTAATTCTCCAGACCATATGAAAGGATCTCAGAAAAGCAAGAGTAAAGATTTCTTTGTAAGCCACTGTGCTCAGCAACACCTGGAGAGTTTGGGGGGGGGGGGATTTCAATTGAATCTCCCATTATAGAGTTCTCTCCCCAGAGCTATCTCAACTGCTTAGGATTTTCTCCTTGCTAAGTGTAACACACCCCTATGAGACGTCCCACACATTAAGGTGTGTAATCCAAAACTAGATGCGCTTTTTCAGAGAATTTGATTAGTCCTTGCAACCCGTGTGCACTAACCTTCCCACAGCACCTCAGACATAAGAATCTGTATGTTGAGGGTTGTATGTCATCACATTCTCCTTGGTCTTCGAAAGAACTGATATTGATGAAGGGACTCTGTGTGTAGTTTTAGGAGTGTATACTGTTTCAGTCACTGTCAGTACAGGGCTTAAAGGATGTGTGTGTGCGCACGTGTGTGTGTGTGTGTGTGTGTGCAGTAGCATAATTCTGTTCCCCAGCACCTTGATCTTGCATAAGGATCAGATTTTGCGTCCAACCTGTAGTCATCTTTCATCCTGATTTTGTAGTACTCACTGCTGTTGGAAAAGCAGTAACCAACAAAAAAATGCAAAATGCTGCTAGTCCCTCCACTAGTTTTTACCACAAGCATTGCACAGTGCCGTGGCAACCTAAGGAGGGTTCTTATGCTTATGCACAGTGTGAGAGCATCAAATTCCATCAAATTCTGACCAATGTCACCTGACCCCCCAACACCTCCCTCTCTCTCTCTCTCTCTCTCGCTCTCTCACCCACACAAACACACACACACCTACACACACGCGTGCATATACACATACGTACACACACATACACATACACACACACACACATACACACAAACACACAGCAGTGTGTGTGTATGTGTGTATGTGTGTGTGGTCGTTAGCTCATTCCTGACAAGTCTGTGAGAGGCAGGTGTTCCTTGATGCTTTGACAAGTTTCAAGTGTACCTCCTGCTGTCTCCGTATGAGCAGGGCAGGTTGTGTTTGGAAATGAAAGAGGAGGGTCCTGAGGAGGAGGAGGAGCAGGACAGAAGGCACATCCTCTAATTTGCACAGCACTTAATCTTCATCATGTAATTCACTTAAAACCAGCCATGATGAAAATTACTGGCTCAGCATTTTAGCCCTACCCCAAAACGTGTCCAAACTACGTTTATAAGTGACATGATTTATTGTAGTTTTTAATAGAAGTCTTGATGCTCTGACAGTCCGTCACACACAGATGTTGTTGGTTATTTATAAAATTCATCTTCATTAGATTCCCTGATGCAGTTCGCCCATAGATTAGGTTTATTACTTTTCAGCAATTAAAAACAGTCCTTAAAGTCTGCCACACTCAATTTGATGCTTGTAACTATAAACCACAGCTAGATATCTAGCTTTTTTGTAACAGGTAAAGAGAATCACTAATAGGTATCCCAAACCCAAATCACTGTGTGCAAACAAGCTTCAGTATATCAAATTGGCTTAACATATTTCAGTGCTACCCAACAGCAAGTGTTTATAGAAATTAAGCTGTGGCTTCCTGCAGACAGGTAACGCCAACGTCTGTGCTGTACTGCAATTTTACTTAAGCCTACATTTGACTTTTTCATCTCGTCCACTTTCCTATGGTTGATGCTTTCTTGACTTTGGATTTGTTATGGTATAACTCAAGTATTTTTCAAGTGGAGTAAAGTCACCACACTGCACGGCATCTTCCACGATTAGCTATACCACTAAAATGTGAATACCTTTTAGAACACTCCTCAGTTGATTCCATGCTATTATGACTGACATTATTCATTGTTATTGACTGACTGAATGTAGATTGAAGGGGAGAGACAAGCATGAACAAGAGAGCACTAGAGGAGAGGGTGCAGTGTGCAGTTTCTGTGCTCTGCTAATCCCAAACACAACATAAATAAACACCGGTGTACCTGTGAGAGACTGCAAAATTAAACGAAACAAAACAAGCATACAATTCTTTACTGTACATTGTGATCAGAGAACTAAAATAACATATGTGAGTAAGTTAATGCATCACTCTGTAAGGCATCCAGTTACTAAGCACATCTTTATCAATGAGCCATGTCAACATTATTAAGTCATTTGGAGATTTCCGAAGGGAGTGATGAAGTGTTTGCTGGGCTGTCTGTCTCCATGTGTTGCATCTAGAAGAGAAGAGCACCCAGAGCTGTTTTCTGAGATATTAAATGCCTCCAAGTTGACAAGGTGTGTTTCAAAGTGAGTGAACAAAAGACACAACCATAAGATGAGAGAGCCAAGAGTCAGGCAACAGACCAATAAAATGTAGATTTCTATCTTTCTTTCTTTACTATTTAGTCTTTATTTATTTATTTACTGCATTGACTCTAAGGTAAGACACATTACAGTGAGACCCAAATTCCTGCAACTACATTCAATTATTCTCCAATTACTCACCTCTATCCCCACCCCTGTTGAAAATTAATAAAATGATTACAAAAGAAAGACAAATGAGCCTCTATTTACTGATGTACAACTTGTACATCATTACATGTACATAATTGTTGTAGCTTACATTATATATCCTAAGAGGCCACAGCTCAACGAGGCTATCAAGGACAATCAGTGGCCAAAGACAACTCACCAAGCTAATGAAACTAACTTAGAGACAGTTCTTCTGTGGGGTAATTGATTTAGCATCAACTTCAATCTCAGCAAGAGCATCTGCAGTTATCAGTGCTGTGCTTCATGTGATCCTTGTCTGTTTGATTCTGTTGCTTTCTTCATCCCCACTCGGCTGTCCTATGTGCCTAATGTAGGCTCTTCATTATCTCTCTCTTTCCCATGGCTCAGACCCCATTAGAATGGAAATGGGATTGTGCTGTGGCCATCAGCCAGGCATGTCACGTGACCCTCTGTAGATGAAAAGAAAAAATATATTTTTTTTCTGTCTTTCTTTTAAATTTTACTTCACACACATACACACACACACATATGCACTCACCCAACCACACACATACACAGGCACATACCCATGCACGCACACACACACTCATGCACACATACCCACATACATATTACACACATACACACACATACGCACACACACCTATATGATCATCTTCTCTTGCACAATGCCAAGGTCTTGGTGTTGAGTGATGCCATACACAGATTTTTTAAAACATATTTTGTAATAAAAATAATGTGGATGGATATTTATAAATATAATATAAATAAATTTAAATATAATATACATAATAATAAATATAATATATATAAATATAACTTTAATGAAAAAAAAAATAAAATAATATACAATACAATTAGAACAAATTTGCTGGTGAGTTAAAAGAGCTTGCCAGTACCATAATTTCCCACATATTAGATGCACCATGAAGAAAAAAATTCTATCACCAAACCCAACATCAATGTAACACAAATTCCTATTAAACGGTCTCTGATTTGGTAGAGATAAATGTGGAAAGATATTGCAAAGCTACTGCCATGAACAGCTAAGTATACTAATTGTGCATTCCCTCCTCTGTTCATTCACTTTCAGGGATGGACTTTTATTCTAAAGTTGCAGTGTAGTGTAGCAAGTTCATGTGTAGAGACACTGACAATACACTGCCTGAAGCATCATGCAATGCATTGTCGAGGCTTCTGAATGTTTTAAAAATAGTGTTTTCAATGCGTCTGCCAAAGTGCCTTAGGCTCACTCAATGACTGAAAACATGAACAACAGTAAAAGTATAAAAGGCTGCTAGTGACGTAATTTTCTCTTTAAACCAGTGTTTAAATGTGCCCACGCAGGAACAGCCTACAATCGAAAACCGTTACGCTTTAAATCCATCAAAGAACATAACCAATAGAAGTGGTTGTTAACATAATTTCTTCTGAGTTCTTGTGGTACCTTACAGTAGCTAACGGTAATTACTGTAGTCACCCAGCTGCAGTGCTGGCACACAGTGCTCACAAAATCAACATTTGCATTTTATTAGATTTCTATCAGTACTATTGTTCAAAATTGACGAACATACTGCTTGCTTTCACTTAGTTAACAGACTCATATAAGTACCCGGGGCAGAGCCAGGGCACTACCGTCACCCTCTGGCCAGAGATTTTATATTCAGGTTCAAATTTCCCAAAGAAGGAATTAAACGTTATTGATGAAAAAATTGCCTCAGAGCTACTATTATTTTTAAAAAGTCATATATTAACTGTGATTTATAATCAGGAAAATACGGTAATTAGGATCCCTTGCAATTGCATCTTGTGTTTAATTAGCTTTAATGCTCTAATTTTCAGCAAAGGCCACGGCGTGGGAGGAAGGTGTCTGGAATTGCAAATGAGCACGCTCAGGCTTGGCAGCTAAACCAGGGGGCTTCAGAGTGAGTTGAAGTGGTCGGTGGGAAACGGAGGCGGTAGCATGGGTGGCAGATGAAAGCCAGTGCAGGTGTAATTGCACTCTGTAGTGTGGACCAAGGGCTGGCAGCCTGGCTGGCCGCTTTCACCTGTCCCTCGGCTCTTTCTCCTTCCCCCACTCCTTACTCTTTCAAACACACATACACAGACACACACACACACACATTCAAGGCTGCTATGCACTGTTGTATAAAAGAGTAGGTGGGCCTGGGGCTCTCAGTTAATCTCCACAGTCTACCCTCAAGGCAGAGATTTGTGCACAAGTCTTAACAAGCCAGCAGGATAAGCAGATAGAGACCTGCTGATGGTGGGCGGCCATGTAGCCAGTTACATTAAGCTTACATGGGTCCTGTTACCTTTGGGGCTGGAGAGGACAGCATGATCACTTGCTTCTACATGTTGTGTTGTTCCACATATGAGACGTGAACTCATCAGATATACTTAACATTAGAAGTAACTGTGGGAGATCTCTTTTACACTGACGTGTATTGTGTAGTTTTAGTGCTGTGGACAACAATTAGCAAGTACAGATACTTTAAAAATAAAAAATACATGAAGAGAAGTGAAAGGAAAGTCTGCACACCTAAGCTTCTATTTACAACATTCTATTTTTAAAAAGTGACATTTCAAGCTCAGTTCAGCTTTTCTGCAGCTCAGTCAGAGCCTCAGTGTGTAGACTTTCCCTTGTCTTCTCAAACTGTGTGATGTACACATGCCCAAGTCATTGAGTGGCCAGGCTAAAGATGAGGGCTTGGACTTGGAATAACACTGACACTCTATATATCATATCAAACTCTACTGTACACATAGCGAAGCTAGCAAAAAATAGCGATAAACTATAAAGTAAGTCACTTATTTGATTTAAAGACTCCTTGTAGGCTGTCTTGAAAAACACAAAATGTTGTTGGACAGTCCGTTCAGAGTTGTATGTGTTCCAGAGGCAAAGGTGGGCCTGATATTGGCAGGTCAGCAGGTTGGTGAGCCTTTGGCAGCCACAGACTTTTGACCCCTTCACACAAAGCATCCGTCATGAAACCCTGTATAGGTACTCTGCATCCCCTGTATCCAGAAGTAATCTGTGGACCCACTTCCACATGGAGTGAGTGTGATGATAATGAGGCAAGCCTCACAGAGACAGTGGCCTCAACCTCAAAGCCAAAGCCTGGTCTACAACAGAGAGGACGCCCGTGTTGTCCATGATTTATGCATCCATCCGCAAACACACACAGGCATCTTCATCCTCTTTTATGTATTATTCAGCATAAATTGTTCTCTTCGGGGGTCTTTTTGGACTTTTGTCTTTGTTGTTGAGACTAGAAAGCGAGTTAGCGGTGAGATCTGAGCACCTGTACCCATACATTAAGGCATTGCATCTTTGTGCAATGACTATCCACCTGCGCTGGGATGGAAATATGGGGGTCAGCTTTGATGTGCAAGGTTTTTTAGAGTATCAGGAGGGTATCAGCAAGCCAAAGGTAGAAGAGAGTTTTAGTTGGGAGATCAACTCCATCTGATGTGTTCTGTGTTAGTAAGACTGGATGATTGAAATATTTTTATAGACTGTATAGTTGCACACAGTTCCAGAAAGCACACAAGGCTGCAGGATGTAGTTCTGAATTGATAGCATTTTCTCAATGTCACTCCCATGTATTTATATGAAATTTCAATGCATGCCTCTCTAAGCAAAGTAATGAGAATATATTAGGTAATCTACCAGACAGTGTATCCGTTCTGTGTGTGTGTGTGTGTGTGTGTGTGTGTGTGTGTCTGTGTCTGTGTGTCTGTGGGTGTGTGTGCATATGTTCATACCTACATAGCTTTATAACCTATTGCCTCCAATTTTTAGACAAGGAAACATCATACTATATTTGTCTTTCTTCATAAATATAATTTGGATTCATTCTTCAAGATTAGTTTGAGTGTCTGCAGTTTTCTGACTTCTCTTATTATTTTCTTCTTCAGCTCACTGTGAGTACATTCATTTGAATTCTTCTACTGATAATGACTGACTTGTGTTATTTTAAGTCAACACAACAAAGGAGGTGTAGACATGGGACAATACAGTGTCTCTTCTAAATAAAGCATTTTTCCAATGCAGCATATTGCAAATAATCTACTTGTAAAAATGAATTCCTATGGTTTTGAAATGAAACACACATACCTGCTGAAATAGCATCCAGCTGGTCTAGGGTTGTCTGTTTTTGCTAGAATAGGCTCCTTGCATCACAGCACAATCACAAACGGTTTGCTCTGACAGCTCACATCTCTGAGGATTTGGCTTGAGTTATATGGCCTCATCAGTCCTCCATCTCTCTCACTCCCTCTCTCTTTCTCTCCCTCTCTCTCGCCTGGAGAGATGGGGAGGAAAGAGGCCTCCAGGGTGTCCTGGGAGAGCTGGAGTCATCAGAGAAATAGCCTGGAAAATGACAAGCACTGAAGCTACCATCTGATCCCTTATTAGCTCCAAAAGCATGAGATATTCCTCAACTTTTTGGAAATGTTGGAACAACTGTCTTGTGAAAAAAGACAAATCGTGTGACTCATTCTGGACAGCAGTTTGGATGTATGTCTGTATGTGTTGTCATGTGTATCCTGTATGTATGTATGTATGTATGTATGTGTGTATATGTATGTACAGTAAATATGCATGGCCTCTTCGGGTTTATTGTTTAAAAAATCAGCCAGTCAGGAAGTTGATTCATGTTGATTCAGGCTTAGGGTTCAAGGGGGACATTGGGATTCAGTCAGATGGTGCCATTTGCACAGCCCATCTCTGCACCATGTCTGTGTCTCATCTTGACATTGTCACAGAACACCGGGGAGGACAAATCTGTATCCACCATCTTGTTTATCCTTTCAAGGCGTTCCTGTAGGTAGTATTGTCACGGGGCATTGAAGTCGACAACAGATGCAAAAACATGCGCAGTGCATCAGGGGCCCCTGTTATCCTTTCCTGTGAAGCTGTGGAGCAAAGGCTTAGGAGCTTTTTTAAGTCCTCTGCTGCACATGCAAAGGCAGCCATCTGTGCAGCGGGTAAATTCACAAATAAAGGTGACGGCACATGGTCAGCCAACAGCGTCACCCCTGCAGAAAACAAACTTAGCTGGTTCTGCACTGCTGCGACAGACTGTTACTTTCCCTTCAATTGTTTTATGTGGCGTGTGTGAGAGGAGTGAAAAAAACTCACATTTCATTGAGCAGCCCCCCCGTCGACCAGCTGGCATTAGGAACAGAGAACATGAAGGTGGACGCCAATCCACTCAGTCAACAAATGACATCTTCCCTCCAGGTCTTTAATCAACAGTCATATGAACTGTCTGAAATGCACCATAAGGGGCATGATGACAAGCTTGTTAGGAATTAATTCATCAGTTGATGTTTGCTTGTTTTTTTGCCATCCTCATCTGTACCATGACAGCTGCCACACACATACACTCACTCTTGCTGTGTCTAATTATAAAAGGAAATCAAATAATTAACTTTCAGAACTTAATCTTAATTCGCTGTAAGTGGCGGAACTGCTTTTTTTTCTTGTGCTCCAAATTTGCCGATTTGATGAAGAACCACCAATGGCAATGAATGGCATACCTAAAAGATGGCGCACTCATAATCTCCAAAATCCAAACTGATGAAGCATGCCCTTCTTGTTCTGTCTTCTCTCTAGAGTTATCTATCCTTTATTACAACTGCAGGAGGATGTTTGTGCAATTGAAGCAATAACACTTTTAATTTCTCCAGGTGATTCGTTAAAACCAATAAATGGCCCAGACTCGCTTCCCAGCAATAACCTAAGTGGCTTTTCAATCTAGCCCAAAAGCTTTTTAGCTGGGCAAAACAGGAAGAGGAAGGACAATTTCTCAGAGTAAATAGTTTAAAGTAATAAAGGAATTATTTCTTTTCACTGTCACTGGCTTTATGCTTTTAGGGTATTCGGGCCTATCTTTGAATTGTTTCATTAAAAACACTTTCTGTAATAAAATGAAATTAAAGTGAATGCAAACCCCAGGCTGCTACTAGCGGTTGTTTAATGGATTGAAGTTTACTCTTTATGGTATTACCGAAAGGAATGACTGGAAAGGGTAGGAAAAGAGGAAAACAATCCTGCTGACAGGAGTGCAGAAAAACCCAAGACTTTTTAGTGTTTTAAAGAGCTGAATGTTACTCTATATCATGCCTGTTTTGTCCGTCTATAAACAGGGTCATGTGAGCAGTGGCACAGTCACTGGATGCAGTCTGAAGCACTGCAATCACTTACCTTTCTTTTAAAAGTCAACCTGAGGGGAGGTTTATTTCAAGAGGTGGTTCACAGAGTGGCAGTATATCAGCCACCTGTTGAAGGACTCAGTGAAGCCTACATAAACTGATAGAAAAAAGAATGGGTTCCATCATTGCAAGGCAGACTGGGCGTAGTTGGTGCTGTGCTGGGCAAGAAAGCCAAATAAACTGCAATATGAGTCTGCCATGGGGTTTGTCATATGGTGTCATGAAATATAGATTATCTACAGCCTTTCCGCCTCATCATTACAGCTTCTTAGGTCAGAGCACATGTATAACCACCACACTAACACACCCCACACACAGCTACACACAGTTATTATTTCAAACGCGTGGCTAACCATCTGTGTTAACTAGGAATGCAGATGTCATATCATATTCATGCAATGGAAAGCCTTTTTGTATCATTTATTTGTCTCTTAATGGGAATAATTTATGCTTATTTATTGCTAAAGGCATGAGTGCATCTCAATTAGCTGGCTATAGTATCTATAGTTCTTAAACACCAGGCAAAGATATGATTTGCATAGCGCTAAGTATAGAATTAATAGCAATGCCATACCATAACATTTAAAGTTAATTAATGCTCTACTACAGCTGACACATTCTTGCTGCAAATGAGGCATGCATTAAACATGGGCTGTGCATTACACTGATAATAACAGTCTTAAGGGTGGAATTTCAAATGAAATATGTCATGGAGCAAAATGAGACTTATTTTCTGTGTGCATTGCAGATGATAAGCATTCTACACCAGGCCCTGAGATGAGGATGTCAAAAACTGCATTTATTTCCCCTAAAATCCCTTTCATTCTCATCCCTTTTCATACCGTTATTTATATCTGACCAATTTTTGTCTCTGAAATGATTCTGTGCGTGTTTCATGTCAAAAGCTCCTCACTGGGGACTGACTACAAAACTGTGTGGTGTCAGGGGGGAGTGGAGGCAGAGAGAGAGAGAGAGAGAGAGAGAGAGAGCATTAGAAATAAAGCTGGGGGAAGGAGTGACAGAAAGTCAGGGAGAAAGACTGGAGAGAGAGATTCAGTGAAAGAGAGTGATAAAAAAGAAGAAAACTGAAAAAAAAGATACTTAGGGAAAAATAGTGAAGCATCAGTGAGACAGGGAGAAAAACGAAGAATGAGAGATGGAGAAATGGAGAACGAGAGAGTGAAGGGGTAGAGAGGAAGAGAAAAAGAGCGAGAGAATCAGAGAAACATCTGTGGAGCTAAGGGAATGAGGGGATTTGAGAGCGACTCCAGAGGGAGTGGGAGAGAACGCTTGACTTGTCCGGCAGAGAACAGAACCCGTACGAGGACCCAGACATGGTTGTTAGCCTCCATAAATTAATGGGAAAGACATGAAGAAAGAGCAGAGAGGAATGAAAAGAGAAAAGAAAAGACCAGACAAGAGTCCAGAAATGACAAAGAACCAATTTGTTTTATAAATGACAACCATATAAGCTGTCAGAGTGCTATGTAATGGCTCAAGGTCCTAGGCCCCATTTTACGATAAAGCTACATTCGTTACCCTCCCACAAAATAACTCAGCCAAATGGAGTCGTCTTCAGGAGAGGCAGACAGACATGTGGGCTTTATTGTCAAAGCTGAAGACAGCTCACTGCTTTTCAGACCAAACTTTCAAGGCCTTGTCTGCAATACATGAAAATATATCCAGATTTTTCATTTGCTCGCACTACATCATTGTTCAGTTATCTCCCATAGAGAGATGTCTGCTTCCCCTGATAGATTTGATTACAGGTATATGCAACCAAATTAGATAGGTCTTCAAAATGCATTTGAGTATGTTTCATGACTTTTTTTCACCTACCATTGACCACAGAGGTCAATTCAATTAAAGCTGCCTTTTATGCACTGCCCCTAGCAAATTTTCCTATTACGCTGTCTGGTTATTATACTCAGTAGATGAGAGATGGCCCCTGCTGTGACTGTATGCACCCTTCCCTCTTGCCAGAGTGCATCTAAGAGTCAAGGCAATGCGGAGGCACAGCCTTGACAAGTGCTGCCCCCCTGTCCATCACTATGTCCTCCCAAGCAGGTTATGTATCCAGTGACGGCTGTACAGGGTGTGTGTGTGGGAGCTGGCCGTGGTGCTGAAGCCACAGTGCTGTGAATGCGGTAGGCATTTTCAAGTTCACTTATTCTCCAGTTCCTATGATGTTATTATCAATTTATTAAAGGACAGAACAGGTCTTGTCAGTTATACAATTCCCCCGATAATGAGGTCAGCCCTGTTCTTGCCAGAGCTTTGTGTGATATATAAACAATTCATCCAATTAAATTCAATTATGCTGAAAGTGACAGACAGATTTGCCAGGCCGAGTTGCTTGTAATTGTCAAAGACTAGGACAGAAAGCAATGTGCAGTGGTGCTTATGTTTCTGTTCTGTGTCTACACTCTGGCTGGTGGAAAGGTAAGGTTACCATTGGAAAGAATTGAAAGACTTTGCTTTCAGAACGAAGAAGTTGTCCTCAGCATTGATTCAAACTCTATAGTCTACAAAGGTAATTCTACTAAAAGGCCGATCATGGTGCTAGTTAGAATCACCTAGTGAATGGTTGAGAAAAAGGTTATTTCAGGTGATTTCAAACAGTGATGGCAACAAGTGATTTCACCGGGTTTAGTGAATGGTGGAGAAAAAAAAAGAAAAAAAAAAAAACATGGTCAAAGTCAGAGCTTTCTACCTCAGGTGCTGGCAGTTAGCCTTGGCTTTTGTTTGCCTTTTTCCATGTTTTTTGTCCACGTTGAAATGCAGCACACCTGTGACCAAAGTACAAGTGGGTTCACATAACCATGTGATGTTCAGAGGGAAGGACAGCTGTTAGGCATTTATGGCCAAGAGCTGTGTCTGTGGGCTTATAACTCTGTATTGTGGGCTCACAACAAAGTTCTGTGGGTTCACGAATCTGTGCTCTGGCCTTGCATCTTGTATTGTGGTCTGTCTGAGCAATCAGATGAGACAGATGATGACATAGCTTTACTCTCTACTTGTGAGGCCCCCCAATCACTGCTTGAAGTGGGAAAGGGAGACCAGCTGTTGAGGCTCATAGCTTCAGGATTTGGTTGTGTATATTTATACTGCCTGACTCATACCAGACCAATTCTAAAATCACAGTTAAGATTGTGAGTTGGTCTGGGGACCCCGTTGTTCACTTCTTCATTTCCAAGGAGCATAACCAGCAGTAAATTTCATCTTAAACTGGTTCATTCAACTCTCACCAAATCTTTTTTTTTTTTAACAAATGAAAGTTTTCTCATATACAAAGGTTTTTAAATACAGTTGTTTTCCATAGAAATACACACATCCATGTTATTTAACAATAATTTTAACCATTGTAGGGTAGTGTTCAAAACATTGCTAACCATACTCTTGTGTCATCATGTATACACTTATTCACAAAATCCTCAAATGTCACTTAATTATTCACATAATACCAATAGCTGGCATTTTGTCAAAGTTCTTGGATGTGATGAAAAGTCCATTATCCATAGAATTTCCATTACGTCATGTGCTCCCTCCACACTGAATCCTTGTGATCCTTAGGTAAAGAGGCATAAGACAGACAGCACTTGTGTCTGGTGAACCAGACTCTCACTTTGTGCAGTCTGGGACCTTATTATAGCAATACATTTTCAGGTGGGTAAACATTATTGTTTGAAATTAAAACTATTGGGGCTGCCCTCAATCAATCAAAAAAAAAGTCTGGTGTTGATGTATGATATGTTCAGTCTTTCAACAAATAAGTGGCACATCATCACTCAGTCTCTTCCTGTTTGCTGATTTAACTGGATTTAACTTTATTAGATACTCAGTTGCTCTTCCCAGATCCTCCTGGACTCTCTTTTGACAATAGAAGTTTTTCTTTTACACAATGCTGATTGTGTAAAATCGTGATTGCCTGCTTTAGGAAAGGGTGTACATCGGAGTATTCTATTTGTGCTCTACCAAGGACACACACTCACACAAGTGCATGAACACACATACACACACACAGACACACACACAGATCAACACATCTACACAGATGCTTTCACACAATATGCACTAAGTATATATAATTAATGTAAATTACATTTTGTAGGGAACACTGGGTTTAATCAGGTAATCAGGTAATGTGAGAGAAACTGTGAACTGTTTGTGTTTTGATTATGTTTAATGCTATATTTTGCTGAACATAGTAGGAATGTAAATCTTGCAGAAATGAATATTATGTATACATCAAAACTCTACTTAGGCTAGTAGAATGTGTAGAATGCACTGACCTCTTCCCAGATTGCAGAGTGGGTAAGCGCAGAGAGTATTCCCGTGTGCATCGGTCTATGTACTGTATTTGTGGGCTGAGGCAACATGACAGAACATTTCATGCTGCCCACACACATATGCTGCTAATGTGTTGTGGAAGGCTTTATTTCAGTATTTCATGAAGACTTTTTTGTCCCACAATGTGTGTGTCATTTGCTTGCATTGTTGCAACTGGGCAAATAATAGTTTCTTTTAATTGTCACTGCTTTATGACAAACTATTGCCTACAGCATTTGGACAACATTTTGGTTGTTTATTTTTGTCTGTAAGCGGTAAGTGTTTCTTTCTCCTGATCAAAGAAGATGATGATGTTGTATGAGCTGGTCATAGTGGTGGAGGCTTGGCAAACCTAAACTCTTAAGAGGAAAAATAAGGAGCCCTCACATCTCTTGTCTAATTTAAAGGTAAGACTTTCACAGTAATTTTTATCTTGTAATACCTCATTGTGCCTCACGAGGCACTGCATGTAAATGCAAGTCAGTATAAAATAGCCATTGACATATAGATCCATTCAAGACAACCTAAACTGACTTTAAGTCTACCCATAACCATTTTAAGTCAACATATTAAAGTGATTACTGGTCTTTAAGACATGAGAGTCAACCATGAAACTATATGACAGGGCACACAGTCATAGCATCAAACATCAGTATACAATGTGAAAAAGCTAATTGTAATGCTGCACATTTGAAGAACGTCAAAAGTGTATTTATAGACAAAAAAATTTAACTCGCACAGACAGTTTCAAATATTCTTGCGTAGATTCATCTTTTATTCCAGTGCAATAATGAAACAGTATGGCTATTTTTCTGTAAAGACTCTGCAGTATTTAAAATAAAGCACTGGAGTAGTGGTGCCTTTATTCTTTAATTTAGTCTTCTTTAGCGCCATTGTGGGATATAAAAGGGGTGTGAAAAGGCAGCAAAGTGCCATCTTTCACAATCCTGACATCTAATGTCTGTTGAAAGGTTTGATGGATGTTCACTCTAGGTGCTACCTTAAGAAGAATTCTTATGCAGAATCTCCTCTTTGCACACTGTCATGCCCAACCACATACATTTCCTTAGTTTCCCAGTTTCCTTTCTTCAAACTTCCCTTTCTTCCAGTTTGTAGCCTTTGACTCTGAAATATATTTTTATACAGTCTTGATGCAAACTGCAATCTCTTTCTCTCTCTCTTTTTTTTTCCTCTCTCTCTCCCTCTCTGTGTATATGCATGCATCAACCATGTAAGCCCATCTGAATAAAGGCTAGGCTACTATTTCAATGTTTCAGAGGTACTGTTAATTTAATTCATTTTAATTAATTAATTTTACTGTTATTTTCTGTGGTTAATATGATTTGTATTCACCAATATGTAAGGCTGACAGTATATTATTTTACTATCAATCCTAATTCAAGGCATGAATGACAAACAGCTACAATCTCAATTATCTCAAGTAGTCAAAGAGTCTGGAGGCAGCAGCATTGATTTTTGTTTGTGTGCAAATAGAAACTGCATGATGTCTGACTATGTGTGTGTGTTGTGGTTTGTGTCAGTGTATATGTCTGTGTGTGAGTGTGTGTGTGTGCTTATGCATGTGTGCTTGTCGTTGTTGTGCTTGTATATGTTTAAGTGTGTGTGTGTATGGTATTCGTGGAGGTGAAGACTGAATTCAGATATGTTCAAAGACTCAGTTATGTCCTTGATGCCATGCTCTGTTGTGCTGAGTACAATACCAAAATGGAAAAAAAATGCACAGACAACTGAGGTCCTCCACCTCTGTTGCTGTTCATTGAGGATGGCATGATTAACAAGCAGCTCATAATAGAAACCTCAGGCAAAAGGACATAGGCAAGGGTGTTGGAATAATAAATCATATCCACAACAAAATAAGCACCATGAAAAAGCTCCTCGGCCCATGCAGAATCATGTGTGTGTTTGTGTGTGTCTGTGTATGTATGTGTTTTGCCCAGCTTTTACAGTCTCTGTTCACACTGGGTGCATGTCATATTGATGTTCAGAATTTATATGTGTGCGCTGTGTACACTCTGAAATCACTCAATGGCATTAAAATAATGAATTCACTCAGTGTGGACGTAAGGCAAACACAGCCCATCATGTTCAAGGTACATATTGGAATGCACACTCAGGGAAAGGCCTTTGTCAGTTGTTAAATACTGTGGCTGGAACCTGTCCATGGGTGATATTTATTTCCAGTGCTTTAAATGTCCCTCATGTTCATGTGTCCACTCAGGCGCATCTACCCAGAAGGCCACACAGACTACCATAGCTACTTTTCCAGCAAAAAGACCTTGAAACTGTGGTATAAACAAGGTGACATACTTTTCAACGAGTATATTTAGGCTGAAATTTGAAGAGGGTCTATAGAAGAAAGATGATCTAGAATAAAATAGAATGGGAGATCAGGCTACAGTCTCCAGTATCAAGTACAGTTTCCATCCTTTTCTCCATCTAGCTGCCCTCAGGCTCTCAGACTAACCTTAATTAGACAGTCTGCCTTTGAATGCAGGTGTGGTATACACATAGCCAAATGTTTATAGAAACAGATACTTTTCTATGCAGCTGCTTACATACTTAAACAGAGTTTCAGTAACTGAAATCAGCTACTTTTGAAAAAGTGTGGAGAACGTTTTTGCATTGTGATGTGAAAGTCCTTCTTTAGTTTTCAAATCTCTGTTTTGGTTACCTACGTGTCTGACACGTTTTTGACAACATTGTGGACAGAGTTATTTGTAGATAACCAGTTTTCAGCCGGGTACAGTATTCGGCCACCCCCTTTTATCCAAGCTAGGGGATGAGTGAGCAAGATTTAGGACAATTGTATGCGTTTTGATCTATGGTTTAGCTTGACAGTCGGTTATAGCCCACATTATAAACTATTAGCTCTGGACACACTTCATTAGATATTGTTGCTATGGCACCCTTGCTAATGTATTGACTTTCGTATGGAAACTGACTTCAAAATTGACTCAAAAACTCTCAGTACTTTTAATGTGGTTGACTTTTGTCAAGTTCATGCTGAATCAGACTTGGCTGCTGTGTTAACTTACTCAGCAGTGCCGTCAGCTTTGATTATCTGTGTACTGAATACTTTTAATATTAGCATTTTTAGAGGCACCATGGTGTTTTGTTTTAGCTCTTATACACCATTCTTCTAGCCGGTCACGGCAAACAAGGTGTTTTTAAGAGGATTTTTCCCTTAGGTGGTTGAAAACCAATCATCCCAGAATACAGAGGAGGAATACACTGTATATCCATCTTGTAAATACCTACCTACATGTGTACACGTGTTCATGTTTCACATTCATGACAGCTCTGTGGCCATGCTCCTAATTCAACAAAGCCAAGGTAAAAATTGTCTTTCATTCTATGTCCCTTTTAACTTAAATTTTCACACTGCTTACTCCCATGAAAATGAGAAGTGAATGTGTTGACTCCAGAGCTACGCTCAATCTCGATTGGTGTGCGGCCATAGTTTTAACTGGCTAAAGGCCAATTTGAAAGGTAGCAAATCCCCTCTCTGTTAATTCCCAGTGTTTCTGCATTAATGTTAATGCCATTGGCTGTGGCCACAGTGCTCGGTAACGATGACATTGGGGAGGGAGGGCCAGCCGGTGGCTCATTCATTTGTCGAGCATCAGCAAACAGCCAAGGCGAGGTGAGGTTTGTCTCCCTTTCGCAGCAAGCTCAGGGGAGAGCCAGGGCTTCCTCATTACACAGCGGAAACCTGCTTAAGCGTCTCCGTCTAGACTGACGGTCAGTGCCTTGTTGTCTGTCAAATTCAATTTGGGGAAATCAGAGGCCCGTCTTGGCATGGGGGTCAAGGCAATTTCATTGGCAATAAATCTCATATAACCAACAAGGGACACTGTTTAAAAGCTTTCCATTAGCTCCAAACAGGGCAAGGTTCTTGCTCATTTCCTTGTTAGAACGTCCCCTCTTCTTGTTTCCTGACTCATATCTCCATTTGGAATACTTGTGAAAGGACTATGGTATTTTTTTTTTTTTCAGGTCAGTCAGGTGCTGTTCTTGTGGAGGCTGTTCTCCATGGTGATGGAACGGATAGAATCATAATCCTGTCTGCCATTGGTGCTGTGCTTACTGGATGATTATTAATTTATGACCACTTCCAACAAATACATAATAAGCTATTTGTAGTAACTATAAATCCTATTGCAGGCCACAGAAGTGAGAACATTTTTGGCAGGCTCAAGAAATCAGCAAAGAAGCAAATACACATTTGCTTCATGAATACACATTCAAAATATCTCAGTTGTGTATATGGATCATGTGTGTCAATTTCGGGTGTTGTTTTCTTTTCAAATCTTATTTTAAACATGCACACAATACAATAAAAGGTTCTCTGCTTTATCTTGAAATGGATGCAAAGTCAGAGGCTACTCAAATGCAGTGAGTAGACACAGGATTGCAGTTGGATTGTCTGGACCCTGAGGGAGAGAGCTTTGACAGAGAGAGCATCTGTTTTCACCGATATTTGAGGTGTATTGACAAGCAGATGGCAGCTTCGGACAGGACTGGAATTCAGTTCAAGGGCACCATGATTGATAAGGATGTGAGCAAGTTTAATGTAACATTTAGTCCAAACCACAAACAGCCTAGGGGCTGAATTTTAAGTTGCCTTTTTTCCCAAGGACAATAAAAGCTGGTACACATTGTGACATAGACTATAAATAAGCCAGTGAAAAAAAGTGAACTGCTCCAGTGGCAGTCAATATTGACAGGAGAAAAAGAAATTAGTTCCTGGAGGCTCTATGTAATTATGGGTTTTATTCTCCTTTGCACAAACACATCTTTATGTATCCCACTAATAGGTATATTCTCTTGCATAAACTATAATGACACTCGCCTACACGGCTGGAAGAGAGGGATGCTACATGGTCATTGAATATCTGAACATAAATATTATGCTCATTTGGTAGTTTAAAACTACACTCTAACACTCCAAAACAAGTTTTATATATTTCTATATTTCGCATTGGAATTCATGTTAATCAGTTTACACATGCACGACTTGTAGTCGTACAACAAAACAGAGGGGGCGAATATTAGAACTATCAACCGCCTTCACCTGTACTGCCGCCTCCTGGACGGCCGTGTCCCCGGTGCAGAAGACGGCGGTATAAACGAGCCAGCATCTTATGAGCTCCACACTCAATGCACAAGAGCTGCGAGTGGAGAAAGTGATGGCAACGCGAATACCCAAACTGTTTCTCCTCCTGGGGCTGTTTTTGTTGGGGACCGCGGCGGCTGGAGGAAACCGAAAAGGAGCGGTGCATGATGAGGACCGGGAGAAAGAGACCGACACGGAAAGCCCGTGTGAAGTTAAAACCGTGACCGTTTCTACCCTGCCCGTGCTTAGGGAGAACGAGTTCAGTTTCACCGGTGGTGGCTCGGGAAACGTGGCCGGAGGGGAATCCCGACTAATGTTGTTTGTTCGGACTGACCTACCGGGAAGAATATCTGTACTGGATGATTTGGACAACACTGCGCTCCCGTACTTCACGTTAGGTAAGATGTCATTACCCCGTGCCCACTGCTTTCAACTGACCCTCCACATGTACTCGACGGTAATGTCAGTTTTTCAGCACAGGCTGTCAGGAAAACTGCAGAGATAGCTTGTGTTTTTGTGGGCATGCTTTTGAAGCGTGCTTTGTCCTGTAATAACAGAAATATATTCATCTTCATTATGTGTAAAGTCAAGTCTGACTAGTCTTAATTAAACAGCGTGGTGGTAATGTCCGCATGCATTTCGCGGGATTGGGGAGGAAGCATCCCAGCCACTTCCCATCGCTCCGTTTCACGGCATAGGGCGAGAGCATTCTACGCGTGCTCCAATTAAATTGCCAAACGGCGTTACAATTCGATGGAAAGACCCAAAAGATAACTACATACACACGTGTGAAACCAAGAGTGTTGGTCGCTATAGCCAACAGGATTCTATGCGGCAATGTGATCACTGTAAAATTACTATCTGCATTTAATTTATTCGTCTTGACATGTTCGATTTGAAGAACTTCTGCGCTGCCTATTCCAACCCCAAAGACATCCAGTCGAAAGCTCTGTGAGTTCATCTGACATGCCATGAATGGAAAGTAGTGCTTGGTTGGCTATTAGAAGTGCCGAGGCTCAGAGGAGAGGGTTGGTAACCATACTCTCAGCTGAGCAGAGGTATGTTTGTTCCATCTCAGCGGCACTCTAAGAACCTGTCAATTTTTCCCTCAAACTGTGATGTGTTTTTGGAAAAATATATCAGAAAATATGTAGCAGAGATCTTTATATACAATTACAATTTGTATCACGGATACTACAGAGAATTTCTGTAATATGTAAATACATATCAAATACAAACATCACACAGAAAATACAGTGCTTTTGATTTTCTTCTCCACCCCCAAACCTCCGCCAAGGGAAGGCCATAGTTTCTGTCTTGTAAAATGTAAGTATTGAGGGTTGGGTTGTCTATCTGAGAGCTACACACTTTGATTTTTGAGAGGAACTTGGCAGAGAATAAAATTAATGTTCTATACTTGCCCTGATATAGCCATTTATGAATAATATATGGTTTTGTGTTTTCATAGCCTGAAGAGGTTTCATTCAGTTTGTAAACAGCAACAGAGCCATAAACGTGTGGTCCATTAAACTCTGCCTGGTGGACCTACTGCTCCAGAGGTTTCCCATCAGGCTTCAGGCCTATCAAAGACATCACTCAACTTTACAGTCCTTTCATCTTCAAAACTGACAGAAGATTAGACTCGATGCCTCTTAAATTTTAGTCTAATTAAATCCCCCATCAAGATTACGGGATCTGTCTGTTTCATGTGATACAAAGTGAAACTGGTGGCTTTACTGATGTCAACCACTGCTTTTTTAGACTGCATGAAAGCTTGAGACTGCTGTTTCTTATTTCTCCTCCCCTTCGTCTGTGTAACTGCAAGCTGGTCCAAGATCAGTGCATATGCTTGTAAATCACTTTCTGTCTCTTTCATAAGAGACACTTGTCTGTGTTTGAATCATGTCTCCCCTCCTGTTCTACTGTCCAACCACCCAGCACTCACACGCTCTCATTACCTTTCCCCCTTTGTCAGCAAGGATAGTTTCTTTGCCACGGCATGGTGAAGGGGTCTGCAGTGCCTTAGATAATTTACTGCCTTAGAGAGGCCTTCAGAGGCTGTTGTGTGCAAGTGTGTGTGTGAAAGAGAGAGAGTGTGTGTGAGAGATCCAACCTGTCTATCTGTGTCCATTTAGGTGCTTTCCCTCTGAAGAGCTGTAGTGCATCGACAGAGGCAACCTGGCCCTGTTCAGTCATAGTACCCAGAAATGACAACACATACAATCAGTCACAGCCAGTTTGTATGTGTGGCTGTGTCTGTGTTTGTGTTGTAACAGAAATGCCACAAATTTTGCTGCAGTCATATCAGAGCTGGCTTTTCCACCTGACTTCCTGGTTTAAGTGAATCCGAGTTTATAAGTGGCAGAGCAGTGCTGTAATCTTTCGCTGTACAGTAGCCATGCTTCTCCCATCACCCCCCCCAACACACACACGCACACACACACAAGCGCACACTCTTCCCGAGATCCCAGGCTACTGTCACATGGGCCACCTGAATGTGTAATCAGCATGGTGGTTAGAGTGCTGGAAGCCTGACCCAGTCACAGGCTCACATGAAGTATTTAGCTGACTGCTGCCGACTGACCTGCCTGCCTGCCTGCCTGTCTAACTGTCTTCCTTCCTTTGAATGGTAGACCAGGTTAAAGGAAGTCCCATCGTAACAGAGCAAAGTGTTTCACGAGGGAGGGTGTCAGAAGGAATGTTAAAAGCATTTTCTGTACACACTCCAGCGCACGTGGTGGAGGTTTTTAAGATCCAATCTGTGCAAAAAGCGCTTTTAGGAAGTACTTGAAGCACATGCACATTTTTTTGTTTCTTTTTTTTTCTCTTCTTCCTCTTTCTTTTCCTTTTTTATTTGCCTCTGTTATGTTGCGGTCGTGTTGGTTCACCCAGAGGGCCACAGATTCAGCCCCTCTGTGCTTAGAGGCGCAACTGGAGAAGCAGTGTTTTCCCTCCCTGCTGGCTTTTAGGGGGGGAAACAGCTCAGTTCTGACACCCCGGGAGGTGTGATTGCTGCGGCTGGCTCGCATCCCCCAGTGTGTGTGCTCCTCGTCTGCCTGTTCGCCCGTCTGCTCACACGTTCGTTCAAAAAAGCAGATGAGAATAAAATGCTGGCCCTGCAGAGCACGTTTCATAAAGAATCAGAAAGCATTCAGCCTCTGAGGAACAGAGAGAAAATGAGGGAGAGACAGAGAGAGAAACAGATATGAATAGATAGGAAGGATGGATAGATTAATAGAGAGGAGGAGGAAAAGAGTTAGACGATAAGGGGGGAGGATGGGTTTAGACATGTATATGTATATAGACACAAGAATGACAGAGGAAGATAGAGATAGATGGATAGATAGATGGATAAAGGCAAGAAGAAGGGAGAGGAAAAGAAGACAGAACAGAGATGTGCAGAGAGAGAGAGAGAGAGAGAAAGAGAGAGAGAGAGAGAAAGTTTAACTGACCACTGCTTAACCACACGGCCTCCATCGCTGTGCTCAGACATGATTTATGGCCAGAGATATGTGGGGAGCAGGAAGGGCAACAAAAGCCCTGCAGGACTTCTGCACAAGTTGAGCTAGTTTTGCATGATGTCCTCCGTCTGTCTATTTATGTGAGAGGCTTACTACCCAACAGGGAGCTGCACAGAGCCGCAGTCAGCCTTAACCCCATGAGCCCAGTGAAGGCATCGCACACCCACGGCACGTACTTGCTCAAGAGGTTAGTCCGATTTACCTCTGAATCTGTTCATCAAGTGGAAATGGCTTCCCTGCAAAGAACTGCTTTAGTGTGGTCTGTGGTTTCAAAACATCATAATGACATGGGATGAAATGCATGTTTGGAATGCCTGTTAAGTCATGAACACACATAACACAGCCACACACATACACATGCACACCCACACATATAGCAAACAACACTAGACAGTGCTTGGTCAGCTGAAGGGGAACAGCTAGTCATGTCTACCAGCAAATGTGTTTAAGTGTGTCTGTGTATGTGTATGTGTGTGTGTGTGTGCACGCATGTGTGCACACACTGACATGTGGACTGAAATGGATGTATAGTATTGTCTGTTATTTTCCTGTGTTTCCTATGTACGTAGCTCATGAAGGTCTCTGATGAAATGAAAAGTACATGTGATTGATTTGGTTACACTTACCTTGATAAGATGGTTCCCATCTGTAGGAGAGATGTCAGGTTGTATCTGACCTCCCAGTCAGTACATTGTAGATGCATTGCACAGCTCCTCCTCTGCACACACATATTCTACAGCAACTTATAGAGATCTGTGACTATCTCACCTACTGCGTCAGTTGAAAACACACACGCAAACACACATACACACACAAGCGCACATATGAACGCACATACAAATACAGCAGTCAGATCAAGACAGTGTTTTGCCAGTGTGAAAGTTGAAGGCAAGACTGAGAACAAATCATTTTATAAAGAAATATATCAAAAGGGAAAAAAGTCATGTCCACCAGTGAGTGTGTTGTGTGTGTGTGTGTGTGTGTATGTGTGCACATGTGCTTGTGCAACTGCTGGCTCACCACCCTTTTGGCTACCAAGGGCTGCTGTACATTTCAATCACCCGTCAGATTTTTTCGCTGTTCTGTTTATGGGGAGCCGAGTGAAAAGGGCAAAGGTCATCCGAGGTCACGCCTCAGTGAGGCGGCGGGGCCGTGTTTCCCGTCAGGCCTTTCAGCCGTCTCCTGCCACCTCTAGCACCCTGCCAATGATCGCCCCAGCCTGCTCTCTATGCATTTTAATGTGCTTGAACTCAGATAACTCTGACAGTTACAGTATAAACAGGGAGGGCAGATTGCATGAAAGCTTTTTGCAGTTATTTATGAAGGATTTGTTTTTTATTACTTGCCATAGGCAAGCACACTATTGCTCTTCTTAAGTCTACTTGTTTTTATTCTGTCATGTTTGGTGTGACTACTCCTCCCAGGGTGTTTGAGATAGAGACACCATTCCAACTCTGAGACATCTAGGCTGATCCGGACATGATGGGCTTGTTTGTTTTTGATTACGGCAAAAATTCTAGAGTTCTAGATTCTTTGTTTACGCTAATCCTTTGCCATTCGTTCGGTATTCCAATTTTTCAGTTTTCCGTGCCATTAAAATGAATGGGAACTTTAGAGTGATTACGTGATAATGCTCTTCTCCACTCTAGACTTTAGAGTGGCAGCAGCAGAAAAATCCAGTTTAAACTGGGATTACAGAACCAAAATACATGTTTTAAACCATGTAAAACCTCTGAATGTAGTTTTAAAAAGTAGGTAAAAAGTAACAGAAGAAAATTCTCCTCTAAACCATGTAAAAGACACTTATAGTCAGAGAAAGATAGCCACTTAAAGTGCCCTGAACCATGATAGTGTTTTACAGTGTGGTTGGATATGGGTAGTGATTGGGTGTGAGAGAGAGGTACTTTATGGCTTTCCTTTTTTTTCTTTTTCATTGACTTAATTGCTAAGTTAACTTAGTTAGTTCTGTGTAGATATAGCCTATGATTTCTTTTCTTTCTTTTCGTTTGTGATGTTTGTTTCCTTTAAAACAGATATTGCATCATATTGCATTGCATTGCATATTGTATGATAGCTTTGGCAACACTACTTTTTTGAGGCATGCCAATAAAGCTCCTTTGAATTTGAAATTTGAATTTGAGTTTCAGAGGTGGAGAGAGAGAGAGAGACTGTGGCAGTTACAGCTCAGTGTAACTGTCATTAGAATGTTTGGTTATTAAGCTATGACAAACATTCTAGAAGGATTCCATAAAACTCTGCCCTGGTAGACAATGCAGGTTCTGCTTATAAGAGACCTAGAGTCTGTTCATGCTTGCAGTTAGAATGTGTTTTGGATAAATCTGATTGCAAGAGATTGTTCTAAATACAGGTGTGAACAATGACCAAAACAGTTCGGAATCTGATTGCTCAAACCACATGTGGAGGTGGTATAAGACACTTGTATCCACATTATATTCTGTAGTGGGAAGGCTCAATGTGTCCTGGTGTATCTTAGACTATGATGTAACACATTGGTTCTCAAACTGGGGTCTGGGGACCCCCAGGGGTCCGCAGCAGGTTGCCAGGGGGGCCGTGAACATTTTTGCTATAGTATAAATATAAATTTAGCTATAGTATATATTTTGCTAAGTATAAGTCTGTCTTATGGGGTGAAAAATACTAGAGATCAGTATAGAGCTTAATCACATTGAGCTCATTACTCCCCCCAGCATGCCTATTTAAGACTGTTGTGGTATTAGCAAAATATGTTTTTAGAATAACAGTTCAAAAGCATCTGAAAGAGCTGAAGAATTGCTATAATATTATGACAAATATGAACAGAAGACTCTGACAATTGTAGCCAAAATCACTGATCTATTGTGCAATAGGTTGATATTTCACCAGCGTCCCTAAGAAAGTTTCTTCTAAAAAAATAACAGAATCAAAACAACAGCCTACTTCAAGAATAAAGACATTTCTACTACTACTCATAAATTATGGTATTATCAGGTCTAGTGGCATTTACAGCAGGAAATACAGATGAATCATTATGCAAAGCAAACATCTGGGGTTAAACAACATGGTTTGTATATACTGTTGCTGTGAGTGAAAAGATAAATGGTAATTGTTTTAACAAAATGTCCACAATCCTATCATGCCTGTGTATATATAGGTCTTTTATAGAAAATAAAGCCATCTGTTTTGCTGAGCATGTTGTATATGATGCTTTCCTGGTGTGACAACATTTGAACGTCATTGACGAAAGCTTGCGCTGGGTTCGGGGAAATGGTGTCAGGACCACTGGTTTAGTGCCAGAATAAAATTCACTGCGCTTCTTGGCCATCCTGTCTTAACACCAATGTGCAGCAGAATTTGTTCAGTGAGCTTTGTTCCATAAATCACCTGAATAAAAGAACCTATGTGAACGTCTTTTATGATATCAGTGTATATTTATGGTAGATGTATTTTTGGTCACATGGTGTGTGCACATTAAAGAGGTGTACAGTAGGTGCAGGACCTAAAGCAGTGCAGTGTAAAGGCCAATTTATGGTTATGTGTCACATCGGCGCCGTCCTGATGTTGAGCATCTGGGTCGATGTGAATCCCCTCCACAGAGCCTCTGCATCACATATCACGGATAATAGAAATGATGCAGACCATAAGGGCTGTGATTGGTCAAGTGTGTCCACTCGCTTTGTTTTGTTTGCTGGCGTATTTCAATAGCTCACTTTTAACAACATGCTAGTCCACTGTATAGGCTTTGGAAATAATTTAAGACATCGTTTTGAATTCAGTGGCAGGATTTCCTAATTGTACTGTCCTATCTTACAATATTTTTTTTTAATTCAGCATTTCGTCAGCAGGCAGTATGTTGTGAAATTTGCTTGTTATCAGCATATAAAGTGACTGCCCAGAAACCTCGTAAATAGTTCTGATATATTTTTTGCAACAACAATGAGGTTGTTGAAATATACGGTGTCTCTTTTAACAGTAACGTTAATAAAATGAAAGAATGACAAAGGAATTTGCAAAACTCAACTTAGTGGCCGAAGGGTAGGACAGTGCCACTCAAATTAATTTAGTGAGTGTGCGATGCGAACGCTGACAGACTTGACGCAGAACTAAAAAGGGTCCACAATGGTGACAAGGCAAAGCCAGTGCTTTAAGTGGGCCGGCACGCACCAATACGGAGTACCGGCACTTCTAGCATACCGGGACTTTTTATCACATAATGATCTGCTGCTACCCACCGCCTAATTTACCTGGCAACAGTCGAATAAGGGGAGTACCAGCACTTTTTTCCACTTAAAGCACTGGGCAAAGCAGTGCTCTTTGTGCTGAGTCAACGCAGAACCATAAATCAGCCTTAAAGTGTAACAAATTTGCCTTTTTCATCCAGAACCATAGGCTTCATTTGCAGGCATGTAGCCATAGGCATAAGGTCAGAGGTCCTTTGTTTGAACTTTATAGAGGGTGGTTGTCGATGTCTGAGGCTTTTATATTCTCAGTCAGATGGGGATGTCAATAATGCATTTATTAAACGTTTGATCATTTAATGATCGGGAAATAAATTAATGATCAAAGCAGCATCTACGCATTGGCTTGCATCCAGGTTGTGCATATTGTGCTCAGACTGTATGGCTGTATTTCAGTGTTCTGCATTTGAGTCTGTAGGAGTGCAGAAAGTAGGGCTTTGTTTTTTTTGTAGAGTTTGTATTGCTCTTTCTGAGGGGTCTTAAGGCATAGTTTTTTGCGATCCTAAAATAACTTAAAATATTCCTTTGATTCTGGAAAAGAGCAGGAAGAGTTACTTTTATCTTTGTGTTCATCTGTGATTAGCCTTTGGAAAAGACGGAACAATCTCTTACCGTCTTTTAGATGTGCTTAGCTCAGGGCTTCCGAGCTCTTGCAACATGTCAATTTCCATCCTTAGTGATATCCTAATGATATCACAACACTCAGCGCACAACACGCAAAGCACATAAAATGTTCTGCATGGTCCTGTGCCACAGTTTAGTTTTTTCACCTGACATTCCACAACAGTTTCCACTCACTTCCATACTGCTTACCATTGTCAATGCAAATTCCTCACTTACATTCAGAGACAATGCGAGATATAAATATTCTTATGGGCTTATGGAATGCATTGCTTGTATGATCAGATCTTGACTGATCATACTGAAGCGTACAGAGGAAGCTATTTGGCACAGAAAAAAGGTTAAAGGTTCCCTATTTAATGAAGCTGTTTGTTTCATCCTCGGCTTTAGAGAAGTGAAACAGAATATGAATCGGTATATTCTTTTAAATCGAATATGGGAAGCTACTTTGCGATTTGGTGACAGAATAGCTGTTGGGTGGCCATACAGATTCACTGAGTTCTTCTTCTCTCTGCTCTGAGTACTAGTGGGGAACAGACCAGAGCCTAGTCCAGTCCAGGGACCTAAAGTTGCAAATATGGAGCTCTCTGAGCAACTGAAGGTGATGTAGCATTATCACATAGCAAATGCAGCTTGGTGAAGACAACAGCTGTCATAATCAGTGTTTGACATTTCCCTTGTCGCAGTCCTAATCTAAACTGAAAATGCTATTTTGCCATTGTTTGTCAGGTTTTGACAACTGTTTGTTTTTAATAGATGGCTAAGCTTTATACTCCACTATTTTCAGCTGCAAATTAGACAAGTCAGGACCAGATCTGGCCCAGATCTGGTAACTAATGGCTCGGTGCAAGCTTCCTTCAGAATTCTTTTTAAACAATGGTGCAATTTGTGAACCAGCCCACATTTTTACCCGTATTGAATGGGACCAAGAATGTGTCAGGACATGGTGTTGGTGTACATGACTGAACTGTGCAATCACACACCTACTCCAACACCTGGGGCATAATAAAACAAAAACACTGCTGCTGGTACTGCTGGTTTGGTGTTAGACAGCATTTGAAGCTTCTGAACCAAAGCTTAGAGAGAACCTTGGTTGAATGTAAATCATACACAAGCAGATTCTGTGTTCTCTGCCAGCTTCTCTGGCCTAAGAAAATGCTAGCCTAACTTCTGAGGCATCATCTGAGCATTCATGCCCTGTGGCCTGCCTTGTCTACAAACCCACAATAAAATCTGTCTGCATGTACATGTTGAACCTGAATTATGACCATGTGCTACACACAGACTGTAACAGCTGTTCTCTATAACTCTGGATGGCAGCAGAAGGAAAAGTCACAAGGACTGCACAACTTACAAACACCTAAAATCAAAGCCTGCAAAAAATCTTAAGTGAAATTAAATCATTCTCATTCTCATGTTTCAATACATTTGTAAAAAGTGATATTTCCAGAACTTCAAAACTAAAAACCCTTTAAAATACAATAGGATCTATATCAATGGGCACATTGGCAAGATGTCTATAAAATGCCAAATAACTCTGTATGCCTTTAGAAAAAAAAAAAAAGCACACACTCAGTAAGAGAGAAGAGGCTGACTCTCTTGGCCCTCATCTTAGCATACATGTGCTATGGTGAGCAAGCCATGAAATACATAACCTTGACGACACTGCTCTGCAATTTCTGCACGAATGTAATTGTTGGTGTAATCAAGTGTCATTTATGTCCATTTGCCACTGACATCACAAAGGAATAGAGAGTTGCACAGAGAGATGTTCTCTTCTCTCTATGTTTGACAACCGCAGCAGGTAGTGTCTGACTCAGCTGCATCTACCTTTCTATTACCTCCATTAGTTTATTATAGGGAAATGTGAAACCATAGGGCCTTCCTACTCAAGTACGGATCTGGGTCCTGTCTTATCTTCACAACAGTGGAGAAATGATGAAGGCAACCCAGCAATGTTTTTCTTTTTTTTTTTTGTGGGGGGGGTATAGCTATTGTTGTTGTTTTCCCCACGCTGCATGGATGGATTCACATACTGAGTCAGTCACTGTGTCTTTAATGGTTTGCTATAGGGTATTGCCGGCCGTGGCTTATTGTTTCAATGCATCGCTCCTCCTCTGGAGTGGTTGTCTCTCCCTCAGCTCTGCCGAGTTTTGCTGAATTGTTCTTATCACAACTTCAGTTTACAGGCAGAGGATTAGAGCACTAGCCTGTGTCAATCCTTATCACCTTCTCCGGATATATGTGGAAAGCACCATTCACTTCCCTTTCTGGATTATCCATTTGTAAAGAGCAAATATGTTAAAATTTGTTAGTGAATTTACACATAATTTTGCCCATAAATGAATATAGAAATGTTTAGGAATTATTTCATTTGATTTATGAGACCCAACACTAGAAAATCTTTTGAAAAGGTTATACTTTTTAAGCAGATGACATTTATATGGCATGTGTCATAAGAGGGAGTCGTTTTTGTCTTTCTCTAGTTTTGCCTTGCTGGAGCATGGAGCATCAGACACATCTGTCTCATCTACAGTCTCGTCCTATCATATTTAAAATGCATAAAACAAATGCCTTAAAATGCATTTGCATTTGCAAATTTATATTTTCAACTATGCCTGTCTTAAACATGCTATTACAATGCATTATTCCTTTGACGTTGTGCTAAGCAAATTCTGTTTTAGAATGTTCATAAAGACAGTTAAAAAAATGACTGAAAATACTAACAACGTGTGTCTACAATTGAAAATTGTTTTGAAAAAAAATTGTTCTCTACACATTAACGAAAAGGCGTTTTAACCTTCATGTTGCACTTTAAGGAACAGTGGACGAGGAAAGAGCATATTAAAATATTAATAGTAAAAAATCTAAATGTCATTTTGCATGCGTTTATGCATTTGTTTGTTTGTTTGCTTTAGGCCAAGGGTGTTTGATGTTTACCCCCATAGCCTCTTAACAGTTATCCAACATGGTGGTGACTTTGTAATAGATTCACTTTTCAAATCGAGCCAGCGGAAATGAATTGAATAATACAGGACACTTATTGAAAATCAGAAACTGGTGTGTATTTTGAGCAAGCTCATTACTGGAACATCAGATGTATTTCTTGTTTTGTTTTTTTTCTTTTTCCTTTTACTTGTGCATCAGTTATGAGAACCAGACCTGGCAGACTTTCCATGAAGGGAGATGGGGGTCTGTTATTGAGCTGTTGAAAATGGATGGACTATTTTAGTTCTGATAGTTTAAAGGAGATCAAACGAGGTAAGAAGGAGGACAATGAAAGAAGACGGGTGGTTCGTGAGTAGGCACGTCGGAAGGATGCAGACTCTTTGATGTACAACTCATCCGCGTCTGAAGACAGCTTTTGATTGATCACAGTGCCGATGCAAACCTCCACTTCAGATGTGGTATTAATTTTTGCAGTCTGCTCTCCATCAATAGCCTTTGATTGGGGTGTTATTGTTTTTCTGTTCCTCCTCCTCTCTCTTTCTTCCTTCTCGCTCACTCTCATTCTCTCACCACACTTACTTTCTGTCTCTCTATCTCGCTTTCTCTCAACAAAGCCTGGCAGATTGAGTTGCCAGCATCTGGCTCTGGAATAATGTGACACGGTTGAGCGTGTCAGGTGATTGTGTTTTTAAAGCACTCCAGTGCATCACTCTCTGCATCCCAGAGTTCGGGAGCTTTCTCTTTGTGTATGAGAAAGTTATGGAACTTGTGGCACAGGGAAAGTTCTAGAATAAAGGGGTTGGGTGCCTGAAAAAAACAAAACAAAAAAAAAAACAGACTGACAAGAGCAGGAGACACGAGCTCTCTGCCTTGCAGTGGGAACTGTCACATCACGACTGTCACGCCCATCATGTCTGTCATCGCTTGACAGTCTGTTCATCCCATCTTGACACCTTTATGCATGCTCCATATTGCATAGAGTAAGCCGTGTCATTATCGCTGCTCATATTGACATCCTTTATCAAAAAAAGGAAAGCGGAAAAAAAATAATGGCTAGGTCCAGCAAATCAAATTGCCACAAAAATTATGTACTTGGGAAAGAAAAAACCTTTCATGGGTTTGAGGTCTAGGTGATGGAAATGTTAAGAATAGCAATGTTTTCAACCTTGCCTGTCCAACCTTCAAAGGTGTAATTACTGCAAGTCATTTTGCAGTCTTTGTGCCTCTGCGGGACATGTCGGGTCAGTTCTGTGGAAATAACAAAAGGAGATTTTTGTTCAGTCCAAAATTGAACAGTTTGATGAAAAACAATCCTTTATAGTGTGGCTGAAGGGCTGTGGGGCTGCAGGTGTTTCTTGTGTTTTGCGTGTGTGTGTGTGTGTGTGTGTGTGTGTGTGTGTGTGTGTGTATGTGTCATTCTGGTGTGTAGTGTTGATTGCACTGCACATGAACGTGCACCAACCGCTGTCCTTCAGATTATAATTTGTGTGAGTGTCACTCAGACTCCACCACTCTCCAAGCACCCCCAACTCCCCCATCCACCCACCCACCCATGGGAAACAATCATATGATCACCACCCGAAGCTAAGGGATAGACTTGACTGCCCTCTGATGTGCTGCACTGCATTTATGCTGACGTGGAGGTGGCGTGTAGAGGTGCTGACAGCTCTGTGTCTGATGTGTGTGTGTGTGTGTGTGTGTGTGTGTGTGTGTGTGTGTGTGTGTGAAGCAGAACAGGAAGCTATAGAAGAAAGAGAGCCAATCAGTGCTGCTCTGGGTGAAGTGTATGTTTGTGTGTGTGTGTGTGAGAGAGAGAGACAGACACACACACATACACACACACACACATACACAGACATACACCACCTTACTTTTTATGCCTACTCTGGTAAGTCTCATCAGTACATTCTCATTTATTCTTTGCTTACACACTTCATTAAGGCAGTTTGATAAGAGAGAAGGACAATAGTTAGACAAATTCACTCAGTCAATTAAGAGACTGTGTGAGAGTGAGCTTTGTCTTCATTTCCTTTGTCTCAACACCTCACTCAGACACACATTACAAGTACATTTGCAATTCAAATTTATTTCAAATCCCGGGCAGTTTATTTTCTGTTATTTGTAGTAATTATGAGAACAGGAAGCTTGTAAGCTTACTAAAGGTGATTTTGATGAATGCTTTTTATCAACAGCAGGCAACCTAGCTAGGTCACTGTAAATGTTTGCAATTGGAGTGCCACTCTGTTAGGCTTTTTATGTTAAATGATTATTCTCGCTTTTTAAAGGGATCAGTGTGTTAAGTATTAATCCCTTGATTAGGAAGGAAAAATAAAAAAGGAACATAGAGACTATTAGATCTGACTTAGCATGGCTGTCTTACCTCATGAGGATGACAGAAATAAAGGGGCGGGTTTGCCACAGCTGAGTTGAGTTAAAGGTTACTCTTGCAGAGCAAACAAACAATTGCGGGTGTTGCACATAATTTTTTCAAATCCCGTTAGTCCAGTATTTATAATGCAGGGAATTCCCACAGTCTTTCCCTTTCACCCTCTGAGTGTGCAGGAAAAAACAAACAAACAAACGTGCAAAAATTGTACTCTGAACACGACTGGATAAATTGCTATTTAATCCGGTTAGCATCCATTGATGCCAAACTCTTTAAGTAATTTGCAATCATTTAGAGCTGTGGGATAGGTCCACACACACACTACATATCAGACAGCAGACAAACAAAATCATAGCACACAAAAGATCACTATATCCAAGGTTTCCATCTGATATGTCTCAGACTCAAGCCGAATGAATTTGTCAAAGTTTGCACAGAGAACTCCTCAACCCTGAAGATAGCTCTCTGAGATGTTTAAGTAAACATAGACTAAAGGCTTTTCAGGTCGGTCTTAGCCTTTTACATGCAACTTATGTAGGACCTTACATCATTTGTTGTGGTGAAGAAACTTTCATTTCATATTAGAGTATGTTGTCTGATTGCCACATTTTTTCTTAGTTCACTATTGATTTTTGAAGCAATAAGCGAACAAATTTCCTTTTAGTTTTTGTTAGTATCCACAATATGGTGTTGTTCACAGCTGTACAATCTGGGATTTACCAGTGTTTTCTTAGCTTTGCTCCTCTTTAGAATAAAGAAATTTTATATGAGTGGTCTTAGCAACTCATATAAGACCACAGAACATCTGTTTTTTTACTGACTATAAGTTTTATCCATTGCAAAGAATCATACATTTAAATTTGAACTTTTAAATTATAGGAAATATATTCACGGTTTTGTGTTTGTGTCTTTATAGAACACATCAAAAATAGAGTTGAAGGGCCATAACCTATGCCTAAGTTAAATAGAAAAATGTCCAAGAACATAAGAAAACTCACTGAATGCATATGACTGCACAAAGTCCAATTTTTGGTAGATGTGTGTGTGTGTGTGTGTGTGTGTTTCTCTGTTAACTCTTGTCCGAACTTTCATTGTTTTGGCATCTACTTATTTACCATTGTACCAATTTCACACCTTGGTGCTACTCTTATGAGTTTCTAATGAATGTCAAAAACCTCATCAGTTTTCCTACAAACACTTTTTTACAAAGTGAGCAAGATAATATTTTTGATTTTTCTTATCTACTGTTCCTTAACCTTCAGAAACACACCGTCACCATCAGATACCCACAATTACACGCTTATTTACACACACAAAGTTTGCTTTTACTTACAAACACTCAGACAATGACACACATACACTCACACACATGCACACACATTCATTTTTAGCATTTTTTGATTCACTCCTCATGTATAATACTTTCTCCCCCTTTCAGTTTCTCTTTAACTCATAATTACTTACTCTGTCTCTCTCCCTCATTCTCTCTCTCTCACACACACACCTCTCTCTCTCTCTTTCTCTTTGTCTCTGTCTCTCTCTCTCTTACACTTCTTTCTCTTTGTCTCTGTCTCTCTCTCTCTTACACTCACACACACACACACACACACACACACACACACACACACACACACACACACAATGTGTCAGACCTCCCCAGGCATACTGTAACTTATCATTATGCAGTGCCTCCACTCCCACCTGAATCCCTGGGCTGAATTTTTACTCAGGTATTTGTCTTGCACAAGCTTAACTTTGATCCCGCTCCAATTATCCAGTGCGGTGTTCGCGTGAGCCCCCTAATGCTCTGGGCCTTCAAGGCCGTGTGTGTTTGGAGTGGCCGCGAGCAGCTGTCAAGACCGCTGGTGCCAATTCACCTCGCTAAGTCCCTGTTTCTTCTTAATGTTCCCACATGATCAGGAAAGAACACAGGGGGAAATGGAGAGGAGGGGGACATAAAGCATGGCTCTGTTTATTTGTTAGGCAGATTCATCCATATGTATGATGCGTGTCCTTCATCAAGCCCAGTGTTGCTTTGCTGTAGCTGGCGTGTGGTTGGCGGAAGCTCAAGTGGTTGTGTGTATGAATGTATTTATGTGTGTTTGATATGAGTGTGTGTGTGTGTGTAAGTGTGGAGGAAATGTTGTGTATTTGTATTGGCAAATATATCACATGAATGGACTTGGACAGTGTGTGGATGGGCACACACACACTCATACACACACACACACACACACACACATACACAGATAAACTACACCTTTTTCAATATTGCCTTGCACTCTACTTTGTTGCCTTCTAAACCTGCTCTGCATTCTCTGTCATGGCACCTACACTGTGCTCGTGCCATGTGTGGTGTGGTGTGCTGCTACACTCTTGTCTCCCTGGGCCACCCCTCTTGTCACAGTGTGATCCCTCTTATCCCACAGATGCTCGGATGGATTGGGATCCGATGACTGTGTGTGTGTGTGTGTGTGTGTGGGGGGGGGGTGTGGTGTGGTAGCGTCCACTAATCCTAATTCTCTGTCATGTTCAGGGGGAGCCATTTCTGGAAGACTGCAGTCTGGCAGTGGGCTCGGCTTTCAAGGCCTGTGCAGACAGTCATTTGTACAGAGATGAATTTCAGGCCTTCTAAGGATTGTCTGTGATTGGCAGTGTGTTTGAACATTTCGACATGGCACAAATGTTGCTACAGCCATATCAAAGCAGTCTGGTCTCTGTGTCTGTGTGTGTGTTTGTGGTTGTGTGTGTGTGTGTGTGTGCGTCTGTGTGTGTGCGCACTGTTTTTGTAAGCATCTTTGTATGTGAGATAATGTGTGTGTGTGTGTGTGTGTGTGTGTGTGTGTGTACAAAAGATCATCACTATGAGATGGCTGGTTTTATCAGCACCCTGCTCATGCTTCTTTGCTCATTCCTGCTTGTTTGTGTGTTTGAGGCGTTTCGGGTGAGCGCTGCTTCCTCCAGACTCCAGGACTACTGCAGGTCACTGATCTCTGCTGCTCAGTCCCACTCTAAAGGCAGTTTCGTGCTCCTCTGCTGACAGTTGCAGGTGTCTACTATAAGGTCATGTGGTTACTCTACCTGCAGATAACGCAAGGCGCAAGCAAAAAGCCCTGTGGTCTTGTTAGTCTGTGTCTGGGCCGGGATTTTCCACAGGACTCTTGGTGGAGTAACTTGATCTTTTCTGCTGCTCAGCATAGTTACCATCTTCTGCTCTTCTCTCATCCGTGAGCCCTTTTGTCATTGTCTTTCACATTCTTTCTTGGTTGGAGAGACCTCAGCGGCGTGATCTGAGGTGTTGTGTATTCGAACTAAATGCACTGCACACACACACACACACAGACACACAAACACACACACATAGACACACATAAACATGCACACACACACACACACACACACACACACACACACACACACACATAGGTGCTCAAGATGTTTTTTTGTTTTTTTTTAACGCAGTTATTCCACCTGCTTGAGGTTGGTGGAGTGTTCAGAGTACACTATGAACTAATCAATTATGATTCAGCAGAGACTCACTCTGTCTCCCTCCCAGGGTGCAGAGCACAGCAGTGTGCCTTCCTTCCACTCTATCAAGAGGCCCCTTCCTTCCTTCTGTCTAAACAGCTACTGCAGGAGCTGCAGTTTGAATGGGCACAGAAGCACAAATGCAAACTGCAGAACTAAGGGGCGACATTGTTTAGATTGGTGCTGTGATGTTTCCCAGCAGATCTCACAGTTTTTCAAGAGGCAGTGGAGAGGGTAGAACAGCAGTACCAGAGAGAGAGACAGAAAGAGAGAGTGTTACATTCATCTGTGATTTATTCAGGAATGTATGAGCCAGCATACACGATGAATTGAAATGTAGGTTTTTTTTACACAATGAATTTTAAACAAAAACAAAAAAAAACACAATACGGAGGGGAAAGTAATAATAAAAACACACTTTCTTGTTTAGCTTGCTGTGTGGAGAATACTTCAGCTGGAATGGAGACAGTAAGAAAGCCAACCCAGACAACAGACGAGTCAGTTCTGATCTGGATCTGATCATCCGCCCCAGGTCTGGTTCTGTCCTGGCCCAGCATTGGCCCGTCAGCAGCAGCAGCAGTAGCAGCTGTGTGGAAGTGAGCTCAATTAGATACAGATATCCAACATTCCCAGCCACTATGCCCCCCCCCCCCCCCCCCGCCCCCTCCCAACCCCCCACACCTCCCCTCCCCTTCCCCTCTCAGCACCCACCACTGGCCATTTTGGCTGTGAGTCGCCGACAGATGTCTGTATTTATTGTCGTCCCCAGGCGGGGAACATCTGTGTTTTTTGACGGCAGGTTTTGCATTTGTCTCCAACAGATGAGCCGCAGGGGGAGGATCAGCTCATAGACACATGCACACACACACACACACACTTACTCACTGGACACCCTGTCCTTTCGCTGCAGGATTAACTTTTTTGCCCGCCATCCCTCTCTCTGCTGTCAGTGAAAATGAATCAAATCTGGCTAATAGGAAAATAAATTCAGGCATTTCTGGTTCTGGGGCCTGTTTATTAAGTAGCTTGGCAGCTGAGGTGTGTCTGCGTCTGTCACCAGGGAAGAAAGCGCTTTCATAAATCGTGCAAAATAAAGGCAAAGAGTGTGTGTGTGTGTGTGTTGGTGTCTCCTGTCACAGACCTGGTAATTTATAGGGGATTCATGACAGATCATACCATGTCTTGTGACTCGTTATCTTCCTGCTTTGCCTCTGTGTACCCCGTTATGTGGGCAGTTCAACATTGTTGGTTTGGATCTGCTCTGAATTAGCATTGCGCTAATCAAGCTGTTGTGATGCAAATTGACACGGAGCTTTCCTAGCATAGCTGGCTGGCACATTGCCCTTTGTTTTGAATATAGCTGCTTTTGATTTGAGGACTATAAGTGTGACTGTGTGTATGTGCATGTGGGCAGATTGTTAAGTGTAACTGAAGTTATTTTGCAGTGTTAAACCACATTTAGGTAAACTCAATTAGCCATAATTTACATTAGAATTAGACTTGAGCACACAGTACTTGATCACCAGCAAATTGTACCTCAAAATTAGAAGGGTGCTTGTCTTCCTGAAATTACATTTACCTTTCTAATGCTCCTGTATACAGTTGATTGGTGGAGTGTTTTTTTTTTTGTTTCTTCATGTTTTTTGTTGATTGCTAAAGAGCAGGCTTAGTGGTTGTATTACTGCAGTAGTCAAACCTACTGATTAGCATTTGATTTGCAATACATACACAACAAGGCAATGAAACTGTTCATCAAGTTCAGCCAAGGCGGAGGCAGACCGAGGCATTTTTCAATGACAATTGAGCGGTAGTTAGACAGGCTGGGAGATGCTCTTGTTTGTGTGTCTGTGTGTGTGTGTATGTGAGTGTGTGTGTATGTGTGTTTAGGGGGGCGACTGGTTGGTGGTACTCTGCAGAAGAAATCTCAGCATGGAGGCAGCTCAGTCTGCAGTTGTTGACTCCTGTGTTCCTTCACTTTCCCCACAATTTGTCTCAGCTGTAACAAAGCCCTCACAGGAACTAGGGCATCCCCCTCGAGGATCTCCCATCACTGTACTTCTGGGGAATAATTACTCACAGGCCTGCTTAATGATCCAATTTCATATCTAAGTGGATTGAAAAGTGCAGCTCCTTCCTGCTTTGACAAAATAGGCCTTGTTTGTTCACTAAATTGACTTTGCATATGTAGAGTGTGGAGAGGCCTTTTTTTTGTAATTATGCCGTGGTGGGAGTAGAATGGAGATTAATCACTAAGGGTTTGACAGTAGGGGAGATGTGTTCTTGATTCTCTCTCTAGACCACATTCCTAGCGCAGAGACATGTTTTGACATGTACACGCAGGGCACACTGGGAGAGTCAAAGAATTGTTAGATTCCCTTTGTTCTTCAGAGACTCTGTTTTTCAGATCATCCATTGAGATGCCGTCTCCACCCCTACCTGCTTCCGTAAAAAGGAACAAACACATTACCCACAAACAACAAATATAACTAAAACTGACTCTCTACTCTTCTGGCTTTCAACATGTGTAGTGCGTCTTGTTAAGAATTTCATTATGAGAATAAAGACTTTTTGATGTTTGCGTGCCTCAATGAAGCCTTGTAATCCATATACACATTTTCAGTTATATACTGTAGGTGCTTTAGCGCCTTATATAATAATGTGTGCTGGTTTGTGTTGGGTCACCACTAAAGTCTTTGATGTTCATAGGGAGGTGAAGATATCTGCATCTCTCCCGGGTATAAGCTGAGAGCTCCTTGTGTGGACCGACCTCGTCCGATTATTGATCAGTTTATACAGCTTTAGTGCAGTGAAGCAGGTGCTGGGGTACGGCGTCTGTTATAAATGGACTTGTTCAGGGGCACAGGGGTGGATCTCATTAACGTAGGAGACCTGGGGGCGTTTGTGCTGCATAACGCACCAGAGTTATGAGCCCTGGTCTGAGAGGGGTCACTGCTGCTGGGTCATGCTAATAAAGAAGTGGCTACGCTAATGGAGCGGGGCCATGCTAATAGATATGGAGAAGCTAACAGTGGTAGTGTGGTGTAGTGTGAGCATCGAGAGCTCAGGGCCTCTGTTCACAAAGCATTGTCTTACTGCTAATAGTATTCTAAGTCACGTTAAAAGCCTCTTAAGGACCTTCCTCCTTAAAGTTCTATGTACAAACCTGCAGCGACCAGCCTTACGTACACAAGAAGACTTTACATTTCAGAGCTTTCAATTTTTCCTTGCGAATATTTGCCCTTGCTGACTGTTAAGGTAGAACATTATCTCTCTCAGGTTATTCCATTTGTTTTTTTTTCACCTTTTAAACAAATTACTTTCTATTTTACGCATGTTTTATTTCAATTTCCATTTTTGAAATGTATTTAATTTGTTAATTATCTTCCTCTTTGAAGACTGAGGCGTTCTGCCGTAAAGTGGTTGAGATGTGTTGACAGCGTGTTGTGCACGGGAGGAGGGGAAAGAAGGAAGGCTCTCTGTGCTTATCTCTGCACCCATGCAAGCAGGAAGCAGGAAATAAACAATTAGCAGCCACTTGTCTGAAGTGGTCTTATCTTCTTGTTGTCTCTTACGGCCTTACATTTCTTCCATTGGCAGGAATTCAATCAATGGCGCATTTTTTCTTGTTTATAATCATCTTCAACAAAACATTCCGTCTGTGTGTGTATCTCTGTGTGTGTGTGTGTGTGTGTGTGCATGTGTGTCTGTGCATTCATGTGTGCGCACCCCATGTTTGTGTGTGTTTGTGTGTGTGTGTGTGTGTGTGTGTGTGTGTGTGTGTGTGTGTGTGTGTGTGTGTAAGAGCAATATTCAGAGAGCTCCCTTTCACAGGAGTGTGCAAAGCCACTTGCTAATGTAATGTCAAAATCAGTCATATGAGCACCTCTCCATGTCTTCTCCTTCCTGAGATCCCTAATTCAGCCTGAGTGGATTGCAGAGCTTCACGTGAAGAACTGACAGGGAGATGAGGATGTGAGAGGACGTGCGATTCACCAGGCTGCTTCGCTTTGTCAGGCAAATCTATACTTAGAAGGCCGTGTTCCTGTCACAGATTGTGTGAGTGCTGTTAACCGCACGCTTTTGCAGTGATAACGAGCCACGCTGCGCGTTCCTCGGCCGCCCGTCCCCCCTTCCCCGCCGGGTTTGGCGGTGGGGTTTGTTGGCGGCTCCTGTCAAACACTTCACTCGTGTTTCTCCTCCCTTGGCCAATCATTCCATTTGTCAGGAGGCAGTTGAAGCAGTCGGACGAGCCTGTGCTCGCTATCGATTGTGTGACTGTAAAAAGGTTATATTACTTCAAGCGGTCAGTGTCTAATGGTCCTTAAGTAATAGGATCAAACCCCCTTGGATGACAAATATTTTTAGGTTATTGATTCGCATTGCTTCAATGATATGCCTACAGGAAAGGAAAGAGACATCTGATGTGCATATATATGCTCTTCCCTTTCCTTAGTCATAATAGTAATAAAAGTACATGTGCTGTGCTCCCAGGATTGTGGCCCATGGGTTATGTGACCATCATGGTGGCACCATTACGGAAATAGAAAAGCACTCGGAAAGAGCAGACCTCCACCAAGGCAATATAGAATCACAATACAAATTCCAGACCGTGTTCCGGATCACCACTAAAATTTAATCACCTGTTCCTTGTCCTAATACCCATGTTTTTTAATTGTGTATTTCAGTAATTATTGATTAAATTATGTTTTTTTTTTATCTAGTAATAGCAATCCAAATGTAGATCCAATGATTTATCTGAAAATAAATTAAAATGGTGGATATAGTATATATATATATATATAAAATATATATAATATATTATTATTAATATATTAATATATATTATAATATATATAAAGAATGAGTTCATGAGAAATAATTGATTTAATGGTTAAAATATCCATTGCCCGGTGAAGCAGTAGCCATGGAACAGTGGCAGTGCTGTCAAGACATTTGCTTCTTCATTGCTTAGGGTTGACGGGACAGGCCTGCAATATGAATGTGAAGCTTTTGTCACCTTAGTGGTGATAACCATGTCTATTTCTTTCTCTAATTTATTTTCTCTAATTTGTATTTTGGTCCATGTCAGAGTCATTTTAGTCAAGCTGCCATGGCAGACAGTCTCTGAGCCAAAATAATTTCACCGCAGTGCTGTTTGCCTACATATACTGTGAATGCCAGCTTAGTGTCTTAAACCTACCCAGTATGTTGTAGTTAGTTAGACCTACCACCAAATAAATACCTGTTCTCTGCAGTACAGTATTATGTAGTATTGTATCCTAACATGTGCACATATCTGTTTGACTTTATTTGTAACATGTTTGGACATAATTATTTGTTTTTGTTGTGCAGTGCAGGAATCTCTTTACCCTCTTTCTAGTCCCCTGCGGAGACTGGGAAGCTAGTCATTTAAAAACTGATAATCAATGATGCAGGCATGCACTGAAATTAATTGAAATGAAAACACACACACACACACACACTCACACCCACGCACACCTTATCATTTAATTAGCATTCTCCCCCTTTACATTTTGTTGTTTTGAGCAAAGCAAACAAGCAAAAGACACACAGCAGGATGTGTGTCTTTTGATTGTAGTTGTTTGAAGCCTGTTGAACTGTGCGCCTGGCAGATCTAACTTTCTAGGTGTCTTATCACCTGATGCACATGGCTCGGTCTAACTGAAAGTGGACTATTTTTAATTCAGTGTGGCAAGCAACAAGAAGTAACAGTCAGGTCTTGGTCCAGCTCTGTTGTTCTTTATCGTTGGTGGCCATTAAAATGTTTCATTGCACTTTTTCTGTGCATTCATTTAGCCACAGCTTTTGTCCACAGCACAGTTGTTTTGTTTGTGTGTGTGTGCTTGTGTGTGTGTGTGTGTGTGTGTGTGTGTGCGTGTTTGTGTGTGTGAGTCTGCTTTTGGTATTGTTATTTAAACCATAACTCCATTGTTATAAGCAAATTGTTCTACCAGTTCAGCTATTGACCCAGGAGGCACAAAGTTGAAATGTCACAGCTTTGATGTGTGCATGTGTATGTGTGTGTGTGTGTGTGTGTATGTGTGTGCACGTTTTCATGGGTGAATTCAGTAGACAGAGAACATTACCTGTTTCACAAAAACATGGGAAGCTGTCGATGTTAAGTTAAGAGTCAGTCATTTGACCATAACTCTGTGTGTTTCTCTCTCTCTCTCCTGGCATACACTGCCTACATATGTATAGCTACAGACACAACCTTCCTTAAAGCCATCTCTGCAAGCAGTCACAGCTAGCAGATGACCCTAAAACTATGACGCATAAAACAGATCAGGGTCAAGCCTCTACTGCAGTGAGCTGAATTCTGGGATATGTCTACATTACTGTGTTCCCTGTGGATGCCAATCTGTTAAGACAGTAATAGGCTGTGTTCTGTTTATTTATATTTTAATGACAATGTCCACTGTAATCTGTTTCCAGTGGCAGACCACAAGCAGTAGAATATCTGTAAGCTGCTAGGATATCATCTTATTTATCATTTTTTTTACGTTTGCTTTTGTCCCCAATATTTTTTATTAGTCTTTTTCCACCATTCTGGCCTTAAAACAAGGACATGGTCATTTGATGCCATTTTAATCTTATGGGGAGTGATTTTGGATTTTGCTCTCTGTGGTAGTTCTGTCTGGGGTGAACTGTTCGGGACCTGTTCATGTCTTGCAGATTGTTTGAAAGAGAGCTGGAAGAAAAAAGGGATTATCAAAAGCTCTTTATTAAATATTGATAATAATTCTGTGATCTGTGCAGCTGTTGAGATGTCCTTATTTGACTGTGTGTGTGTGTGTGTGTGTGTGTGTGTGTGCATGAATGCGTGCATAAATGTGGGTGAATGTGTGTGTGTGGGGGGGGATGGGTGGGTGGGTGAGTGTAGCATATGTGTGTGTGTGTGTGTGTGTGTGTGTGTGTGTGTGTGTGTCACTGCAGTGATGCAATGAGGCTCTCACAAAATAACTCTTCGCCTTTGGAGTGGTGCTCTTGCACGACCTGTGTAATTTAACAGCTCCACTTGTGAAGCGGCATGCTGCATTGTTTTAAAGCTAGGACATTGTCACTACAAAGTGCTGACCGATTTGATGTTTAAAGTCTACAAACCAAAAAGGCACAGCAAAGGGAACTCATTCTAGAAGCCTCCATGGTGTTTGCCATCTGCAAATCCTCCCAGTAAATTTGGCACTGCCTGGCATTTCAGCTTTATGGCTTTGGGGGTTACATTTACTGACTGCTGATAGCTTAAAGAGATTAACAGGGCTACTTTTGCCATATTTTATGAGAGAGGGCTGATAATTCCTCAGACTGTTTTTTATCATTGTTATTATTATTTTGATTATTATGAGGGAACAGTGGTGTGTCTTTGTGACACATTCTCCGCAGTTGTTTTGGCCTCTGCTGCGCTAATGTCCATTGTTATCTCACATGTCTTCAGGCACAAAAAAAACTCTTTTAAGGCGATTGGGCTGACAGTCTCCAGCGGACAAGCTGGCGAAGGTTATTATCAGAGCCCAACACATTGCAACGGATCCCGACTCGGCAGGCTCAGGGGCCTACAGGTGGCAAGACGCCACATAGCCACATAACCTTCCGAAGGTTGCAGCTTCTGCTGATAAACCGCTGAGCAGCAAAGCAAGGTCCCTCCTCAAGGTCTCCTCTACAGTGAATATTCATCTTACTTGTGCATTTAGTACTGTCTATACTCTCTCTTTCTCTCTCTCTCTCTCTCTCTCTCTCTCTCTCACACACACACACACACACACACACACACAGTACATCCTTTCATAAATGTAGCATTCACTATAAACAAACCACATTACACAAAGCTGATAGTGTGCCAACAACAAGACAGCATTCATCATCTAAATAGGCTTTGGCCAGAACTGTTTGTCCGTGTGTGTTTTGTGTGTGTGTGTGTCTGTACGTGTGCGCGTGTGTATGTGTGCGTGCTTCTGTTTGTGTGTGTGTGTGTGTGTGTATGTCTACTCTGGCCTATGTATGCAGTCAGTTTGTTATAGCGGACCAATTAAATTGGCTCATAGATTTTTCGTCATAAAAAATACATAAAGTGTGAGGGACGGTAGCCCATAACAAAACATTGTTAAGACAAAGGTTCCATTGGGAACGGGGCAGATGCTTCCCACTCTATTGATTCACGTCAAGCAAGGAGAAACTGCTCTCAATTCCTCCAATCAGTTGGCATCAATCTTGTTAATATACATCAAACTGCCATTTTGTTTCTCTTTTCTGTCTCCCAGCAGTTTCTATGTGTGATTGCATGGAATCTGACATCACTTTTGACGAGAAAGCACTCATTTGCCTTCTGTGAATGTGCAGTAATTTGTTTATTGTAATCGTGCAATAAATCATTTATCTCTAATCTGTTGGCTGCAGCGACGGTAATTACTATTCACTCTGCATTGTTCAAACAGTGATAATCTGCTGCTGGATTTGTCCTACTAAGCTCTGTGTTGTGTGTGCGCATATGAGGGAGTGTGTGTATGTGTGTGTGTGTGTGTGTGTGTGTTTGTGTGTGTATGCAAGTGTGTCTGTGCCTGTGTGTGTGCTGGTGTGCATGTATGTATGTGTGTGTGTGTGTGTGTGTAGGGGAGTCTTGTGGGGACAAAAATTTTAATTTCCTGTGTTTATTTTTCTCTTCCTTCTCCTCTCCTTTCTGCCCCCTTTCATTGCCCTGTGAGGCTAGGAGAGCAGTCAGGCCACTGCTCTCTGTGTTTCTTCTGTGCCGGTTCTGCTCCAGAGCTGTGCCTGTGTCCTCTGCTGTCTGGGCAACAGAACTCAGTGGGTCTCCATGTTTGTTTGTTCTTGCCTGCTGCCCAAGCCAAAGACCAGTGACTCATATTGACCCCCCCCCCCCCCTACACACACACTCCCCGCCCAAAACACACACATATTGTCAGTGGAAAGCTTGTAGCTTTTTATGCACCCTCCCCATAGCCAGGTGCTTAGTGGCACGGTGGGGGGATTTCCTTAGTCTTGTTCCCCTGGGTGAAAGAAAAATAGAAAGAGAGAGAAATAAAGAGAAAGAGAGTTCGAGAAATAAAGAAATAAGTGTGTGAATGTGTGTGTGTGTGTGTGTGTGTGTGTGTGCAAGAGAGAGATGAGAGAGTGAATAAGAGAGAGAGAGAGAAGAAGAAGGTGAGAGGGAAAGAAAGAGAGGTAGAGATGGAAAGAGAGAGAGGCATGGGCATGCACCCTACTGCAACTCTGCTCCGGCTCTCCACACTAACAGGCTTCTGGGGCTCAGGGCTCCAGGGCTGTGTCCTCTCCACACTGCCTGGAGGTGTGTGTGTGTGTGTGTCCGTATGTGAGGGGTAAATGTTCATGTCAGGAAATGAACACCTTAAGCCTCTCTTCAGGAGCTGCTATAGAAATGTTTAGACAGCAATTTAGACTTCAAGTTTTGTTCATGCTAGGCTACTCTCCTTTTAATATACAATGATATCAATGATATTGCAATTTTTACCATACTATTACTATGGGTAACTGCGTAATGTAAATAGGTGGCACCGGCTTCATCAATCATTAATCATTTACCTTGAAAAGACCACTGCATAGAGGGGAATGAACCATTCATTTCACCAGATGTTGCCCTGCTCCCAATTCCTCCTTCACTCTAGCCCCTATCAGTCCATTGCTAACAGCTTTTAGCCTTATTTGTGAAATGTAGCAGCCCATCAGACAGCTGTTCCTCAGATGAGATGACTCATTATTAAATGACTCTTATTTTACCTATCAAGTAGGGATTTAACAGACCCAGGCACATCTGGTGCTGGTCACTAAACCCTGTTAATGTCTCGTCAATCAACTAAACAGTCTGTATCCAGAGCCAGTGCTGCCTTGTTAAGGTTTATGTGGAAAATCCTGCACCAAACAGCGTCAGATGGAGTCAGACACACTGAATAGAGCTTTGGGTTATTGAAATATGGCAATGAATAAGAACATTTGGTGTGACTTGTTATTAAATAAATAAGTATAAGTCTTACCAGAAAGTTCAAAGTCTGTGTACTAGTTTTAAAAAGCCTCTAATGAAATGGGTTTACACATTTTGACAAGAAGTCTAAGTGAGAGCAAAGAAGAAGCCAGCTCAGAGGTACTATTAAGGCTGGTCTTGACTGCCAAGCAATCAGAGGCACCCAGCTATAAATCTGATGTCTGTCTTAAATATGGAGGAGTTTAAAAGCTTCTAGACTCTGCCCCTTAGTCAATGACGTTTCAGTTTCAGCACCGGACAGCTCCTCAAGCTCCCTTCAGCTCAGGGGCATTTCAGAACCATGGACAGCTCCCCGAGTTCCCCTGCTGCTGTGTCAGTGTGTTCAGGGAACCACAGCAAGCAGGGGAAAACTCTCCAGTGCAGACTCCACTCTGTGTTTTTGAAATCTCTTAAATTGGCCCGGCTTGTGAACCTAATGAAATTTTCTACAGTTTTTTTTTTTTTTTAACAGCATATGATAATTCCTGGGTGCCAGCGCCTGTGTTACTCATTGTGTTCTTTGAAAGCGTCGTTTGATGCCCGTAGCCTCCCGTGTCCTTCTGCCCCTCTCTGCCCTGGGCACAGCTGATAAGTCGGCTGCGCCCCGAGTTACTTCTCCCCCCCGCAGGTGCAGTTATGCCTGAATTCCAATTTATCTCCCTGTTGGCTATGTTTGCTAAAGTGGTCCAGCGATCCATTTATTATGAGCAACGGAAAAATAGAGCAGAGATTTTGCCTGCACTGGGCAGACAGGAAGAGAGAGAGTGAGTGTGTGTTCGCGCGCGTGTGTGTGTGTGTGTGTGTGTGTGTGTGTGTGTGTGTGTGTGTGTGTGTGTGTGTGCTTGTGTGTGAGAGAAAGAGAAAGAGAGAGAGAGGGAGGGTATGTGTGTGTGTGTGTGTGTGTGTGCATTTGTTTGTATGTTTATGAGTTTCTGTGTGCCTTTGTGTGTATGTTTGTGTATGTTTGCGTTTGTATGAGAGAGTGAGAATGTGTGTGAGTGTGTGTTTGTGTATGTTTATGTGTGTTTGTGTGCATTTGTGTGTGTGTGTTGCTGTGTGTACGCGCCACTGAACTCTAATGGCTAGCAGAAACAAAGTAGACCCCTAATGATGGCTGACAGCACTCATCTATTGTGGTCATGTGATACAGCAGAGCAGACGTAGTGTAGCCAAGCTCAATATTTGGCCACACTTCCCCCCGCGGTATGAAAACAATGGTGCCAGCATAACAAACCTGTCTGACAACGAGGGCCAGCTCAAGAATGCATCAATTTCATATTTCTCGCAATGTCATTTTAAGTAGCTGTTTGGCTCCCTTTGAGGGGGTTTGTATTATGAGAAACTAAAAACTGACAACAAATGTCCCCATTTCAGCCCTCAAAAAAAGATGTGGATGCTTGCAAGTGATGAAACGCTTTCTGACTGGTATTAGGTGAACAAAAGGCTTCATTTCCTCCCTCAGTAAGCATAAAACTTGCCTGCAAGAGATGCTTTAAGCATGACACAAAGCAGCGCTGTAATGGTGCCGCCCATTTTCCACACTGGAGGTCTTGTTGAGCGAGTAGGCTTTTAACTCGCCGGCAATTGGCGCAGTCTTCTTAGGGTGGTTGAGTGAGGGGCGGGTTAGGTGATGAAGTGGATGCAAGGGGAGCGACGTGTCAGATTAGCAGCTACCTGCTGTGAGGCAAGAAAGATCACCTGTGTGCGGATGGACACATCGCATCATGTCGCTCCGTGCCACACGCCGCAGCGGTGTCAGATGGGAACAGGATACTCCACAGGCGCTTGCTCAATTGACGTCGACTTCCCGCCACGTTCGGCGCGCATCTAACGCCGAGTGGGTGGTTCTTCTAACCGCTAATACACGCCAGGCCCTGCTGAGCCTGCTGTTTGCCTCCTAATCCTGGAGGATGTAATAACACTCCCTCACCCCCCTACACACACACACACACACACACACACACACACACACACATCCTTGCAAGGCCGGAGCTGCACAATTAAGTCCCACACATCCAGCTGCAGGCTGTGAGGCCCAGTTCAAGGCCGGAAAGCTATTAATTCTTACAGGAACTGCTGATTCATTCCCCCACATCCTCCTTCATGAACCCCCTAACCACTCCCATTCCCCCCATCCCCCCACCCTCCACTCTCCTTCGTTCCTCTCCATTAACTGACTCCAGACCAGCTCCTCTGCCATTACGGCTCTAACCCCAGCCATTGTGTGTCAAATGCTGCAAGAGACCTGGAATCAGCATCGAAGCGGCAGTAGTGACTCACTCAGAAATGTTGCCTGTAGCCACGTCTGTTTTCTTGATGGTGAGTGTGGGGGTTGTTGCTTTTTTTATAATAGCCATAACTTGTTATGAATCCAGGCCATGTTTGGGTTCTGACATTACCCCCTGAGGGTTTTTTTTTTTTTCAAGCATGGGGCCATGAAACATTCATCAGCCTGCACTGGGGCGGTCTTGGCGAGCTGGACGTGATTCATGATAGTGCAGAAGGTTCCAGGTAAAATCTCTCCGTGGAGGGGTTTCAGCTTCGCATGTGTGGCGGGTGTACGCTATTAAAACAAATGTACTCCAACTTTTAAGACCATGCTCTAATATCTAGAATCTATAGCTTTTTATGTGGCACTGATGCTGCGATTGCTCCAGCCCCATAAATCATGAAGCCTGCGTGTGCGTAGGTGCAGAAGGAGGGCAATGCTCTGAATGGGCCTAGATGATAGTCAAATCTGGAACAGGTCCAACTGAGGCCTAAGGGAGAATTTCTGCTGAATCTGGGCCATTTACAGACCAGAGCTGGGCCTAAAGTCAGCTACTCTCTAGCTGCTATCTTACCTCCCACCTTCTGAAGCCAGACACACATGTAAAGGCAGTGCTTGAAGTGGGAAAAAATAAGTATCGGAACAAATCTGACAATATCGGAACAAATCTGACAAGTAACATTCATGCTGTGAAAAAAACTATTTTAATTTAGTCATTTTTCCTATAGGCCTAGGCCTTTTTGTTCTAATTCACAAATTATATACTTAACCATTAAAACAACATAAAACCAGACTAGTGTCTGTGTGATACTGTGTGATACAACCATAGCCTATGAGCCTTAGTGCCAAAGACCTAGAAGAAGAGAACAGTGTAATAGGCTGCACATGTTCCATTTAACTAACAAGATTAACAACCGACCAGAACAGAGACTCAAATATCTGATTCCAAATGAACTACGTCTACATGGAAAGCACTTTCAGCACACACCCGTGCAAGCTGCTGAGTAGCCTACTCACAAACTTTTTTTGCTTTGCTTTTCTGGACTTCCATTCCACTGTCTTTTTTGTGTTTCATTGAACACTAACATGATTGTTTCATGGACCAACAATGATGAAGACCACTTCTGTTTTATTAGTTTCATTATTTTTCAGTAAGCAATGGCACCATAAAGATTATGATATGCACAGTATATACTGTAACAGTTTACATCACATGAGACCTGCCCTTATGTGATTGGTTGGGACTCAAAATGGCCAATCTTGCCACGGGGTAGTGTAGTCTTTTATCGGTCGTATCGATATTGTCTGGACCATTCTCTGGCGAATGCATTGTATCAGCTTCAGTAAGTGTTGGGACGCTAAAAAAAGTGGTGGAATCCAAAAGAACAGTGGGTCAATCATCCAATCAGAACATTTGGAATCAATCATGTGATTGCCTAGCAACATTGATAGCAACACTGATTGCTATGAAAAAATTGTGTGTCCTCACCTCAAAGTTCCTCATGACTTTTCAAACTCATGAAGTTTCTCAGCCCTCCCTGCCTCTTGACCTGCATTGTGTGAAGACACTAGTACTGCTCACGTGCACATCTATGTGAACTTGCACATGCACACCTCACCACCCTCCCTATGCATAATTGGAATGAATTTGTTCTCCAAGGGTGTTTTCACTTGAGAAAAGAGAGAAAAAAAAGTTGCATCAAGGCCACACTGCATGCCTACTGAGAGAGAGCAGGACCTGTTTGACTGTGGGGGATTGAAAGGCATGAGATACATTCGATTCGACACCTTGTGACCCAAATCCTGCTCTCACACCAGTGCAGTATGTTCAACAAAAATCAGCCCTGTCAGACACACCTCCTCCCCCAAAACACACACACACACACACACCTCTGACTCTCTCTCTTTCCCTCTCCCTTGGCAGTATCGCACGGTAGTTCAGCACTCCTCAACAAACACAAGTGTGTTTTTTTCGTGTATGGATCTTGGTCCATAGTCAAGTTGCCTCCAACTTTTTCAAACAGTAGAATTGAATAGGTCCCTTGCTTTATGGCTATAACACTTGCAGTGGCACCTCAGAATTTTACATAATAAAAATGCATGGTAGCAGAAGAAGCAGTGTGTGTGTGTGTGTGTGTGTGTGTGTGTGTGTGTGTGTGTGTGTATCCTCCTGTGCGAGGCTTATCAAAAGCAAAACACACTGGCAAGCAGCCATGCTGACGGTGAAGAAGAAGTTCTCAAGCATATAGGTCTTTATCAGACTTTAATGTTGTGGATAAAGATACATACATTGCAATGGGAGCTTCCTCTGATCATCACTTATAGGAGCCAAACCACGTAAACTGAACACTCGCAATTAATCCTCTTGCTGATCAATCAGTTGATTTTAAAAGCTCGCTTTTGAAAAGCTTACGCATGCAAGTACAGTATCTCTTCCTGCCGCGCTTCTGTCTGCTTTTTACTGAGTGGTGTAAATTACCACTTTTCTTATCTCTGTGAAAGTTACTTGTGTGTATTCCTTACACCAGACATACAGTTGAAGCGTCCTGCTTGTGGAGCATAAAATATGTGTGTGCATATGTGTGTATTATTGTATACTCTTTGAAGTGGAATTGAATTGTAGCAGCATACGCTTTGTGATTGGAACACTTTAGTGTCACACTGGGCTAATAGTCTCTCTGACTCTGTGTGGCTTTGCTGCTGTAGGACTGGGCACTAGAACCTAAATCCCACACCTGTGCTTTCCACTGCGGGGGAAATGGGGTTGATGTGGGTGAGGGGATGGGGGGGGGGGCGGGGTTGGGTTGGGTTGGTGGTGGACACCCTGGAGAGTAGCTGTCGTTAGAACCTTTAATCAAGCAGGGTACAAAGGCCTTAGTTAATGTAGCTAGTCAAGCTCCCACTGTTCTTTTTGTTCGAAGCGGCGGCTTTGAATTTAATTACACACAGATTTAAAGCATAGAGAAGGTAGTGGAGGTTGAAGGAGGTGGTGGAGGAGGAGGAAGAGGAGAAGGGAGAGAAGGGAGGTATTGAAAGGAATCTGGGATTTGTGTTCATGAATGAATACCTGCAGGGAAGAGTGGATGAAGGATCAGTGCTGCACTTTTGTTCCCAGGGAAGAGATAGGTTGGAATTATGGGACGGTGATCCGTCCTCGTCTGCATCATAAAAACAACCTAGTTCATAAAGTTCATGTTCCACTACAGGGCACTACAGGCTATCCAAAATGAAAAATGGGATACTAGCCCAACAGAGAATGAAAGCCAGTGTTTGAGCACAGAAAAACTGACTGAACTTAAATGTGCATGGAAATATGCAGTTTAAAAGTTAAAGTCAACTGGTATTAGATGCTTTTATCCAAAGCAACGCAGATTTGCAACATAGGACTTGGGAGTCAAACCTGGGTCGACCAATTGTGTCTGCTGCTCTAATTGTGGTAGAAAAATAAAGTAAAATGTTATTAAAACAGCATAAAATAATAACATTATTAGCTAAGCTTGCATGGTGTCATTTTCCTGGTCTACTTAATATAGCTTGTTGTTTTGTGTCACAAATAAAAAAGTAATATTTCATTAACATTTAAATAATGTTATTAATATTCACTGTATATTTACTGTTGTGGCTATATTTTGTTCATGTTAACCCCTGAAAAATCCTCCAGTATGCCTTTAGGAAGAACGGGTTGGGAATCCAGAGATGTTTTGCGTTTGAACCAGCAGTCTAACAGTTTAGGAGCATTTTACCCCTGATGCATTGCGAACCCTTGCGAACTGCAAACTCTTTCCAGACTGCAAATGCTTTTCCCTTTTTAACCCCCCCACCCCCATCACCACCACCCTGTTATTGTTCCAGACGTGTTGTGGCATCAGAAGGGGTTTTGAGACTGTGATTGGGTACCATTGATAAGCTTCTTAAGGGCGAGTGCAACGTCAAGTTGATTCAATTCACGTATTAGGAGAAACAATCGAAAGGAATTAGACTGTTAATCTGCACAGTTTTATTTATTTCTTTATTTATTTATGTATTGCTTGGTAAAAAGATCATCTTGAAAAGGTCTTATGTTTTTCATCCATCATTACAGCACATAGTGTGTGTGTGTGTGTGTGTATGTGTATGTGTGTGTGTGTGTTAATGTGGATGTGTGTAAGTGTGCATATCCATGATGTGTTTAAGCATGTGTCATGTCATGCAATTGGCTTGTGGTAGGCCTGCATCATTGTGTGTGTGTGTGTGTGTGTGAAACAGAGATGTTTTTTGATCGTAAGTATGAAGAATGGATGAGATGTTATCAGCGTTCTTCCACCTCATAGTTTCCTTGCCTGAACTCAGCAGTTTTGGCAGCCTAAACCTGGTGCCCAGAGGTCAGTGAGGGCATTGATTCATTGTCCCACTCTGACGACGGCAGGCAGTGTCTAATCTTCTTTTCTTCTTTTTATCTGCCAGATATCATGGTGGGGCACAGAATTTTTTGTGGAATAATATTATATGATGGGAGAATTGAGTTTTTTTTAAGAGGCTTATTTTTCGGCTGAGAAAACTTGCATCATTCGAGATTTTTGCGCTTCATATTTTAGTCATCAGTCATTGTTGCAGGAAGCTTGTGAGTTTCCGAAAGTGACATCATTCAGTGAAGTCAAAGTAAGTGTGTTATGATCGACTGTGTGTGGACTGAAGGCTTGGCATTTAGCTGGGGACATCAGCAGCCCCTAGGACTGCAGTTTTCTATCTAGGCCCTTTTGTTAGTTCAAGTGTTTCAATGTCTGCCTTGCTTCATCTCTCCTTATGTCTATCTGCAGTCTGAATCATGCCCAGACTTGTCTTGTTTCCAGACATTTGACTGAAAGAGTAGACTTGGATAATTTCTTTTTGAAGAACTCCAGGCTTCAAAATGTAGATTTTCAAATGTGGACAGCATATCAAAGTCTTCAGTCATCCTCCCAAATATTATGAAAATTCTTAGAAGAAAAGTTAACAAGAGAGAAAAGAAGGTTAATTTCGTAAGTATATGTTATACTGAAGGACAGTCTGAATGACTGTGAAATAAATTCATGGCACATAGTTATTTTCACACCCAGTGCTGTCACTGACTATAATAGAGAAAGTCAAGATGCTTAGTGATATATTCTGTCCACATTACATCATCACTACCAGTGTCTAAATGCTTACTGTTCTAATCAGATAAGATCATTTCTTTAAACACCTCTTGTTTTAATCAGATCTATATACTACTACTACTATATGACAAGTCCGTGGCCAGGGTCATGGCTTGTGGCAGGGTCTGTGTTGGACAGGCTGGCTGTGCCGTGTCAGTGGAGATTTAGCCTTGGTGACAGAGGCCTTGTAGCACACAGAGATGCCACCCGTCCCATTAATCATGCATGGCCTCGCCTGAACAGGGAAATTAATTAACTCATCCTAATCAAGACCGTCAGATGAGAGTGGATCTCTCTCTTTAGTGGATCTCTCTCTCTCTCTCTCTCTCTCTTTCACACACACGTATGCACACATACACCCCCCCCCCACACACACACACACCAGTTTGAAATGGCAACATCATTCTGTTCTCTGGGCCAAACCAAACACAGCAGGCATGTTAAATGATTGTTTTTTGTGTTTATATTGTGCATTGTGCAATCCCCTCCAAAAAAACAACAAAAACAACAAGGCAAGACAACAAGAGGAAGCATAGAAAGGGCAGTGTAATTTCTAGTGAGTAGAAGAGTGATGAGTACCTACTATATATTTACTTCACTTTCTCTCTTAGGTGTTTTATACTCGGTTAAGGTTATTAGTTTTGAAATATTTCAGTGTGTTTTCATTAACATTATCCATTGTTTTCATTGTTACCGATTCTCAGCTTTTTTGAGACGTGAAGTACTGCCGTCATCAAATTCAAAAAGAGCTTGAAAATTTTTTCATAAATTTTCCATGAGAAAATTTTTGGCATAGTGACAGTTGTAAGTTTCAATATTTTGTTTTGTATCAGAATCCTTCCTTTTTTCACAACAGAATTCATTTTCTGTTCATTTACTATTTTATACAGTGTGTAGGATATCTTCTCAATTTTCCTAAATTCAAATATTTGCTGTGTATGCACAGCATGTCTAATCTAAACAAATAATAATTAAAAAAAAAAAAAAACACCACCATGCACAACCTAAAAGAACACAGCCATGTTTCTGTCCTCTGGAATAGAATTCAGTCTGCATAACTAGCAATTTACTCCCACGCGTCTGTCTGTGAAATGGACAGTTGAGATAATGCAAGAGGTAATCATTATATGCTCTTCAGCTGTCCTGCCGGAGAGCCATCCATGGGGAATATATATGTTTTTTTAAATCCCAAAGTGGAATGCTGTTTTTCTGCTTTTCTCTTGTCCATCCCAGAGACTGCTAGAGCCAAACAAAGATGTCTAGATTAGTGGTTCTCCTTCGGGTCTACAGGCTTGCAAGGCGTCTTGTTCAAAAGCCTGAAAGTCCCAAGGATGCCCTACAAAAGACAGATATGCAGAAATGAATCCTATTCATCTTTCAAAACACAACTAAGGATGAAGGTTAGAAACACGAAAAGTTTTGCACTGTTTACAGTTGGCCTTGTTGAAGGTTTTATTGTAATAAAAGGCCATTTGAGTTCTCAAAGTGGCTTTCATTCAGGGCAAAGCTCTTTGCTCTCAACAGGCAGCCTTTGCAAGAGTGAATGCAATTTTCCAGGTTGTAATCAGTTTCTAATGGAAAAGCGTAATATCTGGAGGAAATTATCCCTATGGACAGTTATTGCCTAATATGTGAACTGCATAATCTTAATAAAAAGGGTCATTTTTAAGTCAGTGCTCAACAGTCTGCACTCTCAGGAAATGGTTAAGAACTCCAGTTAAGAGGTGAGACCGCAACTCAACTCCAATACATAATCAGGTTTCGTTTTATTGACAGTAGTAAATTGCCTTCAGCATCATTAAGGATTTCAATGAGCTTTATTAGCATTTTCTGCCCTTAGCCTGCCACACCACCCAGGCTTAATCATCCCACACAATCAGCCAGGGCTGACATTTGCAAGTGAAAGGCCGGTGTATATTTTTGGTCTGTGTTGAAACAAGGTTGACCATGGCCGTGGTAATTGAAATGTGAAAAGAAAAGAGCCATGCTTGAGTGGAAAGCTTCCCTGCAGCCAGGGACTTTGAAGTTGAATGTCTTCAGAGTTAAATTCACTTCAGAGTTAAATTCACTTCAGTTAAATTCACTGGGCTTCCCAGAAAGAGAAATAAGTAAATGCAGAATCTATCCATAGCATTAGCATCAGCACTATGTAAGCGTGAGTGTGTGACACCTCATTCACTCTGCGATCTGCGTTTGCTGTGCTTATGGCATTTTGGAATCCACGTCAGCGTATGCCGCACGTGTCCCGCACAGTAGCACCGCAATGCTCCTGCGGTTTCTCTTGAAATAGAGACAAGTTCTACTTTCCCGTTCCTGCCGTGCACGATGTAGCGCAGCCTCCATAGACTTTAAACGTTTGTTTGGGCAGCTGGTTCGCACAGGAGACCGTCTATGGTGTGAATACACAAACGCACGCGCACCACAAACGGACAGCAACGTTACGGACCGTGAACGCTCTGATTTCTATATGCATGAGGCCTGAGAGAGAGAGAGAGATCTGTAATTGTTCTGTCCAGGCCCATTTCCAGTTTTATGTGTTCAGCTATTGATCCAGCACCCTGGCCAGCTTAGCTCAACCCAGCATTGGTACCTCTTTCTTTGGCTACTATGGTAGCATCAGCTCCCTGTTTAGTGTTGCTAGTTCTTTGTGTAGCAGTTGTGGTGGTAGCGACAACATCCTGCTCATTCTCTACATCATTGTTGCTAGATTTTTTTTTGTTTTTGTAGCAGACATGGGAGTGACAGCACCCTGCAAAATTGTTAGCTCATTCTGTGGTGGTGAAAGCAGTGACTGCATCCTGATCATCACACCTCAGCCCATCACTAGCTCTCTCTGTAACAGTTATGGTAGTGACAGCACACAGCTTAGTTCAGCATCTCTAACTCTTGGTAGCAACAGAACACTGCTCAGCACAGATTGTTAGCCCTTTATGTACCATCCATGGTTTTGGTGTTATTGATCTCCAGTGTCTAGTGTCAGTGTGGCTCTGCAAACATCTCTATGTAGCGCTCAGTTTCTCTGGCTCTGTGTGTGTGTGTGTGCGTGCGTTTGTGTGTGTGGGTGCGTGTCAGAAGCCTGTGTTCCGCTGACGCGTGTGCTAGAAAGTGTCAGCAGTTTCGTTGTCCGCTGTGCCAGTGCCGAAGGGTGGCATGCATACCCACCCGCCGCTGAAGCAGACATCGACTCCCCTGCCTGTCCCATCCTGTCTCCGGGAATCCAATTTCAGGGACACTTTGGGGAGTACTCCGCTTGAACCCTCTGCTGTCACCCGCACAGTACTCTGTCTCACATGATGCCTCTTGACTCCAGTTTTTCATGACTAGTCATGTTAAAATGAAACATCAATGTCATGTCAGCACATATCATAACTGCTTTAATGTTTTTGAAGCTGAGCTACTCATAAAAATGCAGCATAGACTGTTTTAGTATTTTGCAATATGAGAACTGTCAGGACAGCTAGTGGTAATTGCATAGTAACGCTGATGACGCTGATGATTTAAAAAAAATAAAAACGTGTCAGTAAATGTTTCTGTCAGGATGTTAACATTATGAAAGAGGTTTGGTTCAAGTGTAATGCAATGTGTATTTTTTTTTTTTCATATGATATAAGATCATTCTGCATACTGAAAGATTGTGTCACCCATATGTTTAAAGTGACACAATGCAGGGCTTTTACCTTAAAATAATAGCTTTGGAGCTCATTTTGATGCTTTGATTTGCACATCAGTGACATACAGACTCTCTGAGAGCCACTGCCTGTCTAGTACCTCTGATACTGCACTTAGTAACCTCACCCCTGTCCTTAATTAAGCACTGCCTTAGCTACTAAATCAGCATTCCACACACTGGAAGTTGACCAAAGGGGGGGAGTCAAATCTGAAGTTTCAAATTCAAAGTTGCTTTAATGGCATGACTGTTCAAAAGCAGTGTTGTAAAATCATAAATAACAGTTGAACATGACTTAGATCTTTTACTTAGACTTAGAATTTTGCCATTGCAAATGTATGTATGCATGTTTGTATGTGACAATAAAACTGAAAAGCTGAAACTAAACTGAAACTTAACACTGGAATATTATGAACCATTGGTAAAGAAGAAATAAAGTGTCTATATTGAATTGCTTTAATCATGCTCACAAATATGTGAATAGAGTAGAATGAACAAACAATGAACATTTCTGAATATATAAAATGCCTGATCATCTCACACAAATCATTCACACTGTATAATGTGATGCATCATGAGCAGGCTATCATCAGATAGAGCAGTGAGTGGAGGGACTGCTGACACAGGCAGCAGCATCTCAGTGCAGCTTGTATCAAAAATAAACTGAAAAGAAGTGCTTGAAAGCTCAGACTTTGTGTTCAGCATTGGCCCTGTCTACATTACAGCCAAAAGAATCACTGTCACATGTCATGTTTTTTTTGGTGCAAGGTGCTGTGCGAGGTGGTGGTGTTTTTTTCACGTTTTCCCTTTGCTGAGACAGAATGCAACCTTCTCTTTACATGCTCTTAGGCATAAAGATTGAAATAATGTGAGAGCTGTCTGTGAGTTCTGTGTGTATGTGTGTGGACGGGCGTAAATGTATGTGTGTATGTGTGTGGACGGGTGCTGGGTGTTGTTTTTTATGTCGTAGTGTGTGCTTGTGTGCTTGTGTGTGTGCATCAGTGTCTATGCCCAATTTAAAATATTATCTGTATTGTTTGCAGTCTATGTGTCTGTATTTTTCTCAGTCTTTATCACCCTGTCTGTGTGTGTGTGTGTGTGTGTGTGTGTGTGTGTGTGTGTGTGTGTGTGTGTGTGCTTGTCTGACTGATAGTGGTTGTTCCCTAGCTGAAGTGGATGAGTCAGCGTGGCAGTACGCTGTAGACTTGTCTTGTCTGCTGATGGAGCACATGTGCTTGTGTACTCTGTCCACAGTAATAATGGTGATCATATCAGTGCTGAAACTGTGCATGAAGAAGCCTGCTTTCAATACATGAAAAGTTCTTCTTGGTTCTTCACGGGGTGCCATTTGCTTTGATGTCTCTCCTTTATCCACTCCCTCTTTTCTCTCTCTCTCTCTCTCTCTCTCTCTCTCTCTCTCTCTCTCTCTCTGTCTGTCTCCCTCTCCCCTTCTATGCCTTGCTCTCTAACTCCCTGCTGTCATTAAAAAGCATGTCTGTAAAAAGTACACATGTAATTATACCAATCTACCAAGTCTGTTTAATGGACTTTGTGCATTTACCCTCTCACTTTTTCTCTCTTGTTGTGTGTCTGTGTGTGTGTGTGTGTGTGTGTGTTGGGGGGGTGGTATATGTGCAAGTGTATGAATGTTTTGTCCATGCTTGGGTGTTTCCTGTGTTGACCTGTCAGGGCAGGAAGTCCTCACACCTCCTGGCCCTCCTCCGTGGCCACCATATGCTGTTTGTCCCTCTGTGGCCACCATATGCTGTTTGTCCCTCACAGCAACCACTTCTGAGCTCATATACCCGTTAACCCTTGCACCATCACCACAACACTCACCACAACACAACAGCATCCTGCCTGCAATCGTTACATTCCCACAATGCAACACTAACGCACCATCCTGCTGTTTTTTTATCACTACAGCAGACACTGCAGAGCTGGCAATCTTGTTAAGCTCCATAGTATCACTACAACACAACAGTAGCAAAGTACAACTTTTAATGCAGACTTTAGTACCTATATACTTTTCACATGTTTAGTATTAATACAATGCAGTGGTATTAGACAAGTCCCACAGCAGTGCTCCAACCTGGACTTGTTAGCTTTCACAATGTTACAAAAAATATATGATACCATAACAAACCATGTTACTGATTAGAGTGAGTGCTGTGCAGTGCACTGCGAGAGCAGCTTTTAGATTTCCTTTGGTGCATTATATTCTGCTTGCTGTATCAGTTAAGGCTTATGAGCACTTTGACAGTACTTTTTTAATAGCCGTGGATTTTACCAGGCTAAAACTGTGAGTTAAACTGGCCCAAAATGTGTGAAATTAAAACATTTATGGCGTAGGTGGAAGAGTGGAAATTATTAAATGTATGTATAAATAAAACCAGATCCCAGTGTGCTGGATGGAGTGCTCATATGGTTAGAACTGAAAGCCTCTGTGGTGTTGGCCTAGAGTTTTCCTCCTATTGCTGACGTTGAATACTGATCCACTGCCAGTTTTATTTTCTTCCTCTGGCTGTCCACCTACATTTGATTGGGTCATAGGGAGTTCTGACCGGGTCTAAATTTAAGAACCACCAATGATGGATTAGCAAATCTTGATGTGCATGAGACTGTGCCCCTGTTTACCATTTCACTCAGGGTGGGTCATGCCCAAAGTCTTCAAATATGTAATCAGTTTGAAAATGGGCTTAATAATGGGATTTAGGTGTTATGTGAAGAGAGAGAGAGAGAGAGAGAGAGAGAGAATGGAAGCTGGGGGGCTCCTGAAAAAGTCAATGTACTTTAGAGATAAGGCAACTGTTTATCCTGTTAATGTGGCCCTTTAAATACATTAGTCTTTTTTTGGCTGCGTGCCCCTCTAATCCTGAGTAGTGGGAGAGAAGACAAACCATTTATGGATCCGCACATAAATTAAAGTGGCATTGTTTTCCGTAATGACTCCAATTTACATGTGGAAAGGGGGGGTTGCCCCAACTAAATTGTATTATGGCTCAATTGCTTATAAAAGCAGTGATGTGGGCACTTTAGTTTTTATAGGTGTATACGGCAGGATGACTGATAATGAGATGTAAAGCAGAGGTCACCTTGGGCAGCAGAGGAGATGAGTGGTAGCCATATATCCTCCATAGTGAGTGAGTGAAAGAGAGAGAGAGAGAGAGAGAGAGAGAGAGAGAGGAATGCTCATACAGCCAAAGGGAAGGAAACACAGACAGAAAGGCAAATGACAAGAAAAAAGAGAGGGAGTGAAAGAGAAAAATGAGAGAAAAATGGTGCTCAGTTCTCATATGTATGCTTCTGCTATGCGGACTTCTTTGATTTAAAAACAAATGCAGACATTAATATTTCATGGTTGAGAGTGAGCCTGATTGGGTGAGTGGGGTAGGTGCTTTATTGATTGCCTGATTTAGCCTGGCAGACCAAGGGGAACGGCCCTGCCTGGGTTCAGCCACACTCAGCAGCAGCAGTGGGATTGGATGAATAGATGGGCCGCTTTTAAAGTGTTCTCCGTCAGTGTCACAAAATATGTTTTTCATTCATATTTAAAAATGCCATCATCTCTCTCCCTCTCAGTCTCAGTGTCGGTCACAGTCACTGTCCATCGGTCACTTTCACACCTCTGTCTCTCTTCCTCTCACTCTTTCCCCTCTATCTCTGTCACTCTTTACTCCTCAGTTAACAGATGCTTCTTCCCTCCCTCTCTCTCCCCTCTCTCTCTTTTGACTCTCATTTCTCTCTTTCTCTCTGTGCTCCTTGGTTAATATATCTCTCTGCCTTGATTTTCTCTCTCTCTCTCTCTCTCTCTCTCTCTCAGTTAAATTCAAAGGCTTTATTGAAATTACAAAAAAATCCCTTTTTCATTCTCTCCTGCCTTCTCTTTTTCTCTTTCTTTTCTTCCTCTCTCTCTCTCTTTGTTTTTTTTCACTCTCTCCTTTATTCCCACACAATTCTTCTCACCATATGTACCATATGTTTTTTGATGTACTCTGCTGTTCCAGAATGTATTTACAACAGTTGTTAAACACAACTCTAAACACAACTATATGTTATTGCAGTGGTGTAAATGTTAGCACACACATATATTATCTGAGGTGGCTTTGTGGGGATGTTTTACTTCAGTGTGTGGTTTCTTTTGTCATCACATCAAATCAGGGTCAAGAGGGGAAGTGTGCACAGTTAACCAATTTCAGAAAACTGTATTGAAAAATCACACATCACATGTAAACTCTTCTTTTGTTAATTCCTGCTTTCTTTCTTTCTTTTTTTTTACGTAATATAATTGAATATCCTTTTGAGCACCACGCTGAAGATGCTTGTGTAGACTGAAGTTATGGAATCTGATTATGGAAGTTCGCTATTCTCTAGTGCTCCCTGGACTTGTGTTGTACTTTACATTGTATTATTGTGTACCTTCATACAGTTGCTACAGAGTAATATGAAGTGCCTGTTGGAGAAGCCAACTTTGACAAAGTGCTGAATTCTTTGAGACAGACAATTGGCTGAAGTGAGGCCCAATGCACACATTGTCTGAATCAATGCTCAGGACACACAACTAACTAAACTAACTAAACACAACTGTTACATGTACTATGTAGTCTAATGGCAAACATGTTCCAAGACAAGACATACATGTAATATGTATGTAGGCACTTAGCTGGTACACTTTATTTTAATGGGTTTATTTCACTGTATCAAAGAGTAACAAGGGTGTACCAACACCACTGTTACATGTACTTTACAATGTTATCGCACACATGTTACTAAGCATGGCAGTCTGAAGACAATGATGACTTTTGACTGGAACTATGTCTGGTTTGTATTCCAAAGTGGTGTCATTTCTCCCTGAGCTCAGCAACATCAACTAGTTGACCAACATAAGGGTGCTCTGAGCATTTGTTCACACACTCCATCATTAGGGTGTCTCAGTTCAGCCTATTGCCTCCAAAGAAGAATTTAGGGAGGCACTCCCTACAAAGTATTATAAAAGTATTATAAAAACTGTAACAACGGTTTGTAGGTATACAAACATACATGATGTAAATACAACACTAGTACATGATATTACATTTTGTTACACAGGTTGTACCACCACACCTAATTAGGTAGATACGCTGTAACAGCAACACCATAAAATAAAGTGTTTTACCAGAGAAAAATCTGCTAAAAATCACAGTTCACAGTAGGTATTGTTTATTTGCAAACACATTGAACAGTCATAAAACAGTCAATCTGGAAAGTGTGGTCTCAACATTTACAAGCTGGTAAGCTTGGTTGACTCTGGTGAATATCTCTGTGTAATTGCATGTATGCTGTGAACAAAAATGGACCATGTCAAAGAAGAAAGCCATTACTGTAGTGCGGATTGCTCATGTGAAAATTACCACATATAAATGTCTACACTATGTAAGTAGAGAATGTGTGGGCTAAGTATAAACACATATGTGTGTAGACTCTGAGGAGCTGTGAATGTAATCAAACGTGAATGCTGTGTTTACGCAAATGGAGAACTTTGCATAAAACACAGCTGTGGTGGAGATTATGTAGACTGTTAATGTGAAAATGATTCAATGCTGCTGCAAAGCTGAAGTAGTGATATATTGGAAATATATTAAGTGTAAACGCAAGGGTTGATTCCGAAGCACTCTCAGTGTAACCCCATATGTAGGTTGTTTTCTTAATTGTGTGGGGAATGTAAGGAGTCGGTTGTTTATAAGAACATACAGTGCACATTGATGTAGAGAAGTGTTTATAGTGTACATATTTCATGTCTGAGGTATTTTCTTTCCTGGGGGTTGTTAATATAAAAACTTGTATCTGTTACTTGTGAGGTAATAAATTTAGATTGTGTGAAGTGTTAGTGTGTAGAAGTGTTAATTGGCATATCTGCTGGTGTTCATTTGAAAGGCGTGAATGAATGTGAGTCCTCTGGAGATGTGAAGGCTCATTGACTCATGCTGGACAACATGAAACATGTATGTGTGTGTGTGTGTATGTGTGTGTGTGTGTGTGTGTGCGTGTGCGTGTGTGTGTATCTGGAGGCCCTGACACCCTCTCCTGTGTCTGTCAACTGGCCGGGTGATTGAACAGAGCCGTGGCTTGGCGTAGAGGAGGCATGCAGATGCATCACTGCCTTTGCCACCTCCGTAGAGTGATTGACATGGGCACTGCAGGCCCTGATGAGAGTGATACACACACACACACACACACACACTACTAATATCCAAATGTGCACCTCCCTGCTTGATGGTCAGACACATTTTGACACCTTTTTGAGGTGACCGTCATGGCCGAGTGGTCACACAGACAGTTTGACTTTTGTTTTTGGGCAGAAATCACTGCATATTTTTATCTTTTGTAATGTTGGCCTCTCTGAAATGTTTTTGTAGTTTAGAAGATGACTGGCATGACAATAGTATCTGCAACCATCTGTGAAAATGTTCCTCCCTCTCAGCCTGTACACAGCCACTCATGCACCACAGCAAGAAAGTCTCTGCTTAATTTGTGAGAACGTTTTCAGTGAATGATTGTATGTATGTATGTATGTATGTATGTATTAATTTATTTATTCTTATGTTTTACTCTCAGGAATACACGCCTTTCTTTCTCTCTCACATGCTAAATAAATAAACAAAAACGTCATAGATAAATAAACATAAAAAATGCCACCCCACCATGAGACAATCGATATGTAATCTGACAGCTCCATGTTTTTCTGGGCAGTGCTGACAGACATAGCCTGACAGGAGAGGCAAACAAAAGTAAACACCCCCAGCAAAGCTAAAATCTGCTTGGAGTGAGGGGCTGGGTGGTGGTGTGTGTGTGTGTGAGTGTGTGTTGGGGGGGGGGGGTTATTGGGTGGTGGAGGGCTGAATGGATCGACTACCATTGTTGGAGGGTGTACATGAAGCGTGGAGGTCAGACATACAAGCCTTATTAGAATGGCAAGCCTGAGTCTGCAGAATGAGATCCCGCTGACTCTGAGAGAGAGCGAGAGAGAGAGAGAGAGAGGAGAGAGGGTAATAGGAATGGCAAGAAATGAAGGAGGACACATGGAGGGAAATGAAAAGGGGAATAGAGAGGGAAAAACAGAAGTGTGTTGGAGGGAAAGAGTGGGTAAAGATGGAAAGAGTAGTTAAAGACGCACTGTACTGACTAACAGGGTCTTTGAGTGTGTGTGTGTGTGTGTGTGTGTGTGTGTGTGTGTGTGTGTGTGTGTGTGTGTGTGTGTGTGTGTGTGTGTGTGTGTGTGTGTGTGTGTGAATGTATGTGTGGAGAAAAGAGTTGAGTGAGTCAGGAAGCGATGGAGTGAGACTGAAGTGAGAGAGACTCTAGCATTGCAAGAGAAAAAGAATGAGCTTGAAGACAGATGGGCCGAGAAGAAAGATGGTGTACGGCAGCTATTCCATCAGTGGGGCTTAGGTACCCTCTCAAAATCTGGGGTTTTAGGGTTTTAGCACAGTACCTGCTTAGATGACGAAGAGAAGTTAGGTAGTCCCTCTTTACTGTGTAAGGTCAGCCTTAGAACAGGTACATCCCGACCATCATGGTCTCCCTCACGCTCAGTCCAACAGCAGGTGCCAAAGCTGGCTATCGTCCCATCATGGAGGTACTAATTATTCACTGTATGGAGATGATCTCTCTCAATGCAGATTCCATTATGGACCTTTTTAATGGCTGCCTCCCTGCCGGGGAGAAATATCACTACCCAGCTAGCCAGCCAGCCCTGTGGATGAGCCTTCATTAGAGGGATGACTCTGTAAGGGGTGCTCTGTGTGTGTGTGTGTGTGTGTGTGTGTGTGTGTGTGTGTGTATGTGTGTGTGTGAATTTTATGATTCTGTGAGAGAGTGAGTAGCCTTTGTGGCATGGGGTTTGAATTAAGGCTTACTTGCCCCTGACTGCGTTCTCCGATTTCAGATAAATTACTCCATTATGGCGCCGTTGGAAAACACACTTACCCCCTTTTTTATTTATTTATGTATTTATTTATTTATTTATTTATTTTAAGGCCCAGGATATTTTTAATTGAGTGGATTTTTAACAAGCTGGCATGGATACTAGGAATTTCCAAGCCCTCCATTGTGCTGGGTGATGAATAAGACACAGGGTCTGTTGTCCTCAGTCCTAATATTTAATGAGATGCGTCAAGACCGGAGGTGCTGTATGATGACGAGACTATGCGGGCCACCTGAGGGGACTTAATAAAAGCTTGCAACTACTCATTAAACAAACAAAGTGTGTGTGTGTGTGTGTGTCTGTCTGTGTGTGTGTGTGTGTTCATGTTCCTGTGTTCTTAATTCTCTCCTCCAGCTGGTCCACACTATTAAATAACTGTCAACTCCCCGATGTCCTCTACAGTGGGAAGTTTGCTGCTGGACTCTGTTGTCATCTTCTTTTCTCATTATATTAAAAGGCAGATTATGGTTGACATCGCGCTCGGTGCAGATAGTGTCACATGAGCTTGCCGCCGTGCTCTTCTGATGTCTTAGTCTCTCTCTGCTGCAGTAAATGCCTCTGGTTTTTTATCCTGTCCTCTCCATTTGTACATATTTGTGTTTTTTATTCCTCCAGGCTGTGCAGAGACTTGTCGCCTTCCTCTAATATATGAGGGTGAAATGTGACAGCAGATGTTGGATAGTAGCCGCAGTAGCAGTAGCAGCAGCACCTCTTTCCGTTACTTCAAAAGATTCATACTGATCAAGAGGTGGGGTTGGCTGGGGCTTTGAACTAACCCTACATCAGCAGGAAAAACAAAAAAAGCGAGGATGAGGATGGGAAATCTCATTTTACCAACAGCGATGTGACAAGGACGTGTGCAGCTAGGGTTTCCGAGGGAGGCGATGGGGCAAGTCCTCTCTGGTTTGGGCCTTGATGGATCCAGTTTCGTTTTGAAAGCTGGTGGAAGTCTATCATTATCCAACCTCCATGAATTATTAAACGTTCTGATGCCCATAACATTGTGATGGGCTGGGTGGACTGGCACCCTGACTGGTATGCTAGCTTGTGATATAGTGGGCATTGGCAGACTGGCAGGGATGTTAGAGCCACATGCCTAACGTCAGAGCAGCAACCGTTTCCTTCAGGCTGCCGGGTTTCATCTGTGTAAGCCAGGATGACACACGTTTGTTACAGGGCTGTTGAGCTGTCAGGACTGTCAGTATTGTGCATGCACAAACACAAACGTACACACACACACACACACACACATACACACACACACACACACACACACACACACACACATACCTCCCCCTCACACCACACTGCTCTCATCACCTTTAGGTTGATGAGAATGACCTTAGGTAAAAAATAACAGCCCACAGGGAAATCGAAAAAAAAAAAGAGCAGAAAACCTGCCTGGACAAGAGTGCTGGATGGATGAAGGACTCAGAATTCAGGGAGGTTTAGTTTGTATATATATATATATATATATATATATATATATATATATATATATATATATATGTGTGTGTGTGTGTGTGTGTGTGTGTGTGCGTGTGCCAGAGGTTGACTTTCACAACAGTTCCAGCACAGAATGTTCAAAATTGCTTTTTACATCAGAATCCTCCTGTAAGAGATATTATATCAACAGATATAACACAAAAACATAACATATGTTATTTGTGAGCTCAAGTATTATAATTTATATACTAAATCTATAGATGGTCCACATTTTATTGTGTGCACATCATTAATTCTCATTTTGATGACCTTGCTTTGTGGTGCTTTTTTCTCCTTCAAAGTTGTTGTAATTGGTAACTGTAAATGTATTATGAAGCCATATTTCTCAGTTCTGCCCACCGTTGTACCCTTGAGCAAGGCACTTAACCCTATGTTGCTCTAGGGGTGACTGGCCCTGAACAATTGATTGACAATTGACAAAATGTAAGTCACTTTGGATAAAAGCGTCTGCTAAATGCATAAATGTAAATGTAAATGTTCTCAGTTCCCTGTACTATCTTCTTCTAATTTGGGATTGAATTGATTGGTATTTGTAGAGGCCTCATTGGGATTATGCTAGAGAATTACTATCGCACTTCAAATTGAAGTTGTTGAGTCCAAGGTCCCAGGAGCTCCCTTTGGTTTTCTCAGTGCTATAGTGAAGTAATGGCCATGTAAACTTTATGATACCTTCATCAGAACGGCTTGATCAGCTCAGATCAGCATCAATAAGATGGGGGGAAAACCAAACAAAACAAAACAAAAAGTTGAGGCATTGATCTGAGAATTATATGATCAGCCAGCTTTTACTGAAATGTACTCGCCATCATCAAGCTTTGCTTTGAACAGAGAGCATTTGCAAAGCCCAGTTAGTATTTAGTAAATTTTATCAGGATGTAATGAATAATAGCCTTCCAAACCACCTGCTGTTACTCCTGCCACAGACAGTTCAGGGTTTCATCTCAGCTGCAGGAAAACATGTTCCTCTTTGTGGCAAAAGCAATAGAAAGCCTTCCACAGAAAAAGGAGAAAACTAAATAACTGTCTCCATTACATAGAGTTGTTAAATATTTCAGGCACTCTTTGCAAATCCTGGCAGTAGCTGGCCCATTGTCCTTACCTGAACAGCATGCAGTTATCACTGTGACCTCCTGGTGCATTATCCCATTTACTCATAGATTTGTCTGTAATTGTCTAAATAAGTTGCATAGTAGTCATTCTGCTTTCACAGTGTGCTGCTAATTTATTGAAAGAGCTCACCTTGGTCTCACTAAAAGCTAAGAGCCTGTCTGTGCGTGTGTGTGTGTGTTTGTGTATGTATGTGTGTGTGCATGTGTGGGTGCGTGTGTGTATATATTTGTGTGTGCTTATAGAGTGAAACTGGAAAATTAGACAGTGTTGGAAGAGAACGGCTGCCAAGCGAACTGATAGGTTACAGCAGGAGTTGAAACTCTGCACACGGGGCTCTTGTAATAAGAGCTTTGCTGACAGACAAATCAAATCGGCTTCACTCTGTGGACATCTGGGCTGCGTATGTGCGCTCAGAAAGTGACCTGGCTACAAATATATGTGTGTGTATGTGTGTGTGAGTAGGAGTGGGAGTTTGTGCACGTGTTTTTTTTTTTTTTTTTTTCAGAAGGAAATTTTTTGCGGTCGATTCAAGCCACTGCCTGTGTCCCTGCAAACTTAATTAGATCACACTCTTGACTTTCTCAGGTCAAACCCTGTTTGAGAGCATCTCTCCCTCACTCTCACACTTTTTTTCTTTCTGTCTTTCACCTTCACTATCTTTCCTGCACTTTCTCTCTTCTTTCCCTTCATATTTCTTTCTCTCTCTCTAAGTTCTTTGACTTCACCCAAGTGACCTGTTTCTCTTCCTTACTCTATGCCTGCTTATCTCTATCAGTTCTGGACCCTCCTCCCCACTCCTTCCCCCTGCTCACTTGCTCACAGTTGATCACTAAATTGTTCCAGTTACCATGTCCTCTCACTCTGCAGGGGGCTTTAAGTCACATGGCCCTATTTTCTGCCCTTGCTTGAAGCATGTATGTGACCCCTTGCCATTCAAAGACACACACACACACACACACCCCTGAAGACATTTGAAACTACGCCCCTGTGATGTTAATAGGGTTACTGTAATGAATCACAGCCCCTTGTGTACCCGCTGTAGCTGTAGCCGTGATGACGGCGGTGTATCCCGCTACCTCGGCTGGCCGGGCGCCCGGCGATACCATGCTTGTGCTTCGCTTCCCACCAGGCGAACGGGAGTGTCCCCTAACCTACATCTCATGCCCATTTTCACTTGGCAGACTTCAATGGTGCATGTGTATTTGTGTGTGTTTGTGTGTGTGTGTGTGTGTCTGTGTGTGTGTCTGTGTGTGTGCGTGTGCGTGTGCGTGTTAGTGGGTGGGTAGTGGGATGGTGGGAAAGGTGTCACATTGGGTTCTGCTCCCAGCTGCGACTGTTTCGCTTCTTGGAATGACTTTGGTTTCGCTTCTGTCGGAAGCACACAGACACACACACACACACACACACACACACACACACACACACACACACACACAGAGGGTCGCATGCCTCAGATAACTGGGGCTCCTTCTCACGCTGTACTCTCCTTTGCAACAGAGGGCATATTTTTATGGAGTCCTGCTTTCATATAAACGCTATAGTTTATTCATTGTATTAAATCAAATGCATTTGCAATATTGCACATTACCTCACTAAAGTGACTCCGAGACTTTTTATTCTTGGACCTAATAACCGTGTGCTCCCTGCCAATGACAAAAGATCTGTTTTTGCTCCTTTCTTTATGTCTCTTCCGAATGTGACGAGAAAAAAAGAAAAGGGAAAAAAAAGAGAAATTGCAGTGGATGGCAGATCCCAGCTATCTCTGGCTACAAATTGAATCAGTGAATGTTCAGTGCCTACCCGACTGTCTGTTTATGAGCCTGGAAGATGCTGAAAATGTACTTTTTTGTGGCTTCTCTCTCTGTCTCTCTTTTATTCCCCTTCTCTTCTTCTCTCTCTCTTTCCTCTCTCTCTCTCTCTGTCTCTCACCAGGACCACCTGATTCTCGCATGAAGAAGCAAAATTGAAATGAATGCTCTGTAGCATAGCTGACTCAATGTTAAGCATGTCTGCGAGACTCTGGTAGTCTTTCACAGGCCTCTAAGCGAATGCAATGGTCCTCTTCTTTTCTAATAGCTCAGCACTTTTTCCAGAGTGAGACAGATATAAATCCGTAAAAAAAGAAAAAGTGCTCTGAACAAAGAGAAGGCGAATAGCACACTAAACAACAAAGCTATTCAGCGTTTCACCTGGCATTTATATTAGGGCAAAACTTGGCCAGTATCATCTACAGTCAACAATCACACTGGGCCATGCTGTCTGTCAGGAACTCTTTACTCAAGTGTGTACACAGTAACCCTACAACCCCTTCCCATCTCTCCTCCCCCTTTTTGGGGGGGTGTTTCTTTTTCTCTCTCTTTTTCTCCCTCGTTTCAGTCATTTTCTCTCATTTCATTGTCTCTATGGTGCTACTCCCTCCATCCCCACTGCCCTGCTCATACCTGATCCACTTAAACTGTGAGTTGCAGGCTAGCTCTCTCTACTAGCAGATGAGCATGGTAGGTGTACAGGTCTGGGCTGTATACTCTTAGAGCTCCCCTCTGGTATTAGAGACGGGTAAAGGGACATGATAAATGATTTTGGCCACATGAGTGAACAGCAGCAGATGCAGCATTTGCAGCAGTCTTTCCCCTCCTCTATTGATAGCAGGGCCTGCATCTGTTGATTGATAATAGCATGGTGATGCATGCTTATTGCTTTGTTCACATTTGTATGGATTTTCTTAACAGATTTAAAGCTCCATTTTGCCTGGCTATGGATATAGGCAATCGAAATATATATCCACATGTGTGTGTGTGTGTGTGTGTGTGTGTGTGTATGTGTGTGTGTAGGGGCTGAGATCAGCATATATTGACAAATTAAGTGTGCTTTCTGTGTTTCTGACTCAGAATGCTTGCTTCTGTTAAACTCATTGACTCATTGCATTGTTAGCTGCACTTAATTAATGAATTACTAGATACTGTGTTTTTTTTTCCATTTCAAAAAAATAAATAAAATAAAATAAATTATATATATTAATTCATAAAACCTAAAGGGAGCATGCTACTCACTCAACAGGCAAGTTGTTTAGCTCATTTATGGTTTATGTTTATGATCCAATGTCAACAATCCTAACAGACCAAGTGCACTAGGACGGCTATGCCCAGGCTAATGTGCTGCATAAGGAAGACAGCCGATTGTGTGTTTGCTAGTAGTATTAGATCTCTTAGAGCTGTAGTACGACTCTATAAGGTGGTGTGGTGAAGTTGAGCTCTTTGATGGTTGCATTTAAAGAATATAAAAGTGTTGACCGATTCATTGGAACAGCCTACTTCCTTGTCATTGGTTGTAGAACTGTTGTGCTATTTGTGCTGCCAGCTGGCATGAGTCAAGTGCACTCTACCAGCTCCTGTCCAGTGCAGACAAATACCAGCACTCCATTCCACAGGCCTTCAACAAAGCAGCGGTGCAGCAGAAGAGGTGTTGACTGAAAAGCAGTCATGTGCTTTGATCCAAATCTGGATGTGTGGATTTTAGATTTATTTATTATTTATTGTCTCCAACTCTGAGCAAACTCTTTCACTCGCTCTGTTTTATGTTTCTCAAGGTTTCATTCCTGCTTTGCTCCTTTCTTTTCTTCAGTCTTGTGTGTGTGTGTGTGTGTTTTGGTTGGGAAGGACATGTACTGATAATGAAGCATGAACATTCTGTCTTTGCTCATGTAGAAAGCTGCTCAACCAGATCCACATCTAACAGACTGAATAGTTGCTTCCCTAGTTGTGCTAAGCTAATGATATCATTAGATTAGATATTTGGTTATTTGTTCTCCAACATCCTTGTCATTAACTTAACTGCTTAACTGCTGGTAAACTCGTCAAATGGTTCCTAGCACTCTCCCACCTGTAAACGTAGAAGAAAACACAGTGGTTTGGGGCTCTGAGTAAGGGTAAGAGAGTGAGAGCACTTTTCATCTGAGTCTGAGTCTGATCAACATCATCTGACCCTCGGGAGGTGGGAAGTCATCTCAGCAGGGCTTCTGTAATGGCCTTCTCTTGTAGAGCTGAAGAGAGATGAGAGTGGCCAGAAAGAAAGGAAGGAGATTGTGGTTGTTGTTAGTGAAGAAAAGGAAGGAAGGAAGGACAGAATGATGGAAGGAAGGAGGAAAGGAA